>CATLJX010000040.1:7500-147213 GCA_949987645.1 Tachina grossa
AATAATAATAATAATAATAATAAATAATAATAATAATAATAATAATAATAATAATAATAATAATAATAATAATAATAATAATAATAATAATAATAATAATAATAATAATAATAATAATAATAATAATAATAATAATAATAATAATAATAATAATAATAATAATAATAATAATAATAATAATAATAATAATAATAATAATAATAATAATAATAATAATATAATAATAATAATAATAATAATAATAATAATAATAATAATAATAATAATAATAATAATAATAATAATAATAATAATAATAATAATAATAATAATAATAATAATAATAATAATAATAATAATAATAATAATAATAATAATAATAATAATAATAATAATAATAATAATAATAATAATAATAATAATAATAATAATAATAATAATAATAATAATAATAATAATAATAATAATAATAATAATAATAATAATAATAATAATAATAATAATAATAATAATAATAATAATAATAATAATAATAATAATAATAATAATAATAATAATAATAATAATAATAATAATAATAATAATAATAATAATAATAATAATAATAATAATAATAATAATAATAATAATAATAATAATAATAATAATAATAATAATAATAATAATAATAATAATAATAATAATAATAATAATAATAATAATAATAATAATAATAATAATAATAATAATAATAATAATAATAATAATAATAATAATAATAATAATAATAATAATAATAATAATAATAATAATAATAATAATAATAATAATAATAATAATAATAATAATAATAATAATAATAATAATAATAATAATAATAATAATAATAATAATAATAATAATAATAATAATAATAATAATAATAATAATAATAATAATAATAATAATAATAATAATAATAATAATAATAATAATAATAATAATAATAATAATAATAATAATAATAATAATAATAATAATAATAATAATAATAATAATAATAATAATAATAATAATAATAATAATAATAATAATAATAATAATAATAATAATAATAATAATAATAATAATAATAATAATAATAATAATAATAATAATAATAATAATAATAATAATAATAATAATAATAATAATAATAATAATAATAATAATAATAATAATAATAATAATAATAATAATAATAATAATAATAATAATAATAATAATAATAATAATAATAATAATAATAATAATAATAATAATAATAATAATAATAATAATAATAATAATAATAATAATAATAATAATAATAATAATAATAATAATAATAATAATAATAATAATAATAATAATAATAATAATAATAATAATAATAATAATAATAATAATAATAATAATAATAATAATAATAATAATAATAATAATAATAATAATAATAATAATAATAATAATAATAATAATAATAATAATAATAATAATAATAATAATAATAATAATAATAATAATAATAATAATAATAATAATAATAATAATAATAATAATAATAATAATAATAATAATAATAATAATAATAATAATAATAATAATAATAATAATAATAATAATAATAATAATAATAATAATAATAATAATAATAATAATAATAATAATAATAATAATAATAATAATAATAATAATAATAATAATAATAATAATAATAATAATAATAATAATAATAATAATAATAATAATAATAATAATAATAATAATAATAATAATAATAATAATAATAATAATAATAATAATAATAATAATAATAATAATAATAATAATAATAATAATAATAATAATAATAATAATAATAATAATAATAATAATAATAATAATAATAATAATAATAATAATAATAATAATAATAATAATAATAATAATAATAATAATAATAATAATAATAATAATAATAATAATAATAATAATAATAATAATAATAATAATAATAATAATAATAATAATAATAATAATAATAATAATAATAATAATAATAATAATAATAATAATAATAATAATAATAATAATAATAATAATAATAATAATAATAATAATAATAATAATAATAATAATAATAATAATAATAATAATAATAATAATAATAATAATAATAATAATAATAATAATAATAATAATAATAATAATAATAATAATAATAATAATAATAATAATAATAATAATAATAATAATAATAATAATAATAATAATAATAATAATAATAATAATAATAATAATAATAATAATAATAATAATAATAATAATAATAATAATAATAATAATAATAATAATAATAATAATAATAATAATAATAATAATAATAATAATAATAATAATAATAATAATAATAATAATAATAATAATAATAATAATAATAATAATAATAATAATAATAATAATAATAATAATAATAATAATAATAATAATAATAATAATAATAATAATAATAATAATAATAATAATAATAATAATAATAATAATAATAATAATAATAATAATAATAATAATAATAATAATAATAATAATAATAATAATAATAATAATAATAATAATAATAATAATAATAATAATAATAATAATAATAATAATAATAATAATAATAATAATAATAATAATAATAATAATAATAATAATAATAATAATAATAATAATAATAATAATAATAATAATAATAATAATAATAATAATAATAATAATAATAATAATAATAATAATAATAATAATAATAATAATAATAATAATAATAATAATAATAATAATAATAATAATAATAATAATAATAATAATAATAATAATAATAATAATAATAATAATAATAATAATAATAATAATAATAATAATAATAATAATAATAATAATAATAATAATAATAATAATAATAATAATAATAATAATAATAATAATAATAATAATAATAATAATAATAATAATAATAATAATAATAATAATAATAATAATAATAATAATAATAATAATAATAATAATAATAATAATAATAATAATAATAATAATAATAATAATAATAATAATAATAATAATAATAATAATAATAATAATAATAATAATAATAATAATAATAATAATAATAATAATAATAATAATAATAATAATAATAATAATAATAATAATAATAATAATAATAATAATAATAATAATAATAATAATAATAATAATAATAATAATAATAATAATAATAATAATAATAATAATAATAATAATAATAATAATAATAATAATAATAATAATAATAATAATAATAATAATAATAATAATAATAATAATAATAATAATAATAATAATAATAATAATAATAATAATAATAATAATAATAATAATAATAATAATAATAATAATAATAATAATAATAATAATAATAATAATAATAATAATAATAATAATAATAATAATAATAATAATAATAATAATAATAATAATAATAATAATAATAATAATAATAATAATAATAATAATAATAATAATAATAATAATAATAATAATAATAATAATAATAATAATAATAATAATAATAATAATAATAATAATAATAATAATAATAATAATAATAATAATAATAATAATAATAATAATAATAATAATAATAATAATAATAATAATAATAATAATAATAATAATAATAATAATAATAATAATAATAATAATAATAATAATAATAATAATAATAATAATAATAATAATAATCATAATAATAATCATAATAATAATAATAATAATAATAATAATCAAAATCAAGTAATATAATATAAATAATAAGTAATATTTGTCCGCAGGTTGTTTGTTCCGTACCCTTTATAGTAAAATTTCTACCACATTAGCTATAAAATCATACAAAAGACGGGGATTTCCGTCGAAAGTGGGGAGGTCTTTAGTAACGTCACGGATTCTCAGGGAATTATAAATTTCTTGCATGTTAGGTAAGGTTGGTTGGGAAGAGGATTGGTCTTGTGTTAGATCTTAGTTTTGCATTTTTTCGGGTATACTTGGTAGTTTTGTATAATGGTTTTTAAGGGTTGCACTTTTTTATAGTTTCAAGTCTTTTTGTCTTTTTATTATTTTGGAAATTAGATAAGGCTGTAAGTTTTGCCGTTCTTGTAAACATTAGTAATTAAAACGTGTGTGTAAGTGCACATACTTATTCTAATTGAAAAAGAAATAACTTATTTCTAGGAGCTTACAAATATAACAGGAATTGCGCTGAGATCCATATGGAGAATTGAATTGGTGTATGTTCACAGTTGTAAATGAATTAAAATTCAACGGCTCCGATTTTGCGAGACTTCCACTACGTTATCTTGTCTGTTATTGATGGGGATATTCCTTCCCTCCTGTCGTGTTGTCTGTATAACGGAGATATGCCCTCCCCGTTTTATTTGTTCGTTGTCCTGTTGTTTGTTGACGGCGATATTACCTCACCGTTTTATAAAATTTTGTTTGTTGTCGGCGATATTCTTTCACCGTTTTATTTGTAAAATGTTGTTTGTTGATGGCGATATTCTTTCACCGTTTTATTAATAAAATGTGCTTTATCTTTTCATATATTTTCTAGTGGGGATAATATACCCTCTTTTTAACCCCCGACTAAAAAAAGGGGTGTTATAAGTTTGTAGTGTGTGTCTGTGTATCTGTGTTTCTGTCTGTGTCCACGTACAGGCCAAACGGCTGAACCGATTTTCATTTAGTTTTTTCTGTTTGAAAGATGACTTGATCGAGAGGGTTCTTAGCTATGTTTGAAGAAAATCGGTCCAGCCGTTTAGAAGGTATAACGTCTTTTCTGAAAACAGTCGGGGGTTTTTAAAATTT
The DNA here is from genome assembly GCA_949987645.1 of Tachina grossa. Classification (NCBI taxonomy): domain Eukaryota; kingdom Metazoa; phylum Arthropoda; class Insecta; order Diptera; family Tachinidae; genus Tachina; species Tachina grossa. The sequence goes on from CATLJX010000040.1 coordinate 12,319, forward strand.
TTAATTTTTGTTATTTATTGACTTTCATATGTTTGAAAACTTGTTTAACGGAGATATGCCCTCCCCGTTTTATTTTAACAATGATATTCTTTCACAGTTATTTATTTTACTTTTTTATTTTTGTTTTTGTATTGTTTTTTTTGTATTGTTTTTTTTTATAGTTTTTTTTGTATTTTTTTTAAGTCACTTGTAAAAATTGTAGTCACTTCTAATGTTAAAATGTTGTTATCACTTGTAGTTTTTTTTAAGTCATTCCGAATCGATACCGCAACTGCCTGTTTCGACTGCGCCAAATATGTATTTAATCTCTTATTTAGTTTAAAAAAATCAACCGTTAAGGTTAAACACCAATTTATTTTTCAACTTATTAACTATTTTACAATCTATATATATATATATAAGAGTAAAGTTACTGACTGACTGATGTATCAACGCACAGCCCAAACGACTATAGCTAGAGAGCTGAAACTTGGTGTGTATGTTCCTCTTATAATATTTAGATCCACTAAGAAGGGATTTTTGGAAACTCGAATACAAAAGGGGTAAAAGGGGTAAAAAAGGGTAAAATCGGTATTTTATACTCTTTACCAAAATATGGTAAAAGGGTATATATAGGTTTGTCATTCCGTTTGTAATTTCTAGAATATTAATAAGCGAGTCATAAAGTACATATATTTTGGATCCTTATGCATAGGGAAAACGAATAAGCGATGTCCGTCTGTCTGTACGTGAAATCGGTTTTCCGAAGCTCCCAGAAAAGCGAGAGACTTCGTTCTTAGACTGGTGTGTCAGAAATGCTCCAAATAAGATTGGTATTAAAAATCAGCTAAATCGAGCTGACGGTTTCAGAGCTGGGAAGCTTAAACTTCATTTTGCCATACAAAATAACTACCGGAAACTAGTTATTATTTTTTTTATTAAATAAACTTATTTTATACTTCCGTATGAATAAAATTAATATTTCTTAATTAAAAAAATAAAAAAAAAATTAAAAAAATTAAATAGACGTTTCCAGGGTTGAGAAACTTTAATTTTTTTATACAAAATTATACAAAATTAATTTACTAAAAAAATTTTTTCCTGTTTTCTATAAATTAAATATATCTTATATTCTAAGAAGAAAGAGATTGGGTTAAAAAATCAGAAAAATCAAAAAGGATAATTCCAGGGTTGGGAAACTTAAAATTTTTGTGATATAAAAAATTAATTACCGTAAACTAATTTTTATATTTTTTTTATTAAATTAACTTATTTTATACTTCAGTACAAATTAAATTGGTATTTCAAATCAAAAAAGAAAGTTAAAAAAATTAAAAAGACGTTTCGAGGGTTGGAAAACTTTAATTTGTTTTTCATATACAAAAGTAACTTACTAAAACAAATTTTTTTTCTTTTTCTCTATAAATTAAACATATCTTAGAATCTTAAGAGAAAGAGATAGGTGTAACAAATCATAAAAATTAAAAAAGGATGATTCCAGGGTTGGGAAACTTACATTTTTTGAAATATATAAAAGTAACTAGGTCTTACTATTTTTTTTATTAAATTAACTTATTTTATACTGCAGTACATAATTAAATTTGATATTAAAAATTAAAAAAAAGTTTAATACATAAAAAAGACATTTCCAGGATTGGAAAACTTTAAATTTTTTCTTATACCAAAGTAACTTACTAAAACAAATTTTTTCTTTTTCTATATATATTAAACATAGCTTATATTCTTAAAAGAAACATATTGGTGTACGAAATCTGAAAAATCAAAAAGAACGGTTCCTGGGCTGGAAAACTTACACTTTTTGTGATATATAAAATTAACTACCGAAAACAAAAAATTTTTTTTATAAAATAAACTTATTTTATACTTCAGTAAGAATGAATTCGGTATTTCAGATTAAAAAAAATTAAAACGAAGTCTCCAGGGTTGGAAAACCTTATTTTTTATACAAAAGTAACTTACTAAAAGAATTGTTCCTTTTTTTACTATAAATTAAAAATATCTTACATTCTTAAAAAAAGATTGTTTTTAAGAATACAGTAAAATTAAAAAGGGGGATTCCAGGGTAGGGAAACTTACACTCTTTGTGATATAAAAAATTAACTACCGAAAATTAATTTTTATTTTTTTTTTATTAAATAAACTTATTTTATGCTTGAGTACGAAAAATATTGGTATTTAAAATAAAAAAACAATTAAAAAAATTAAAAAGACGATTCCAGGGTTGGAAAACTTTAACTTTTTTGTACAAAAGTAACTTACTAAAACAAATTTTTCCTTTTTTCTATAAATTAAACATATCTTAAATTCTTAAAAGAAAGAGATTGGTGTGAGAAATCAGAAAACTCAAAAATAATGATCTCAGGGTTGGGAAACTTACACTTTTTGTGATATATAAAAGTAACTAAGTCTAATTAATTTTTATCTTTTCCTTTATAGATTATACATATTTTACGTTTTTGAAAAGAAAATTATAAAAATAAAAACCACAGATCCAGAGCTGGAAACTTTCACCTTTTTTACTGGATATTAAAGTAACTAAATAAAACATTTTTTTTAATTTCCTTTTTTCTTTTTTTACTTAACACACTTTCTTTATTTTTTTTAAGAACTACTAGATTGATATAAGGAATCAGAAAAATCTAATTTAACGATTCTAGGGTTTGTTTATATATTTTTTTTTTTTTGTACATAAAAGTAACTAGGTCAAACTATTTTTTTCTTTTTGTTTATACTTTATGTATGTGCTTATGTATGTATCTCTATACTACATAAAAACACTATGGTAAAGGGTATATCCTCACAAAAACATAAATGTGAAAAAGGCCAAGTTCCTATAAAAAAAAGTTCGGCAATTAAAAGTAGTGAGATATAAATTTTGACCAAGTTCTGGTTTGGCACAATACCTATCACTGAAATATGCTATGCATTATATAAATTTGTAATCGTAAGGTTGTCATATAATTTCAAGATAATCTGCTAACCTTACAACATTTTTACCGATATAAAGAAATGAACAAATATGCATTATTCTCTCCTTTTCTAGAAAGTTAAAAATATTGCCAAGTTAGCAGATTATCTAGAAATTAAATGACAACCTTACGATTACAAATTTATATAATGCATAGAATATTTCAGTGATAGGTATTGTGCCAAACAAGAACTTGCTCAAAATTTATATCTCACTACTTTTAATGGCCGAACTTTTTTATAGGAACTTGGCCTTTTTTCACATTTATGTTTTTGTGAGGATCTGACTACTTTTTGAAAAATTTGCTATGATAACATTTTGTACACTTAAAATTTCGAGTGTGTTTTATTTCTATTCATGATCAATTTGCCAGCTAAAAATGGCAAAGTTACATAAAATAATGGGTTAGAGCGTGAGTAAAAATTAATTATTGTGTTATTACAACGGGTCGCCAGTGTGTACGCAATTTGTTAAGAGTCGTCTGGAAAGAAACATGTAAAATACAGCGTCAATTTTAGTGGGAGTGATCCCGGCTATTTTCTCAATATATTTACATATTAAAGTCTACTTAGCCAAAGTACATAAATCAAAAGGATATGCCCAATGTGTATGCAAAGTTTCAATAGGGTAGGTGGTGCATTAATTTTTGGATTTTCCGATTGAATAAATCAATTAGGACTATTTTTCTACAAAATGTCAACTTTCTACAGTATAATATTACGGAAAATTTTTATGGGCCTGGCCCTGCCGACTTTTATTTATACTAGTGCTTATGGTTCATGTAAAGTTTCGTAGGAAAAACCTAATGAGAAATACAAGAGTAATAGACTAAAAACTGATAAGCCGAAGTACATGGAAATAAAAGCTAAGATTTATGGGTGAAGTCACGGCCACTTTTTAAAACAGGAAATTTTTACTTTGGACAAGTACAATCTGTATGAAAAGTTCCAATAAAATTGAACTTAGTTTTGAATTTACAGTGCTTCTTCCCAATCCCTGATTGAAACTTCTGGTTTCTTAGATTTTTCTTAGTGATATCTGATTTAGATTAATTTGTGTACCAAATTTCAGCTCTCTAGTGCGAATTAGAGTTTTAGCGGATAAAACTTCTTGGTCTTAAAATTTTCCCATTGGCTTACTTATCTACACTTGCTTGCGTATAAAATTTCAGCTCTCTAGCGTGAACTGTACCTTATAATTTTATGAGCATTACCTCTCCCACTATTTTAAACTCACAATATTTCTGTGAGCAGCGCTTATAATTCATGATAATTTTCTTCTAAAATATGCTAGACCGAAATATGCTAGATTAAACACAAGGCCAAAATTTTATGGGAGTAATCACGCCCACTTTCTTAAGTGATAGTTTAAAGTTTTGTATACGTGTAACGTAAATGCAAGTTTTCACTAAAATGGCTTAAGTTAAAAGCTGTATATTAACTGCCTTATTTATAAAACTTTTTAAGGCCTTATAAAGGGATTTTGAGACAAAATTTCATAAGAAATTTTTCTTAAAAAGCCTTAATAAGATTTATAAATAAGGCTGTTAGTTTTCAGGTTCAAACAATAGTAGCGTAACCCCGCCCATTCTGGTAAAATTTTTTGGGTTTTCAGATTTTTCTAGTAGGTTTCTCACCTAGACCTACTTATGTATCAAATTTCAGCCCATAAGCGCAACTATTAATTTTTCATTTTAATGGGCACAGCCCCGCCCCTCTGACTAAGATTTCTGGGTTTTCCGGTTTTTCTTGTTGTTTTCTCACCTATACCTACTCGTGTATCCAATTTCAGCTCCTTAGCGCAACTTTAAATTTTTAATATTTATGGGCGTAACCATGCCCACTTTTCCAAACTTAAGATTTTTTCGGCCAGTGTTTATTATTTGTGCCAAGTTTCGTTGCAAACGGATAATAATACATACTGAAATAGTATATCTAAATATGCTGAGCCGTAGTACACGAAAATGAAGTTGAAATTGTATGAGGGTGTCAACGCCCACTTTTTTAATGAAAAATTTTTAGGCTTGCCCTATCGCAGTATGTATGGCGAATTTCAATAAAATAGCTTCCATTAAGCGCCTTAGATTTGCTTTTTTAATTCTAGCCTTTGTGGGCGTAGCCCCGCCTTCCTAGCCAAAATTTTCGTATTTTAAAATTTTTTAGTTTATTTTCCACCTAGACCTAGTTCGGTAGCAAATTTTAGCTCACTAGCACACATTTTAATTTTTATGGGCGTAGCCCCGCCCCCTTGGTTACAATTTTCGGGTTTTCAGATTTTTCTAGTTCATTGCTCACCCAGATCTACTTGTGTACCAAATTTCAGATCTCTAGCTATAGCGCATGTGCTTCATAATATTGATGAGTGAGTCAGAGAGTCAGTGAGTATGTCTTAAAATATGCACACTTTGCACCTCCATATCTCCGGAAGCTTTCATTGTAAAACTTTCAAACTTTGCATATGTGGTAACATGAATTTATTCTAATTATGGTTTAAATTTCATAATTTTACGGTTGCGGGGAACAAAGTTATTGGGGGGTAAAAAAAGCTCGAATGGCTTCCTGTAAATACACACACTACGTGCATTGGCCAGAACTTGGCCTGGCGCACTGCCGTGCGACTAGATAAAATTCGGCACAGCCGAATATAGCACTCTTACTTGTTATATCTCGGAAGCTGCGATAGATAGACTCCAAATTCTAAAAGTCCACGAATACTACTAAAACATAAGCCGATACGTGTTTGGTACTTTTTCGATATATGTACTTTTAGGGGTTAAAAAAAGGGTAAAAACTGAATTTTGGTACATTTTTTGCACTCGACATATCTTCTAAATTATTGAACGTAGTAGAAAACTTATTAACGCATTCTTTTCCTCAAGAAAGGATCTCGAATAAATTTTGGTACAGTCTGAAAATTCGCACTTACAAGGGGTAAAATCAAACCCGTTTCCGATACTTTTTTGTTAATGATTAGGTACATATGACATACATGTAAAAATTCATTACTATGTCTTCCTACCGCTCAGTAGAACTTAAAATAATAATATGTATGAATTTTCGAAGGGCCAAAGCGTGCCAAGCGTGTAAAAAGGGGAAAAATCGGTATCTTTATATCTAAGAAACTACATTAGATAGACTGAAATTTCCAAAAGCATACGAATGTTGCTAAAAAAAATAAGCCTATACGTGTTTGGTACTTTTTGAATGTGTACTGTTAGGGGTTAAAAGGGGATAAAATAGAATTTTGGTACGTTTTTTGGACTCCACATATCTCCTAAACTATTGAAAGTAGCAGAAAGTTTTTTGGCACTTTTCTTCTGGACAGAGTCTCGAATAAGTTTTGACACTTTCTGAAAGTTACCATTTAAAAAAAGCAAAATCGTTAGTAGTAGGGAACTGTTCATTCGGCGACAATTAAAATTGTTAAATTGTGGCTGAAATTGTTAAATTTGAGTAATTAAAATTTGAGAATTGTTAAATTTTTGGAAATTTGTGTTTTCGGCGGCGCTTTGATGTTTTTTGTTTACATAAGGAGTTTTTGTTTACATTAACCCTTGTGGGAACGGGTGATTTTTTTGGGTTACATTAATTGTGATAATGGGTGATTTTTTTGAGGTATTTTATGAGTGTCTTTGCCGACAGGAAAATTATGAAAATGAATTTTCCTAATACCAATGCTGAAATAGTGATTATTATTTTTTCCTAATGCATGATAATTTTTCCTAATGCATGATAATTTTTCCTAATGACTACGGCAATGCATGATCATTTTTCCTAATGCCTACGGCAATGCATGATTATTTTTTCCTAATGCCGACGGCAATGCTTGATTATTATTTCTTAATGCCGACGGCAAAACATGATTATAATTTTTTTTTTCTTAATGCCGACGGCAATACATGATTATTTTTTTCAAATGCCGACGGCAAAATATGAATATAATTTTTTCAAATGCCGACGGCAAAACATGATTATTATTTTCTAATGCTCCCAGCGTTGCCAGACTGTAGAAATTTGTTATCATAATACTATATCAGTAATATCAGAGAAAATAGATTTGATGACTACTAGGCGATTCTCATATAAATCGTGGGAATGTGCTTGTGTGATTTCCTCACGCTAATAAATTGTTTATAAATAAAATAATTAAATAAATTAATAAAATAATTAAATAAATTATTTTATTTATTTATAAAACGTATGTGAACACCCCTAATGCTTGTGTGTTGGGGGTCCAGCTTGTTTGTCGCTGGTAAACTGTATATTCTGTTTATTTGTTTAAGAAATATATTTGTATGTAGGTATGTATGTGTGTATGATGCATGCATGCATGTATGTATGTATGTATGTATGTATGTGTGTATGATGTTTGTATGTATGTATGTATGTATGTACGATCGAAAGAACTTGTGCGTGGAATATTTTGTGGCTGTGTAGAATACATTTATATTTTGCAACATAATCATTTTCTTTGTCTACGATTATTTTAAAGCAGCAAAGTTTCAACTAAGTACAGTCATCAGCAGAGAAACAAAAAGTTAAAACTGTGAATGCTGCAAGGATACTGCTACTAATTTTCGTATAAATACGCCAACTTTTCTAACCAACACATCAGTACTTTATTGTATTTACAAGTAGTATCATCAGCAATTGTGTTAAAGTTTTATAATAATAAAATAATTAAAAATGAGTTATACAGGTTATCAGTGTAATAGATGCCATAAGGTGTACAAATACCAAAAGTCCTTTTTGGATCATGTGAAAAGTCATAGCGTGCAGGATCAAATGATCGTAAGTCGGGGTACAAATCAAGAGCAACCGCAGACATTTGTTCAAAATCCTCAACAGCAGATAAATTCATTTCATCACCAGCAGCACCCTTCTCTACAGTATCCCCAATATCAACAATACGGTACGCCTAACTGTTACCCTACACCAATGTCATGGAGTAATTAGTTTTTGGCATCAGGAGTACAAATGCAATATGAGTATCCAAGTTACAATTATAATCCCGTCACACCAGTTAATCAAATGGAGCAGTATTCCAATTTGATGCAATGGCAACCTCTTAATTATCATCAACAAGAGCAGCAGCTACAACAACAAGCTCATCAACAAGGTGTGGATATCCTTGGAGGGACTTTATACAACGATGCTATGGACATAAGTTTACCGGAAAGTGATGGAGAAGTAGAAGAAAAAAGAGAAGAAACTCTGCCAGCTGCAATGAGTACTTCGCATGCTAGGAGAGAAGAAGTCGAAGAGAATGTGAGATATTACAAAATATCGAAAGCCTTCAAAAACCATATCGCTACATATGTAATACTAAATAAAAAGGACCAACTTCTCTTGGAAGAATTTATTAAAGAAAACATGAATATTTTTATTAAGAGACTTCAAATGTCTTTGTCTAAGCATATAATAATTAAATTTCATGTGAGTATTGTGGCGGAGTACATCAAAATCGTAGAAGAAGAATTGGAGTTGTGTATTATAACACATGTAGCCAAAATGAGTTTGCTGACGAAGGCAGATAACATTGAAGAATTTTTCCGTAAACAGATTGAGGAGATTTCAACAAAAATGTCTGAATTTGAAGAGCGAGATTCTGGTTGGACCTTGTCACGCATAGTTCGAGCAGAAATCAACATCAACAAATCTTTGCTAGTCAAAGGATCAAGTTGGATATCCACACCTACAAAATTAGTAAGAAAATTTGCATGCATCAATATTGAAAATAGTGATGAATACTGCTTCAAGTGGTGTATAATCGCTGCCATGGATACTACAAAATACGATCAGCCAAAACGTTGCAGTTCTTTTAATATACAGGACATTTCTGCAGACGTCATTTCTACGCGAAATGGTGTAACACTAAATTTTAAAAACTTAAATTACCCATTATCACTAAACAAAATTAAAGAGTTCGAAGTAAATAATCCAGCAATAAGTGTTAATGTGTTTGGGTACCATGAGGGAGCAGATCAAATCATTGGTCCCTATTATGTGACCAAGGATGAGAAAGTAAAGCATGTCAACTTGATGCTTTTGGAGAATGGTGAAGTTCATCACTACATTTTGATAAAAGACATATCAAGGTAAGTTAGAAAATTATACAACACTTTAATTTAATGATACATATACTTGTTTTATATATTTTATAATATAGACATTTTACTAATAAGCTTTTAGTTACTACATTAAGTGTCTCCATAGCAATAAGTTAGATAAATTAAGGGTTTATACAGGGAAAGATGCTTCACAAAAATTTGTTTCATTTTTAATTAAAGATTGTGAGGATATTTATAATAATCATTTAGTAAATAATAGACAAATTGATATTTTATCCCTTTCTGATGTTTATAATTTTTATAGTGCGGTGAATTGTCATATTTGTCAAAAATTTCTAGGTAAAGATCGCGTTAGAGATCATTGTCACATTAGCGGTAAATATAGAGGTGCAGCCCACAATAACTGTAATTTGAATTAACAAATTCCCAAGTTTATACCAGTTTACTTTCACAATTGCTGAAATTATGACTCACATCTTTTTATTAAAGAACTAGGTGAAATTTCTATGCAACTGAAAGTACTCCCTCTCAATAAGGAGCTTTATATATCACTCTCGCAATTTACACAAATGAGCGATGGTCATAATCTTGAAATAAGCTTTCTTGATACATTACGCTTTATGGCTGAGAGTTTAGAATCATTAGCCTGCAATTTGTCGGATAGTGATTTTAACACTATAAGGTCCTTGTTTCAATCAGAAAAAGAATTTCAGCTTATTAAGAAGAAAGGCATTTTCCCCAATGAGTACCTAAATTCATTTCAAAAATTAGACGAGTGCCAGCTGCTTTCACGCAGTGATTTCTTTAATAAGTTGAACAATAAAGAGTGTTCTTTAGAGGAATACTCACATGCTGTAGAGGTATGGAATACTTTTGGTTGTAAAACAATGAAAGATTACATGGAACTTTACTTAAAAACAGATGTCCTCTTAGTGACAGATATTTTCGAGAACTTTAGAAAAGTTTGTAAAGGTATTTATGTTTATTTATATTTATATTAAATTATTTATTAAATTTAAATTTAATTGTAAATGGATCCATGTCAATACTATACCGCACCTGGACTTTCCTGGGACGCAATGTTAAAATACACAAAAATTGAACTAGAATTATTGACGGACATAGACATGTACAATTTTATGAAAAAAGGTATACGTGGGGGAATCGTACAGTGTAGCCAAAGATATTCGAAAGCGAATAACAAATATTTGGAAGATTTCGATAAAGAGAAGCCCTCAGAGTTTCTTGTCTATTTAGACGCAAATAACCTTTACGGTTGGGCAATGTCGGAATATCTTCCTCATGGTGGGTTTAGATGGTTATCGCAAGACGAGCTGAATCTGGATACAAACAGCATAGCTGACAATGGAACAGACGGTTATGTATATGAGGTCACTTTAGATTATCCTTCTCACTTACATGACTTGCATAATGACCTACCTTCTTGCGCTGAAAATAAAAAACCACTGCAAGCGAAGTATAACAAGTTGATAACCGATTTCTCTACAAAGCAATCATACGTGATACCCTTTAGAGTTCTTAAACAATGCTTAGAAAATGGCTTAGTTTTAAAAAAAACACATCGTGTTCTAACATTTAAACAATCTCGATGGTTAAAAGGCTATATTGACCTAAATACTAGACATAGAGCCACTGCTAAAAATGCTTTTGAAAAAACTTTTTCAAGCTACTTAATAATGCAGTCTATGGTAAAACCATGGAAAATGTGAATAAAAGGAGAGATGTTAAAACTGTCAGTAATTGGGAGAGAACGAATTGTAATCGTTTGGGGGCTCAAGATTGGATATCAAAACCAAATTTTCATAGTTTATCTATATTTTCGAAATGACTAGAGTCAAAACCTGCTACAATAAACCAATTTACTTAGGATTTTGTGTACTTGAATTGTCCAAATGGAAAATGTATAATTTTCATTACGGGTGCATGCAACCTAAGTTTAAGACAAAACTCTCTTTGAACTATATGGACACGGACTCTTTTATATATTCAATAAAGACGGATGACTTTTACGCTGACATAAAAAATGACATAGAAGAACATTTTGATACATCGGACTATCCCACGGACAATACTTATAATTTCCCATTAATAAATAAAAAAGTTTTAGGCATGATGAAAGATGAAAACTGCGGTAAGATAATGACAGAATTTGTTGGGCTGCGATCAAAAATGTACTCATTCAGTGTACAAAATAAAAATGACGTTAAAAAATCGAAGGTGGTAAAAAGATTCATATTAAATAGATATAGTTTAGCTACTTATAAAAACTGTTTATTCAATAAGACTAATGTATACGATAATATGTTAACATTTAAATATAAGCTTCACCAGATATATACTAGTGAATTAAATAAGGTAGTCTTAAGTTATGGAGACGATAAGAGATAAATTAGGTCAAATAATATTAACACATATGCATGGTATCATTTTCGTATTAAGGAAACTAACCCTGAATATGAACTTGATATGTTGCTAGATGAGATTGCTAGAATGCAAGAAAATAGCTAAAATTAGTTAATTTTTAGTTAAGTATGTAGTTAATTTTTAGATTGTATATAAAATCTTAGTTATTATTGTAAATAAGATCCTAATTATTGTTGTTAAAATTATTTTAAATAAAATCTTATTTATTGTTGTTGAAATGATTTTAAATAAAATCCTATTTATTAAGAAAAATTATTGTACATAAAATCCTATTTATTAAGAAAAACTATTGTACATATGTATATGAGTTTTTAAGAAAAAATTTGAAATAAAATATTGAAAAAAGAATTAAATGTGTGAATGGCTTTTATTTCTTTATTGGCTTTACTTCGTTGGATAAAAAAAAAAAAAAAAATTATATCTTCCATATCGCTTAAACATGCACAGTCTTGTTTTCCCTGAGAGGTTCTGCTCAAAACAAATTGAATTTCACAATATTATGAAATTCCATTAAATTTCATTAGATATTTTCATAAAGAGAAACAATTAAGATAATCGGATAAGTCCTTATATTTTTCACTACATACAAGTTTCTTTTATTTTCTAATCGAAAAAGCTTAATCGGTGAGAGCGAGCTGAGTAAATTTCTAATTCCAAATTCCCAATTTTCTATTTGGCAATGATATGTATTAATTATTTATTTTAAATTATAAATAAAAAGACATTAAAGAGTTTGTAAAACATAAATGTTTGTGTTTTTTATTTAATATTTTCAGTTATTTCATACAGAAATTGAAGACATAAATGACCACAGGTAAATGTATTGAAATTCTGATGTTGATTATAGTTGTATTTTATATTTGTACCAAGATATTTGACTACTTCCGAAGGAGGTTGTAAGTTTCCAAAGCTGTCGAAATATTCTTTTTCATTGTTGTTTTTATAATATGCTACCCAATGTGTACCAGGTCCTGTTGATACGTCTAAATTGATTATTCCACATTCTATTTTCTTTATTCGTTTTGGTAGAGTATTCAACATGAAAACTCCTCTAAAATATGGAATATTTATAGAGAAACGGTTTAGGTCCTCATCAGATAGTGGTCTGTTGGGTAGCATCTCTAATAGTTTTTTGATTCCTCTTTGAAAACTAAACCATAACCCTTTTTATATGGTCTTAAGTAAAGTCCCTTTCCAACTGCAATAGATTCCATCGCTTTATTATGTCTAGTTGCTTCATCAAGTTGATTTTTTGCATTCTTTGTTGCATTTACAGCCTTAGCTATAGCAGCACCTCCAGTTGTTAGACTACCAATTGCACCCAGAGCAGTTAAAATCGGTATTAGAGGCAAAAACCCACCAATTTTTGGGACACGTATTACACGTGGTACTATAATTTGAGATTTTCTTCCTTTTAATGATTTGTTGATAGTTTTTCGGGCAATTTTAATTGCTGAGTTAATATCTAATGGTTCTTCCTTCTTTAGTATTTTTGTTACAGCTGTAATTGATGTTCTAAACAGTTTTTTATCATTTATCTTGTTTTTTTTAACATTTTTCTTTTTCTCCACACCCATACCAAATTTTGTTTTGGCTTTCATTGCGTTAGTAACCACATAGGCAAACGATTTTTCACCAATACTACTATCTTTTGATAAAACTCGATCCCAAGCTGAATTTTCAAGTATTTTATCAGCCTTGTGTCGAGTGCTTAAATCCTTATTTTTCGAATAAGCTATATCGTGATCTTTACAAGCAGAGTCCAATAAATTACTTCCTTTATCACCTCGATTTAAACGATTTTGTAGTTTTGTTCCAGGTCCACAGTAGTGATATCCAGGAAGATGAAGTTCAACAGTTAGAGAGTTTATTATTTTATCTACTATACCTCCTCCAACGAAGGTGTTTTTATGACTAAACGTTTTCTGATATCGTATAACCATATTATCTGATTTTTTCTATAATAAGAGGTAACATTTATGAAATGTATTTAGTTACAAAAATGCAGTTAGTGAAACAACATAAAAATATTTTAGTTCGTTCGATGATGGTGATGAATCATCGAACATCACTTCAAAAATAAAGCATAGCCCCCTCTTACCAAATTCTATTCGTGCTCTAATAGTAGGACCATCAAATTGTGGAAAGACTAATGTTATGATCGGCTTACTAGAAAGTCCTAATGGACTCAAGTTTGAAAACATCTATTTATACTCAAAATCTCTTTATCAACCTAAATATGAGTACTTGAAGAAACTAATTTCACCAATTAAAGGAATGGGATATTATACATTCACCGATAATGAATCAGTTATTCCACCTGACCAAGCTAAAACTAATTCAGTTATGATATTTGATGGTGTTTGCATGTGAGAAGCAGAATAATATACGTTCATATTTTTGTATGGGACGGCATAGGGATGTTAATTCATTCTACTTGTGTCAAACTTATACTAGAATTCCCAAACATTTAATAAGAGACAATGCAAATGTTATTATAATGTTTAGGCAAGATGAGACAAATATGAAGCATGTTTATAGGGATCATGTTGGCAGCGATATGAGTTATGAACAGTTCCAAGAAATTTGTCGAGAGTGTTGGAAGGATAAATATGGCTTTTTAGTGATAAGCAAAGACAATGAATTAAATGATGGTCGCTACAGAAAGTAATTTGACTATTTCATAACTATATAAACTACTTCTCATAAAAGATTGACTTTAGTTATTAATCTAACTTTAAACTTGATACATCTATTTGCTATAACCTCATCCGATACCTAAAAAGCTGATCTCCAAACTAGACCAGCTACCTGAAAACCAGACCAGGTCCTGAAAAGCTGATCTGAAAACTAGACCAGGTCCTGAAAAGCTGATCTGAAAACCAGACCAGGTCTTGATAAGCTGATCTGAAAACCAGACCAGGTCCTGAAAAGCTGATCTGAAAACCAGACCAGGTCCTGAAAAGCTGATCTGAAAACCAGACCAGGTCCTGAAAAGCTGATCTGAAAACCAGACCAGGTCCTGAAAAGCTGATCTGAAAACCAGACCAGGTCCTGATAAGCTGATCTGAAAACCAGACCAGGTCCTGAAAAGCTGATCTGAAAACCAGACCAGGTCCTGAAAAGCTGATCTGAAAACCAGATCAGGTCCTGAAAAGCTGATCTGAAAATCAGACCAGGTCCTGAAAAGCTGATCTGAAAACCAGACCAGGTCCTGAAAAGTTGATCTGAAAACCAGACCAGGTCCTGATAAGCTGATCTGAAAACCAGACCAGCACCTGAAAAGCTGATCTGAAAACTAGACCAGCTCCTAATAAGTTGATCTGAAAACCAGACCAGATAAGCTGATGTGATTGCTTATACCTGTTATTTGTTCTTAGGAAACATGGATGAGAAAATTTTAAAACAGTTGGTGTTGACAAGAAATGTGTTGAAGAAAAAGCTTCGTAGTATAAAAACTGGTGAAATAGATACACGTGAACAATTAAGAGATGCATTTAAACCTATAACAGAATCTCTTAAAGAATTTATAAATAGTTCCAAAAATATTAAAAGAATTCGCATGAAAGAAGAAAGTAACATCAAGACAGAAATTGAAAATAATACAAATTTAAAGGATGAAACCCCATCATTAAAGATAGAGTCAAGTACACCAAAAAAACTAGTAGAAGGGAAAATTTTTGATAATACCATCTTATTTAATGATGTTAATACTGAAAATGATGATGATGATGATGAAGATGAGTTTTACTCACCGACTTCCAATACAGAATATACTTATACTGATTTATCAGTTTTGGAAGGAAAAAATGAATTAGATACAAACTATGGCCCACATAAAGATTACAATAATGAATGGAAATTTGGTGATAGTAACCTAAAACTGAATGAAGATAAAATACAAGTTGGTGGTCAAATATGGGCTCTAACACCAGGACTATTTTCTCTAATGTTTCATAAAATACCAAGAAATTATGATAAATTTGAACTTGAAATCTATAAAAAGATTTTAATTACTACTAATGCATATAGAAGGGACTTTAAACCTGATGGTCAAATTAAGGGTACTAGAGGATATAAATATAAATATATTATTAAGAAATTTATTGATGAGAAAAACCAGAAGAATTTACCTGAATCAACAGGGTCTAAGCCCGAAGGTAGCTATTTAGGTGATGGAATGATGCAATTTAACATCAATAAGCCCAACTATATATACTGTACTATATATATATATATATATATATATATATATATATCAATTATTGAAGAACTACGTGAAGTAAATATAATACACTAACTTTAATAAAGTATATAGAATATGTCTGTTGATAAATTTGGACACTATTTAAACGATACTAACAGCACAATTTCTTTGAAAAATGCACCTAAACTGCTGGGGTTCTTTGTGGATACGAACAACAACATTGATGTCCAAAACAAAAGGATCAAAAATGTTGCAAAAGCTCTGGAGGAAAACGATGTTATCAATAAATTGTTTTTGCAAACTCAAATCGAAAAATTAGAAGAGAAATTATTAACATACTTTAAGGAAGAGAATACTATAATACGAGAAGATATTCAAATGCAAATTGAGGAACTACAACGCGAAATTAAATTAGAGATAGAAAAAATTATAAAATTGAAAAATATATTCTACAAACTAAAACATCCTTTGAAGAACAAATTGAACAGCTTAATGAAAAAATTTATAGATTAGAAAATTACATGTTTGTATCAATAGCTGAAAGTGCGTCAAGTAGATCACAACACTCTGCAAAAAATCTTTAAAAAGAACTTAATGTCTTCAAAAAGAAATTTAGTAAATGAACTCCATAATCAAGCACGAAAACATTTTGTGCATCGTAGAGTTGTAATGAAAGGAATAGATTATCTTTGGCAAGCTGATTTAGTTGATATGGGGAACTATTCTAAAGAAAATAGAAATTATCGATTTTTGTTGACTGTAATTGACACATTCTCAAAATTTGCATGGGCAGTACCGCTGAAAACAAAAACTGCACTCGAAACAACCAAGG
Organism: Tachina grossa; assembly: GCA_949987645.1. Lineage (NCBI taxonomy): Eukaryota > Metazoa > Arthropoda > Insecta > Diptera > Tachinidae > Tachina > Tachina grossa. Next base: position 28,841 of record CATLJX010000040.1, read on the forward strand.
CAATGGAAGATATTTTTGAATTGGGACGAGTACCAAAAAACTTACAAACAGATGATGGTAAAGAATTTTTCAATAAACACTTTGGAAAATTAATGAATAAATACAACATTAATCACTACTCAACATATAGCATTATGAAAGCATCAATAGTAGAACGATTTAATAGAACATTGAAAGGAATGATGTGGAAAGAATTTAGCTATAATGGTTCATATAAGTGGATTGATATATACAAAGATTTACTCAATGCATACAATAGAAAAGTTCATCGTACCATTAAAATGTCTCCTATTAAAGTCAACTCAACAAATGAGGAAAAGCTGCTAAATACGGTATACAGTCATTTGAAAATGTATAAAATGTCAAAATTTAATGTGGGAGATCATGTTCGCATAAGCAAATATAAGCACACATTTGAAAAAGGTTATACTCCAAATTGGACTACAGAAAATTTTCACAATTACAAGAGTTCAAAATACAAATCCTGCAACGTACATATTAGAAGACTATCTTGGCAATCCTATTAAAGGTGGCTTCTATACTGAGGAACTTTCAAAAACTAGATTTCCAAATACATATCTAGTTGAAAAGGTTCTTAAAATTAAAGGGAAGGAGGTATATGTTAAATGGCTGGGATTTTCTAATCAACACAATTCTTGGATAAGTAAAGATGAAATATTATAGTTGGAAGAAAAACTAAAATAGAAACAACAAGAACATCAATAGCAACAACAATAATAGCATTAATATTAAGAAACTAATGTTAATTTTAAAACGAGAAAAAATTTGAAATAAAATATGTAAATCATACTTATAAAGCATACTGTGTACTAAACATTATTTAATTGTAATCAGACTGTTATAATGTCAATAACACTTACTCTGAGCTCTAACTCTTCAGAACTATCTGCTAGTTACTTTCCTCCTATTGAATTACATGGTACATATGAGTGTGCTCTAACTGATTTTCATTCATACAACAGTATTCCAAATGTAGACACCTACAACAATATGTTTCATATAGGGGAACATATAATTGAAATACCAATTGGATCTTACGAATTAAATGATATAGTTGATTTTATAGAAGAGGAATACAAACGACTCTGCCCAGCAAATAAGATTGATAAGATAAGATATTGAAGCCAATAACAATACAATGCAAGTTAAAGTTAATAGTTTAAAGGATCCTGTATATTTTAATAAAGACAATACAATTGGAAAACTTTTAGGATTCAATAGCAAAATCCTAACACCAAACAAATATTATTATTCAGATCTTCCAGTTGATATATTTAAAGTGAATCTCTTGCAAATTGAAAGTAGTATCGCTATAAACACATATATGAATAACTCGAAATCGCATACACTTCATGAATTTCCGATTAATGTGCCTCCAGGCTATAAAATAGATGAGGTTCCAAGAAATCTTATCAATTTACCCGTAAACACCAGAGAGATAAGTTCACTAGCGCTGCGCGTACTGGATCAACACGGTGATCCGAGGAGAGGAAATTACAATACGAATACATTTAAGGCCAACTAAATAATGCTAATATACAACACAAATACATTAAAAAATATAGCAGCAAGAACAGCAACAACAACAACATTAAAGCGACCAGCTCAACAAAAAGCTCTAACAACATCAAATAAAAATTTTCTAAAGTCCTTGAATTTTAAATTGAAGACAAAATGAGTTCAATAATAGATGTCTTAGATAAACCCTTGTCTGATGAGAATATAATCAAAAAGGACTATCATACATATGTACCATACTTACAATCTTACAACAATAATGCTGAAATTAGAATTTCAATACAAAATCAAGATTTGTATGTGCTACCCAGTGAGAGCTACATTTATGTAGAGGGGTTTGTCGCCGATGATAATAAGGCCAACCCTTCTTCTTCTTCTTCTTCAGAGAACTTTTTATTAAAAAACAACTTTGTAGCATATCTATTTGATGAAATTCGCTATGAGCTCAATGGAATTGAAATTGACCATACAAGATATTTAGGAGCCACAAGCACTATAAAAAATTTAGTTTCTTTGTCACCAACAGAAAGCAATGTGATGCAAAATGCTGGATGGAACAAAATTGACGACGTCACTCTTGAAAATGGATTTTTCAATTTTTATGTACCTCTAAAAATGCTTCTAGGATTCGCTGAAGACTACAACAAAGTTATACTAAATGGAAAACATGAATTGATACTCTTGTGCAATAAGAATGATGAAGATCTTGTACGCTCGAGTGTTTCTAGTGAAAAAGCTAAACTTACAATTTCACTCATCTCATGGAGAATCCCACATGTACAATTATCCGACTTTAGCAAATTGAATATGATAAAAATTATTAACAATGGTGCTTCAATACCTATGGCATTTCGCAGTTGGCATTGTCATGTTAATCTACAATTAAACACAGGTACTAGCCATATTTGGAATGTTAAACTGGCTGCAAATAGAGAACGCCCCGGTTTTGTATTGATTGCTTTTCAACAAGAAAATAAGTTTGTTCATTGTGATTTGACTAATTTAAAAGTACATTTAAATTCAGTCTCATATCCATATGATGATCTTAACATATAGTTCAAAAATGAACGATATGCAATTCTATATGATATGTATCTAAGATTCCAACAAAGCTACTATATGAAAGAATCTCAACCGCTTCTATCTGCATCAGAGTTTAAGACAAAAGCTCCTATTATTGTAGTAGATGTCAGTCATCAGAATGAATCACTCAATAATGGACCGATTGATATAAAAAAAGCATTTGAAAGAGCAACTAATATTGCAGCAAAGACATCAGCTTACTGCATTCTTATTCATGATCGCATAATAGAATATATACCCATCAAAGGACAAGTTCGAAAAGTCTTATAAACTGAGTAATATGGAAAATAACACAATTTTTATAGACGTACAAGGTTTCAAAAGTAATGCAAATGATTTCATCGCAAAAGAAGTAGCGATTATTTTCAACAACTATGAATATAACAATTTCATTATAAAACCACCATTTGATTTTAAATGCGTATCAATAAAAAGGCAAAGAGAAGCAACGTGGCTTACGAAAAACTATCATCACGTCAGCTGGACTGCCGGCTCAGTTTCTTTTCAAAGCGTTTGCAATTTTTTAAAAGCCAACGCAAGATGTTCTAAAATTTACGTAAAAGGTGAAGAGAAAAGACGATGGTTGGAAAAAATTTTATGCCGAAAAATTTTTAACGTTGAGGATATAGGCTGCATCAACTTTAAACAAATGGAGATTAAGTATCCAGAATATTTTAATTGTAATTATCATAAACTTGGTGTTTGCGCATTAAAAAATGTTATTTTACTAACAAAAGAAATATCTTGTTTTAAATGAATTTTATCACTCTTTAAAATATTAATGTATGTATTATTATAAAATTTTAAAAAATGTTAAACAATAAATGTATAGAAAAATAAAAAATCTACAAGTGTTTTCTTATTTCAATTACAAACCACATAAAGGAAAGAGAAGGAAGTGGGAAGGAGGAGGAGAAGTTAGCTTTTTTGCTAACTTGCAAAATTTTTACTTATTGTTTCTCTGCTTATGACTGTAGTTAGTTGAAACTTTGGTGCTTTAAAATAATCGCAGACAAAGAAAATGATTACGTTGCAAAATATAAATGTATTCTACACAGCCACAAAATATTCCACGCACAAGTTCCTTCGATCGCACATATGTACATACATACACATACATACACACATACATACATACATACATACATACAAATATATTTCTTAAACAAATAAACAGAATATACAGTTTACCAGCGACAAACAAGCTGGACCCCCAACACACAAGCATTAGGGGTGTTCACATACGTTTTATAAATAAATAAAATAATTTATTTAATTATTTTATTAATTTATTTAATTATTTTATTTATAAACAATTTATTAGCGTGAGGAAATCACACAAGCACATTCCCACGATTTATATGAGAATCGCCTAGTAGTCATCAAATCTATTTTCTCTGATATTACTGATATAGTATTATGATAACAAATTTCTACAGTCTGGCAACGCTGGGAGCATTAGAAAATAATAATCATGTTTTGCCGTCGGCATTTGAAAAAATTATATTCATGTTTTGCCGTCGGCATTTGAAAAAAATAATCATGTATTGCCGTCGGCATTAAGAAAAAAAAAATAATAATCATGTTTTGCCGTCGGCATTAGGAAATAATAATCATGCATTGCCGTCGGCATTAGGAAAAAATAATCATGCATTGCCGTAGGCATTAGGAAAAATTATCATGCATTGCCGTAGTCATTAGGAAAAATTATCATGCATTCGGAAAAATTATTATGCATTAGGAAAAATTAATAATCACTATTTCAGCATTGGTATTAGGAAAAATCATTTTCATAATTTTCCTGTCGGCAAAGACACTCATAAAATACCTCAAAAAAATCACCCATTATCACAATTAATGTAACCCAAAAAAAATCACCCGTTCCCACAAGGGTTAATGTAAACAAAAACTCCTAATGTAAACAAAAAACATCAAAGCGCCGCCGAAAACACAAATTTCCAAGAATTTAACAATTCTCAAATTTTAATTACCTAAATTTAACAATTTCAGCCACAATTTAACAATTTTAATTGTCGCCGAATGAACAGTTCCCTACTACTATCGTTCCCGTTTTCCGTACTGTTTTGTTAATGATGAGGTACATCTATCTATATACATAGATTAACGTTATTGCGTGACTGGTGACTGATTCATCATCGCCCAGCCCAAACTACTATAGCTAGAGAGCTGAAACTTGGTGTGTAGGGTTCCTCTGACAATGTTTAGATCCGCTAAGAAGGTATTTTTGGAAATTTGAAAGCTAAGGGTGTAAAAAAAGGGTAAAATCTGTATCTTTATATCTCGGAAGCTACGATAGATAGACTCTAAATCATAAAAGCACACAAACGCTGCTAAAAAATAAGCCAACACATATTTGGTACTTTTTCGTTATATGTACTTTTAGGGGTTACAAGGGGATAAAAACTGAATTTCGGTACCTTTTTGCACTCGAAATAAATAAATACCTAAGTACCTGAACGTAGCAAAAAGCTTTTTGACGAGTTCTTTTTTGATGTGTAAACATCTATACTCTGGGAGGTAAAAATCTTTTTCACAATACAATCACAAATTTTGAGTAAGATGCACACCGCGTTGTCAAATCGGTGTGAGCTATGTATATATGAGTGTATTAATGTTTGAAAGAAGCAATACAAACTTATTTAAAATATTGTAAATACATAGGAATTTGCTGGTTTTTTTGTTTTATTTAACTTGATAATTGCTTTATTAGGGTTCCGTACACCAAAGGTGAAAATGAACCCTATTGTTTTCGCTACGCTGTCCGTCCGTCTGTCACAGGGTATTTTCTCCACAAACGTAAGAGGTACGAACCTGAAATTTGGACACAGTATGTAGACATTTGGCCACTACAACAACAAATATATGAGAAATAAAAATGAAAGGGTGTTCTAAAACGAGCAACGAAAAATGTTAAAATCCTATTGAATATACATACAACTGTATGTACATATATACACTTGAAATTTTTAAAGTTGATGTATTTTTATACAGACTACAACAATTAACAATAAATTTAAAAAATTTAAATTAAAAGGTGTTCCATCAGTTAATGCAATTTTGACTTTGTAATTTTGACAACTTGCTGTATTTTGGAAACCGCAACAGCAAGACTCTTGAAATTTTCAAAAACGGTAAAACCAAAAAATCAAAAAATTAGAAAATCGCCAAATCAAAAACAATCGCCAAAAAGAAAAGAGCACCAAATTAAAAAAAATTCTAGGACTAAAATAAATAGCGAAAAATAGGAAAAATCGCCAAAATTAAAAAAAAAACTTAAACAAAAAAATCGCCAAAATAAAAAACCCCAAAAACAGAAAAAATCGCCGAACTGAAAAAACCCCAAAAACAGAAAAAATGGCAAAATGAATAAAAATCGCCAAAATTAAAAAATTGCGAAACAGAAAAAAACCCAAAATGAAAAAAAAACGCAAAACGAGAAAAAAGCGATAAAACTGAAAAAAATCGTTTAAACTGAAAAAATTTAAAAAAAGGAAAAAAGCCACATCAAAAAATTCTCAAAACCGAATTTACGGAACACTTCGTGCGCGAGTCAAAGTCGCACTTTACTTAACAACAAGAACAGCAACAACTAAACGCTGAAAACAGGAATTAAAATTAAAAATTTAAAGTAAAGGCATTTACCATAGATAAGCAGTACGACTAAAATTTCAGTAAAAATAATAAACATTTTTTAACTAGTAAATTTTTACTGATTACTAAAAAAGTTTTCTACAATTTTTATAAAGTGCCTAAATGATTTATTATATGATGAGGTGCATTCAATTTTCAGTAATCAGTAATGGCCGTATTCATAATGAAATTCTACCAAGTGGCTTAATTTTTTTCATACAAAAGTTTTAAAATTTTAATGAAAAAAACTTTGCCACTTGCTACAATTTTATTATGAATACGGCCCTACGATTTTACTGGTAATGCAAATTAAGTTTCATTAGCAGTAAAAATTTACTGAATTTTTTCAGTAATCAGTAAATTTACTGCTTACTGCAATTTTTAATGCAGGTCATATATACTGCAGTGTGCCCATTTACTAACCAAATAAGTTTAATAAAACAAACCAAAACCAACAATTTCCTATGTATTTACAATATTGAAAGTTTTGACACTTTAAATTAATTAATTTAAAAAAATATATTAAAAGCATAGGTACTTCCAAATTAAAAAAAAAAAAAATTTAATTACTGCACTCAAAAAAGTTTTACATTAACTGTATGTAGGTTATTTTAGAAGTTTTCCGTGAAGTTAAATTTAAGGTAAAATTTAGTTATTTTACCAAACTATTTATATTTTGACTTTTTGTGTATGTTGTTTAATAAACAAACCACAACATAATAATGTTTTTCTGTGCAGTTAATATAATCAGTTATTTACAATAGACATGTATTCAGTAAAACTTAAATAATAAATTTGTTCTGAAAGTATTTTCATTTAATTTTTATTGAGGTTTTTATCACAATAAACTTCAAAAATATTAAAAAAATCAAAAATCATAAAGCCAAAACGTCGAAAAATTATGTATGCGAATAATTTAAGTAAAATCACTAATATTCTTACATACATATGTACATACGTATATTTAAACATATGCGTAAAAGGTTCAATATTGCCAAATATCACAAAAATTTAATTGGTAAGTAGTAAATTTGTTACATAGTATTTATGTACATACATACATATGTATGTATGTAGATGCATACATACATACATATCGCACACTAAATTATAAACAGTGAGAACTTAAAAAATTCTAGGTGCTCAGGAGTGGCAAATGACGCAAGTATGTAACATAAAAAAGGGCAGAACGGTATTTTTTATTGTTCAAGAAGACTGGCTTTCTGATCCTTCTGGTATGTGTTCCGAGATTTTTACAGGTATTGTTTCTTTTTATTATTTATATACGGCCAGGTTCTGAAAACAGTTTTTCAATCGACAAATTCCAGAAAAAACCAACAAGAGAGCGAACTTATGAATTTTTTTATTTGGTTTTAAGATTTCATATGCTTGAGTTAATTTCGAATACATACAATAAATTATCCGATAAAGAGAACACCGTTTTCCGTTTTTGAAATTTTGCGATTTCAAAACGAAATGGTTTTCAGAACATGTATCCAAATAGTCTCCCAGTTGCAATATAAAATCTCTGCTTTTAATTTTGCTGTTATTTATGTCGCTCATTTACTCAAATAACGTCATAACTCAAAAAAAAACTAATATGCCAAAAAATTAGTTTAAAGTTTCAATTTAGACACAACTTAATGGAAAAAGAAAGTTTTATTTTGCTTTTAAGTTTTTAGTAAACAAGACATTTGTATAAAATTACACAACATGAAGAACGATATAAGGATTATTAACTTAAAAAGTTTAATTTTTTTTTTGACGTTGTTTCAGTAAACGAGCGGTATGTTTATATAATACTCATGAGTTTATAGCTGCTAAATATACATACATATTCATATGTGTGTATAAGGAACTAAAAGTGTGTGTACTCGCCAACATCTAGAACACGGCTGGTCAAAGTAGCACCAGAGTGCCGAACATCAATCGGCTTCTTATACAAATGAATCCAAATATATTTCTCTCTGTGGCCAGCATTGATAGAGATCCTAGATTCTGGACCAGCTACGTGCAAACACATGCTCTGATATTTGCATTTGAGGTAAACACCTTTGAAAGCTCTTAAAATTTTTTACCATATTTGTGTGATTTTGAGCTCACAAGATCGTTATATATGGGGCGAGTACTTAACACACTCGTAGTGAATTCACACCAAACTTTGGAGATTATGGCAAACTTATCTCCACTCAATCCTTAGTAGCAGTAGCAGTTTGATATAAGTTGAATTTTTTTCATTAAATCTGCGTATTACAAACTGTAATACAATTGTAATTTAACAAAGGGGTGATAGTGCCAAAACTGAAAAAAAAAATTATGTATGACCGAAAATTTTACTTCTAGCAAGAATTTAACAGGAAAAAATAGTTTCAAGCCCCTTTGCTTTTAATCCGCTATTATGAAAAATTAAAAAATATTCTAAAGTTTATCGGACTTAAAAAAATATGAGGTTATGGACTATCATAGTTACATGCGAACTTTCGGCGCTTCTAGTGCTGAAAACAATTTTAAATAATATTTATATTGCCGCCTTCCAATATTAATATCAATTTCTGAAATCATATGTATCTATGTAGTGCAAGTTTTTAATATTTCAATGCATTATCTACTTACAGAAAAACATTACATTTAACCAGCAAAAATATCCATCAGTAAGCATATACGAGATCTTGGAAGAAGAATTCAATTCATTGAGAAGAGTTTTGTGTGACGGAGTTCGATCAATAACATCGTATACATATAAGCAATAAAAATTTTTTGTAAGAAAACATCTTTTAAAAAGCCTTATATTTTTGGGGGTGAAATTATTGTAGTAAAAAATAATGTAGGAGACAGTAGTCTGAATTAATTCGGTAGGTTACTTTTTGTCAGTCAAAATAAGTGAAAAAAACAACAGTTTTTACAGTTTTGGACAGTAAATTTATGAAGCTAAAGCAATTGAAAAACACAGTAATTTTTACTGTTTTCGTGAGTTGTTTTCAGGCTGTTAAAAATTAAAAAAAAAACAGTTGTTTTAAATGATATGTAAGTTGCTTTATGCAGTTTAAAATAAATGAAAACAACGTTTGTTTTTACTACAGTTTTATGTTAAAAAATTAACATTAAAAAATAACTGAAAAAATCGTTTGATTCAAATGAAATGTAAGCGAAAGGGTTTTTAAGTGACATTTTACTTATTCCAAACGATTTTTCATTTAAATTTACCTAGATAATTTTTTGAGTGTAGATGTTTACACATCTCCTCTGTGATCGAACTCACATTGCTATTTTTTTTTTTTTTTTTTTTTTTTTTGAGCAAGATCTCTAATAAATTTTAGTTCTTTTTGAAAATTCGCACTTATAAGGAATAAAATCGTACCCGTTTTCGGTACTTTTTTTGTTAATGATAAGGTACATATGACATACATGTAAAAATAATTTAATATGACTTTCTACCGCTCAGCAAAAGCCGAAATAGTAACATATATGATTTTTCGAAGTGCCCAAAGCGTGCTTAGAGGGTAAAAAAGGGTAAAAGAGGTATCTTTATAGTTTAGAAACTACATTAGATAGATTAAAAATTCAAAAAGCATATAAATGATGATAAAAAAACAAGCCAACACGTGTTTGCTACTTTTTCGATGTGAATTTTTAAGAGTTAAAAGGGGGTAAAAACTGAATTTCGGTATCTTTTTTGCCCTCGACATATCTTCTAAACTATTGATTGTAGCAAAAAGTTTTTTGGAGCGTTCTTTTCTTCTGGATTCAATCTCGAATAAGTTTTGGCAATTTCTGAAAATTATAATTTAAAAAAGCAACATCGTACCCGTTTTCCGTACTGTTTTGTTAATGATAAGGTACATATAACATACATGTAAAAATAATTTAATATAACTTCCGCCTGACCGACCGCTCAGTAGAAGCTGAGATAATAAAATGTATGTTTTTTCGAAGGGCCCAAAAATGATGCTAAAATTTTTGTATTCGGGATAATTCATATTATAAAAACATTTTGAATATCAATTGAATTTTATTAAGTGATATAGTGTATTCTTGAACATTACCATCAAAGGGGTAATTTGAATATTAATTTGGTACTTTACAAAAGATTATTTTCGGAAAAGGTAATTTTCGAAGAAAGTAATTTTCTTAAACAAAAATTTTTTTTTGATAAGTCACTTTTTTAAAATGGTGCTTTTGGGAAATGGCACATTTTTGAAAATCTAATTTTTGAAAATGTATTTTTGATATAGAAAAACGTAAGGAGAAGGTAATTGTTGAGAAGTGTACCTTTTGGCAATGGTACTTTATAAAAGAGTATTCTTTCAAAACAATTAAGTTTAAGAAAAGTTATTTACACTTAAAAAGCTGTTTTAATGAAGAAACAGAATAAAGTCTGCAACTTCAGGAAAATCGGTGACAATTAAATAAAGCCCATAATAACATCGACGCCAGTAACTTCAAATGCTCTCTAATTTTTGTTTTATTTTCCTTTGTACTTATTTTTCTTTGTAGCTTTGTTTACCAAATGTGAGAATGAATATTGGTATGTGAGAGCATAAGTAAAAACGCTCTCAAAATCAAATAGATCCCATCTCACGACTGGTTTCTGCGACTTTTTTTCTGTGTCAATTTGTATGGAAAATGTGTTGAAGCCGGTGTTCTGTTTAATCATTTAAGAAAAAAATTTTTTAAAAGGTACTTTTTGGCAAAAGCACTCATTTAAGAAAATAACTTTTAAGCAAACAGAGATACTTTTGAAGTGATGCTTTATTCAAAAAAAATACTTTTTATAAAAAGTGGTATTTGAAAAAGATGCTTTTTGGAAAAGGTACTTCTTGAAAAAGTGTACTTTTTAGAAAAATTACTGTTTTAAGGTACTTTTTGAAAAAAGGCATTTTTTGGAAAAATAACTTTTTGATAAAGGTAATTTTTGGGAAAAGTACTTCTTGGAAAAATATTTTTTGAAAAAGAATTTTTTTGAAAAAGTATGTTTTGAAAAGTATATTTTAAATAGGTACTTTTTTTAAATTATTTTTTGACAAAGGTACTGTTTGGAAAGAGTACTTTTTGAAAGAAGTACTTCTTGGAAAAAGTACTTTTTGAATTAATAAATTAATATATAAAAAAATAAACCAAATCTAAATACTTCACTATTATTATTATTATTATTATTATTATTATTATTATTATTATTATTATTATTATTATTATTATTGTTATTATTATTATTATTGTTATTATTACTTTTTTGTATATATAAAAGAGTAGCCTGACTGACTGGGTGATCATCGAATAGCGCTAGGCAGTGGATATAGAGCATGTGTGTAGTCGCATTTTTATAAAAAAAATATATCTGACAGTTGCTTGCTACTTTTTTGATAATTGTACATTAAGATGTCAAAAACGACTTTCATACTTTTATTTTGTTAAATATATATCTTATGAATTACACAATACTAAAAAAAGTTTATTTATGTTAAACTTTTCACGTTTCTAGGGTTCCGTACACCAAAGGTGAAAAGGAACCCTATTGTTTTCGCTACGATGTCTATCTGTCAATCACAGGCTATTTTCTCAGGAACCGTAAGAGGTACGGACTTGAAATTTGGAAATAGTATGTAGAACCTTGGTCGCTACCAACAACAAATAAATAAGAGTTAAAAATTAAAGGGTGTTCCAAAACATATACAATACATACAATTGTATGTACATATGTATATTGACACTTGAAATTTTTAAAATTAGTGTATTTTTATACAGACTACAACAATTAACACTCAAACTTAAAAGAAAATTTTAATTAAAGGGTGTTCTATAAGTGAATGCAATTTTGACAACTTGCTGTAATATTGGCAAACTCTTGAAATGTTCAAAAATGGTATAACTCAAAAATGCCATAAACTATAAAATCCGAAAACCGAAAAAAAATCTCCAAAAATTTTAAAAAAATCGCCAAATCGAGAAAAATCGCCAAAAGGCGAAGAAGGCACCAAAACTAAAAAATTGTTTATATGAAAAAAAAATCGCCAAAATAAAAAAAAATCGCCGAAATTAAAAACCGCCAAAAAACCGAAAAAATCGCCGAAACGAGAAAAAAGTTTCAAAATTAAAAAAGCGCCAAATTTAAAAAAATTGCCGAAACCGAAAAAAAAACATTAAAAAACTCTCAAAACCGAAAAAAACCAAAAACGAAAAAAAAATTCCAAAACTATATTTTATATAGGCTAAAGTTCGTATTGAATTACAGTGTCTATACGGAACCCTTCGTGCGCGGGTCAAAGTCGCATTTCACTTAATTTATTTAAGTTTGAACAAATAAGTGGTAAAATTGATACCCCTTTTCTGGACTTTTTCCATGCAGCTCAATTTGTATTGATTGGTAATAACATTTTAGTTTAAGCTTTGTCTGCGGATGTATTAAAAATTGATTTTTGGAAATTTGAATGCTACACGAGTAAGACCAGTAACGCAATATCAATATAGAATAACAATTCAAACTGAATAAACTTTAAATAAAAAAAAAGGGGAATAAGTTATTAATTATCTTCTGAAGTAAAATCAATAGAAATCTTATTTTGAAAAAGTCTCGAAAGTTTTTATGCACTCCATGGAAATTCACACAAATAATTGGTAAAAATAATACCACTTTTTGGTATTTTTCCTATACAAATAAATGAACTCAAAACCTCAAATGAAATTCACAGTAGAGAGTTACGTTTTCCGATCAAGAGAAAATTGCCAAAGCGAAAAAACGTACATAAACGAAAACATCCCAAACAGAAAACTTTACCAAATCGAAAAAAAACCAAACTTAAAAAATTTTGATTACAACAAAAAACAAGTAAGAGTGCTATATTCGGCTGTGCCGAATCTTATACACCCCTTACCAATGTGTTTTTATGTAGCATATAGATACATACATAAGCACATACATAAAGTATAAAAAAAAGAAAAAAATAATTTGACCTAGTTACTTTTAGGTACAAAAAAATATATATGTATAAACAAACACTAGAATTATTAAATTAAATTTTTCTGATTCCTTATATCAATCTAGTAGTTCTTAAAAAAATATAGAAAGTGTGTTAAGTAAAAAAAGAAAAAAGGAAATTAAAAAAAATGTTTTATTTAGTTACTTTAATATCTAGAAAAAAAGGTCAAAGTTTCCAGCTCTGGAGCTGTGGTTTTTATTTTTATAATTTTCTACACCAACTTTTCTTTTCAAAACGTAAAATATGTGTAATCTATAAAGGAAAAGATAAAAATTAATTAGACTTAGTTACTTTTATATATCACAAAAAGTGTAAGTTTCCCAACCCTGAGATCATTCTTTTTGAGTTTTCTGATTTCTTACACCAATCTCTTTCTTTTAAGAATTTAAGATATGTTTAATTTATAGAAAAAAGGAAAAATTTGTTTTAGTAAGTTATTTTTGTACAAAAAAGTTAAAGTTTTCCAACCCTGGAATCGTCTTTTTATTTTTTTTAATTGTTTTTTTTTTATTTTAAATACCAACATTTTTCGTATTCAAGCATAAAATAAGTTTATTTAATAAAACAAATAATAAACCCTGAAATCCCATTTTTAATTTTTCTGTATTCTTAAAAATAATGTTTTTTTTAAGAATGTAAGATATGTTTAATTTATAGTAAAAAAAGGAAAATTTTGTTTTAGTAAGTTACTTTTGTATAAAAAATAAGTTTTTCCAACCCTGGAAACTTCGTTTTAATTTTTTTTTTAATCTGAAATACCGAATTCATTCTTACTGAAGCATAAAAAAAGTTTATTTAAAAAAAATTTTAAATTAGTTTTCGGTAGTTCATTTTATATATCACAAAAAGTGTAAGTTTTCCAGCCCAGGAACTGTTCTTTTTGATTTTTCAGATTTCGTACACCAATATGTTCCTTTTAAGAATATAAGCTATGTTTAAAATATATGGAAAAAGAAAAAATTTGTTTTAGTAAGTTACTTTTGTATAAGAAAAAAGTTAAAGTTTTCCAACCCTGGAAATGTCTTTTTCATGTATTAAATTTTTGTTTTATTTTTAATATCAATTTAATGTGTACTGCAGTATAAAATAAGTTAATTTAATAAAAAAAATAAAAAAATAGTAAGACCTAGTTACTTTCATATATTTCAAAAAGTGTAAGTTTCCCAACCCTGGAATCATCCTTTTTGATTTTTCTGATTTGTGGCACCAATCACTTTTGTTTTAAGAGTCTAAGATATGTTTAATTTATAGAGAAAAAGAAAAACTATTTGTTTTAGTAAGTTACTTTTGTATAAAAAAAAATTCAAGTTTTCCAACCATGGAAACAGCTTTTTAATTTTTTTAACTTTCTTTTTTTTGAAATACCAATTTAATTTGTACTGAAGTATAAAATTAGTTATATTAATAAAAAAATATAAAAATTAGTTTACGGTAGTTAATTTTTTATATCACAAAAATTTTAAGTTTCCCAACCCTGGAATTTTCCTTTTTGATTTTTCTGATTTTTTAACCCAATCTCTTTCTTCTTAAAATATAAGATATATTTAATTTATAGAAAACAGGAAAAATTTATTTTAGTAAATTAATTTTGTATAATTTTGTAGAAAAAAGTTAAAGTTTTCAAACCCTGGAAACGTCTATTTAATTTTTTTATTTTTTTTTTTATATTATTTTATTAAGAAATATTATTTTTATTCATACTGAAGTATAAAATAAGTTTATTTAATAAAAAAAAAAAATAATAACTAGTTTTCGGTAGTTATTTTGTATGGCAAAATGAAGTTTAAGCTTCCCGTCTGCTCGATTTAGCTGTGTTTCAATACCAATCTTATTTGGAGCATTTCTGACACACCAGTCCAAGAACGAAGTCTCTAGCTTTTCTGGGAGCTTCGGAAAACCGATTTCACGTACAGACAGACGGACAGACGGACATCGCTTATTAGTCTTCCCTATGCATAAGGATCCAGAATATATATAGTTTATGACTCGCTTATTAATATTCTAGAAATGACAAACCTATATATACCTTTTGCCATTTTTTGGTAAAGGGTATAATTATGGAGAGAAATAATTATTTTTGGAGAAAAATCATTTCTATCAATTTATCAATTAGTGTATTTTTAACAGAAGTATAAAAAAATTCTGAGACGACCTTAAGAAGAAAATGGAGAGTGAAAGTTAATATGTTTGGGCAAAAAACAATCCTACCAATACGACGGTGAAAGAAAAGGGGTTGACTAGTAAATTTAAGAAATTAACATCAAAAGTGTCCCAGGTACATAATAGTGTGTATACCTCAGAAACGATTTCAAATAAAAGGACTCTTGGTTAGTGCATTATAAAAAATATAACGAATTTCTCAAATGACTAGATCAAAATGGCTTTGCAAAATAGATTTCTTTTGGACAAGAGACACATCTATCAATATGGGTCACAATTAAAAGGGTTTTTTTGACTAGGTTGGATAAATAAACATAAAGAAGGTCCCAATTGAACACAATATCAATATGAGGAGTTTCGCGTACTTTTATATTTGAACCCTATCTATTTGGATCTCAAATGCAAGAGCTTGGTTAGTACGTATAAAATATCTGGTAACAAAGTAGCGGGGATATGCTAGTGTTTTATATCTAGGCGCACGGTAGTGCGCCAGGCCAAGTTCTGGCCAATGCATGCAGTGTGTATATTTACAGGAAGCCATTCGAGCTGTTTTTACCCCCCTCATAACTTTGTTCCCCGCAATCGTAATATTACAAAATTTTAATCATAATTAGAAAAAATTCATGTTACCTCATATCCAAAGTTTGAAAGGTTTACAAGGAAAGGTTACGGAGATATGGAGGTGCAAAAAGTGCATATTTTAAGACATACTCACTGACTCACTCATCAATATTATGAAGCACTTGCGCTATAGCTAGAGATCTGAAATTTGGTACACAAGTAGATCTAGGTGAGCAATGAACTAGAAAAATCTGAAAACTCGGAAAATTTTACCAAGGGGCGGGGTACACTGCGGTAATGCAAGGCTATAAATTTTTCATTAAAAAAGTGGGCGTTGACACGCCCATACAATTTAAACCTCATTTTAATGCCCTGCGGCTCAGCATATTTAGATATATTATTTATCTAGCTATTATTATCCGTTTGTAACGAAACTAGACACGAATAATAAGCATTGATCCAAAAAAAATTTGACTTTGGAAAAGTGGGCGGAGCTACGCCCGTAAAAAGTAAAAGTTAAAAGTTACGCTAAGGAGCTGAAATTTGATATACAAGTAGGTCTAGGTGAGAAACCAACTAAAAAATCTAAAAACCCGAAAATTTTAGTAAGAGGGGCGGGGCTACCCCCATAAAAATTTAAAGTTAAAAGTTGCGCCAAGGAGCTGAAATTTGATATACAATAGGTCTTAGTGAGAAACAAACTAGAAACATTTTAAAACCCAAAAAAAATTTTCAGAATGGGCGGGGCCAAGCTAATATTAATTTGAACTAAATACTTAATATTCAGCTTTTAATTTAAGCCAATTTAGTGAAATCTTGCATCACCTTAAAAATTGGGCGTGATCACTCCCATAAAACGTTAGCCTTGTGTTTAATCTACATCGCTCTAGCATATTTTAGAAGAAAATTAGCATGAATTATAAGCGCTGCTCACAACAAAATTTTGAGTTAGGAATAGTGGGGGAGGTAATGCTGATAAAATCTAAGGATATAATTCACTATATTATCTAGAAATTATATGACACCCTTACGATTACAAATTTCTATCATATATAACATATTTCTGTGTTAGGTATTGTACCAAACAAGAACTTGGTCAAAATTTATATCCCACAACTTTTAATAGGCGAAATTTTGGATAGAAACTTTGCCGTTTTTCACATTTATGTTTTTGTGAGGATGTATATTACAAAATGCAAAATAAGCTTAAAGTTAATTAGTACAAAACAATGATAATTACGAAATATTATTTTTATGTGGAAGTTCAGTTTATTGAACTTGCTCATAAAGCAAAATATTAATAAAAATAAAATCAAAAAATAGAGCTTGTGTGGAATTTAGGTTTAGTGAAATTGCACACAAGACAAAATATCAATTTAATAAAAGTAAAAAATATATGTAAATCATTCTTGGAAATTAAATGTTGCACCTCTAGAGTATTGGCCTTTGTGTTGTTTGTAGCGTGTATATAACTCGCGCGTGGTGTTGTCTCAACAATTGATACACATAAAGTGATTCTAAAAACATTTCCAACTCTGTTAAAAGTAAACAGAGGAATTTCTCTGCACATCACTGCCTTACACAGAAGTACATACATACATACACATAAACAGAAAGAATCAAACGCACACGCACACACATAGCCAAGAAACTCTCAGCATGAAAATTCCCAAGATTCCCCCTATGCAATACGGTTGCCACCGTTTTTGTTTTTTCCCGGTTTTGAATTCCCAAAACATGTCGTCCGCCACCATTACCCATCTACTATTATTTTATGATATTGTTAAGTAAAAATATTCCTACAGCGTTAATGCAAAGAACTATCTAGAAGTATTTAACTAAAGCACTAAAACGTACACACATATTCACGTGCAAACACTATAGCCACAACAATAATTGTGTACATAGCTGCAGACATACACACACACACACACAAATAAAAGTGCGAGCACTTTTATGGTAACCACCCTGTACTACCAGTAGCACACCGCATTGCCAAGATAAGAGTCGTTACTTTGAAATTCAGGTTGTTTAAAAACTATCGATACTATCGATAGTATCGAATTATTTTACACTATGTTCACACATATAATTCGATACTATCTGAATAAGGCAGTTATAATTTTTACCTAATTTTTTTAACCATATCCATATATCAAAAGTCAAAACGACTGTTCGTGTTGGCGTGTGAACATAGTGTAAAATAATTCGATACTATCGATAGTATCGATAGTTTTTAAACAAAATGAATTTCAAAGTAACGACTCTTATTTTGGCAATGCGGTGTGCTACTGGTAGTACAGGGTGGTTACCATAAAAGTGCTCGCACTTTTATTTGTGTGTGTGTGTGTGTGTATGTTTGCAGCTATGTACACAATTATTGTTGTTGCTATAGTGTTTGCACGTGAATATGTGTGTACGTTTTAGTGCTTTAGTGTCAAGTGTCTTTGTGTCAACACTAAAATTCTAGTGACCATTATAGTATAATACGTTTTATTCTATCTGTCAGTAAAAAGGAAAGATTTTGCAACAACTTGTCAATATACATACCTTTTTGTATGTACATAAATTATAGAAATATAACAGTAACTAACTGTCTGGTTGGTATGTCTCTACGTTCCAATAAGAACCACGTAGTCATACCTATTCAATTGTTTTAGTGTTACTAGTAGATTTTAAATGGCAAGCATATGCTAAATGTCTATAGTGAAAATTATTGAATGGGATATAATTATATAGTAATTAGTACTGGTGACAAAGTCAAAAGCGACTCAGTACATTTTCACCATCGACATTTCCTACTGGGTATAATGATTGTCTGCCACTACGACAAAAGTATCTGAGACCGACAAACATACAATTAAATACAAAAACGCACACATATACACACACACATATATACACACAAACATCCCACACATACATACACTGTATGTATACATCCACTGTAAGCAAAACGTTTCTCTACAATAACAACAAAACCTGTACACACAAGTGTACATACATTCCCATACACAGAAAGAATCAAACTCACACACATACACACATACACACATACAACACCCACATATACATACATCCATGCACTGTAAGCACAACGTTTCTCTACAATAACAACAAAAGCTGGGCACACAAGTATACATACACATAAACAAAGAATCAGACTCACACACACACACACACACACATAGCCAAGAAACTCTCAGCATGAAAATCCCCAAAATCCCCCCATTTGTAACAGGGTTGCCATCGTTTTTATTTTTTCCCGGTTTTGAATTCCCAAAACAGGACTCAGGTCCCCATTACTAATCTACTTAAAGTGTTGGCCATACAAGAATTTATGAAAATGTTTAATGCACTCCAACATTGCCAGAAGCTCCCATCGTGTCACACAGTAGTTCCTCTCAGGTTTCGAAAGTATTCGGCTGTAATAGCCCACTACTTTTTCTGTTCCATTAATCACTTGCGATAACACACCTCCTATTCCATGTCCACTTACATCGCTATCTAGCACAAATTTTTCTTCAGCAACTGGATATGCTAAGACTGGTGATGTGCACAATAAATCTTTTAGTGTCTGGAAAGTAAACTCCTCAAATTCACCCCAATCGTATGGTTGCGACTTCTTTGTTAGCTCATGCAAGCTTGCAACTATGCTGGCAAAATTTGGCACAAAGCGTCTGTTGTATGTGCAAAGGCCCAAAAAGCTGCGCAATTCATGAAGATTTCTTCGACGAGGTCAGTCCTTTACTGCTCGAATCTTATCTTCGTCTGTTGAAATGCCATCTGCCGTAACTTTATGGCCCAGATACTTCACCTCTTTCTGGAATAGTGCACACTTTTTAATGCTGAATTTGAGTCCAGCCGATGATATGCGCTGAAAGACTTCAGTCAGATTTTTAAGGTGTTCATCAAAAGTCTTCCCCATTACAGGTATGTCATCAATATACACCAAGCATGTTTTTCAGTGCAGTCGCTTTAATACTTGCCCTATGAGCCGCTCAAAAGTAGCCGGGGCATTGTAGAGCACAAACGGCATAGCATTAAACTGTCACAGACCCCCATGTGCTAAAAGCTGTTTTCTCGTTGTCTTTCTCTGCAATCTCCACTTACCAATAGCCGCTTTGTAGATCCAATGTGGAGAACTATTTCGTTCCAGCAAGCGTATCTAAGGTATCGTCAATTCTTGGTAGTGGGTAACTGTCTTTTTTAGTCACGTCGTATAGTTTTTAGTAATCGACGCAAAATCGAGTACTGTCGTCCTTTTTCTTTACTAACACTACAAGTGAGCTCCAGGGACTTGAAGATGGTTCGATTACACCACAACGCTCCATTTCATTGACGAGCTCTTTTACATCAGTTCGCTCAGCCAGTGGTATTCTTCTGGGTGCCAGTTTTATTGGCCTTGCTTCGCTAGTATTTATTTCGTGATTCACTATTGCCATTCTCCCTTGGCTTTTATTCTGCCCGGCAAAAATGAGGGCGTGCCTTTTTAATAGTTGCTTGGCTTTATTTCTGTCAGGTGGTAACAGCCCTGCTACCTATCGCTCCACATGTGCCTGAAATTCTTCACTCTCCTTTGCAGACAAATTGGCAGGTTCTGGCTTTTTATCGCAGTTTATTATTGCCTCTGCTTGAGCACATTGACCTATTTGAGAATTCTTGTTGATGACTTTTCTTGGGCTGATAATTTAAGTACCCGTATGGGAACTTTTCTTCCATTGCAAGTTTTTACGAGAGCTTTTGCTGTTAATAGCTCTCTCTCTCTTAATTTTTGCTGGTTCTACTACCCAGAACTGATTGTCCTCACAATGTCCCTCCAGTTGTGCCCATATTACTGATTCAGACCGTGGTGGTAATGTCTGATTTTCAATAGCAAGCAGTTTCTTGACGTGCATCTGATTGTCATATCCAACATCAAGCGGTGTTTCAACATTACGCCAAATCATTAGTTGTTGCCCTATATGCAAGTTGATTCCGTGGTTTATCATAAAATCGGCTCCAATAATGACCTCGTTTACAATATTGGCAGCAATAAATACGTGTTTCACACTGATATTGGCAATAGTCACCTTCGCCTCAGTTTTACCATAGACAGTGGCAGGCTCCCCATTAGCTGTAGGTAGTCGTATATTACTTATAGTTTCACATTTCCCCTTCACTACATCGGGCCTGATTATTGACTGTGACGCTTCTGTGTCTATGGTAAGGATGTGCCTTTCACCGTTGATGTATCCACATGCAGTAAGGTTGTTATTTTTCTGCTGCATCACTGATATGGAGATTGTGGGGCCATCGTTTGTGGGAGCTAGCTCTTGCCCCTTAGTGCTAGCTCGTATAAGTTTAACGGTGACTCTTGTGTTGTTTGTTGGTACACGCGTTTACTGTTCCTTGATGGCAAAACAGATCTGGCTCTATTTCTTGGCGCCTTGCAGTCGCGGTGGTAATGACCAACTTTGCCGCAGTTATAGCACTTATTATTAACTTTGTGCTCTTTCTCTGCCAGTGCTTGTCTCACGGCCTTAATGCTAGAGACTAGACTATTATCATTTTCGGCAAGGACTTCCATGTTCCGCACCTTGCTTCAAAATCAGCCTAGCAGTCTCCTGAGCTAGTGCAAATGAAACCATTTCTGCGAAGGTTGCCTTTTGCGTAGCACACGCTGCGAGTTTGACATAACGATCGCGGATGCCATTAACAAACGCCTCTGTTTTGACATGATCCAGGAATGGATGGTTTTTGCCTGAATATGTAAGCTGTACCAACCGCTCAATTTCCATTGAGAAATCTTGTAGAGACTCATTAGGCTTTTGTTCTCTACATCGCAATTCCGTGCGATATATGTCGCGCTTGTGCTCACCGCCATATTTGCGTTGCAGTTCCGCCATTATGTCATCAAAACTGTTTCTACAGCCTACTGGCACAGTTTCGAGTACTTCTGCTGCAGCACCTTTTAAGGCCAAAACTAGCTCTATGGCTTTTCTTCACTGTCCCATCCATTTCTGTTAGCCACTGTCTCAAACTGAAAATGGAAGATGTTCAGGTGCACTGCCATCGAAACAAGGCGTCTTTATCCTTCTGGAAACCTCTGGAACAAATCGCTCTTGTCCGCTATGGCACTGGAGATTGACGATTTTTGCTTCCAGCTTATGCAATTTCTCGTCTACATCTTTCACTTGTACTGCCACGCCGCCAATTTCTAAGCTAAGGACTTTATTCTCTAGCTCTGAAATTTTCTCGTCAAACTTGCTGACTTGTACTTCAATGCCATCTACTCTTCTATATAAGGCCTCAAAAATCTCTTGAGGTTTCTCATTTGTGGCCTTCATAGCTCTAGAAGACTCCTGAATTTCAGCCTTCATTTCGGCATTGTTTGCTTTTATTTCGCTCATCAGAGCAGCAAACATTGCGCTAATGTCCATACTGTTTGCTGCTGAACGAGTACATACCTCTATTTCTTCTTTTTCTTAGAACTTATACCTTTCTATGTCGATATTGCGTCGCTGGAATTCGTCTATTAACCTCTTTTGAAGTTTGACCTTGTTATAGAGCTGGCAAACTATCGATATTATCGATGATTTTGTTTTTATTAGACTACCGATAGTTTTTTCTCGATAGCGATACTATCGTTGAAAAAATTTATAACCAAGTTGTAAACAAACTCGATAAAATTTAACAGCCTTATTTATAAAACATAAAAGGGCTTTATAAAGGCTTTTTAAGAAAAATTTTGTGTGAAAATTTGTTTTAAAAAATCTTTATAAAGACTTTTTAAGTTTTATAAATAAGGCTGTAACATATTAGTTGTCTTCTATTGAAAATACATAAGTACATATCGCTCTATAATTATAATAACGTCATAACTCAAAAAATTAATTTATTCAGTTAATAATACAGAATACCCCGGCAATTCACATTTCATCTTGTGTAAAAAAGTTCACGTAATGGCGCGTAAGCTCACCTTTTGATATAAGAAAGCTTTATTAATATATCCACTGAGCTGTATGTAAATTGAGAACTTAACAAATTTTTTTTCAAATCTAGTTGTATTTGAGTTATAATAATGTATAAATGCGCGAAATGTATTGAAAAATTAAATTCAGCATTCCTAATAGCATGATCACGCGGACAGCAAATATCGATTTTCGCTATCGAATCTCGAATCGCTCGAATATTGATCGAAGTATACAAAATTTTGTGAGCGAACCATTTTCTTCCATTCTGAATCTTACTGAATTTTTTGATTACAAATTATCGCTAATTTATATGAATTGGCTAAAACAAAGTTTTTACATACATACGAGTATGTAAATATCGTCATCTTAAATGCGGATCAATACGAGAATTTCCACAAATCCTTTTGACCTTGTTTTGTAGCTGCTGGCGACTACAATGCAAAACATACGTTCTGGGGTTAGCATCTTATTACTTCCAGAGGTTGAGCGTTGTTTAACAAAATTGCAAAAATGGACTTGGACGAAATTTCAAGTGGGGAGCCCACTTATTGGCTTACTGACATACAAAAAATTCTGGATTTCAGAGATTTTGGCGTCATGAAAAATATCTCTGGGGACTTAGTTCAAGTTGAAGCTTCTCTAGATCTCTCGTCCGATCACTCTCCCACTATCGTGACAATATGTAACGCACTAAGAAGTGACTTACCTCATCCATATATGAAGATGATCAATCGTGTTAATTGGCTGGGATTCAAAAAATATCTTAGTAGTCACTGTACAGAGAATATAAAGCTAAGAACACCAGATGATATTGATTCTAACATTGCCAATCTTAACGAATATATTAAATAGGCTGGCAGACTGGGTGTTGAAAAACTCACCAGCAGTAAATGACAAGAAAAATTCTAGTTCAATGTCAATTTTATTCAGCTTAAATTTCTGTAAGTAAATATTAGAAACGTACATATTTGTGTATTAATATATAAGTAAATTCTTACTCCTCAACGAAATCGAAAACTCTTGCTTCTGATCTAATTGCTAAATATAAAGTTATTGCTCAATGGCAATAAGAAAAAATATTTGAACGTATTACTGATCCCCTTTTTGTTTTTTGACTAATCAGAAAGCAGTTACTAATGTCAGCTGTTCTGACTAACAATGAGGGAAAGTGGGAGGACATCTATACCAAATTATTTAACACTCCCCCCAGGTATATCCTCTCGAGGATCTACCTCTTGTATAGGAGGCTTAACATCGAGCACCGCAATCATTGTGGCTGGCCTTATGTATGTTCCAGTTGAGGTTCGGATTGTGGCACTTCTCACCTGACCATCTGTTCCAGGGTGAACTGCTTGCACCACGCCTTTTGGCCAACAATTTCTTGGGTTTCCTGGATCTACTATGTATACGACATCGTTTACTTCAATTGGTTTAACATTTTCAAAGTATTTGCTGCGACGGGTTATAATCGGCAGGTATTCCTTAATCCACCTTTTCCAGAACATATTCGCCAATTGCTGTGCTGTGCACCAGCTCTTTCGTAGGTTTATGCCATCTGTCACTGCTTCAATAAGTGGCTTAGAGCCATTAGAACTACCCAAGATGAAGTGGTTGGAAGTAAGTGCTTCACCCACATCAGGATCGATAGGTATGTACGTCAAAGGACGCGAATTCACTGTCATTTCGACTTCCATGACTGCAGCTCTCAGAAGCTCATCTGTTAAGGTGCGTGACGCAATTATGCTAACGAGTGTAACTTTGACCGAGCGGACCAGGCGCTCCCATGCCCCTCCCATATGAGGAGATGCTGGAGGTATGAATTGCCATTTTGTCGTGGCAGTCGTGAACGCTTTTGTTAATTCATGTTTGTCTATCGTTAAAAATGCCTCAGCCAGCTCTCGCTCAGCTCCCTGAAAATTTGTGCCATTGTCACTCCATATCTCTATCGCTGTACCTCTTCGCGCAATAAAGTTGCGAATAGCCATAATACAGGATTCGGTGGATAAGCTATGTGCAATTTCCAAATGTATTGCTCGCGTTGTCAGACACGTCACCAGGACACCATATCGTTTTTCTCGGCTACGACGTACAGAAACCATTAGTGGTCCAAAGTAGTCAACTCCGACGTAGGAAAACGGGCGAAAAAATACTGCTACTCTTGAAGGGGGAGGCTGCCCATTCGAGGTGGATTGGGTCATGCAGTACGATTACGACAAACTTGACAGTTTCGTCTAGCTTTGTAGACTTCAGTTCGCAACTGAGGTATCCAAAATTTCTGCCTGAGCTCGTTGATCACAGTCTCGTTGTTACCATGATGATATCTAACATGGAAGTCGTTGATGATCTGGCTTGTAACTCGGTGTCTTCCTGGTATAATAATAGCGTCGATTCGACTCCACAACTTTACGCTGGCGTCTAGTCGAAGAACACCTTCGGCATCCAAATATGGAGAAAGTTTATACAACGAGCTGGAGTTCGGTATAGGTGTCCCTTTGGAGAGAAGTGCAATTTCTGGTCCATAAGCCTTTTGGGCTTCTATAAGTAGCAGCTTTTCTCCGGCATGCATGTCTTCATGTGAAAGATCTACTCTGCTGATTTTCCGTGCTTCTTTAAGGTTCTTCCATACTCGTATAGTTTGTAAAACTTTTGCTTTAACTCGAACAAGAATTTTCCAAGTTGAAATACGATTAGCTACAGTAAGCAAGAGGGACGGCGTATTGCTTTGATAACTATGATATCCAATATAGCAAGCGCGTAGTTCTTTTTTGCACTCAGAGACGTTTTCAGGGTTTCTTCTGGGCCATTGTGATTCATCTAGTTTTAGGAACGATGGGCCGTTGTACCATCTGCTGTCTTGCGAGAAATCCGGACTCCTTTTCCATTTAGTGGCTTCGTCAGCTACGTTATCACATGTGGGTACCCATTGCCAGCTATTGAGGTTCGACAGGTCTAAGATCTCACTAACTCGAAAGGTAACAAATTGTTTATAGCGACGATGGTCTGAGCTAAGCCAAGACAGTACGGTGCTTGAATCGGTCCAGAATATGTATTTTTCGATTTTTAAAGATAAAGATTCACCCAAGCTTTTTGCCAAGCGAGCACCCAACACAGCCGCTTGCAACTCCAGACGAGCTGTTGATTGCGCTTTTATATGCGCTACTTTAGTTTTACAGCCAAGCAGACTCACGGTGATATTAAAGGCATCTGTACATCTTAGATAACTTACGGCTGCATATGCATCTTCACTAGCATCGATGAACGTATGAACCTCTAGCGTATTTATTTTTCTGGAATCTATATTTATATAACATCTTGGTATTCGAATAGCTTCTACTTCCGGTAAAAGTCTTACCCAACGTAACCATTTTTCAAACTGCTCATCGCCAATAGCTTCATCCCAGGCACGGCCAGTACGCTAAGTTTCTTGGAAAACAATTTTGGCGAAGACTACGTAAAAACCGAGAAGTCCGAGTGGGTCAAAGATGGTCATAACTAGACTGAGAACTTCTCTCTTTGTAGGTCGTTGTTTGCCGGTCAGAAAATCACTATTTTTATAACGAGGTGATATTTTATATATAAACGTATCGGTGTTCGTATCCCACCATATGTCCAGAACCTTTTCTGCAGCACACACGCCTTCGATATTGAAGCTTATTTCATCGACACTAGCGCTAAGTGCCTGTAAAACTTCTCTTGAGTTGGACACCCAGTTTCTAATGTGAAAACCAGCTTGTCAGTGGACGAATTTAACATCTCGTGCAAGTTGTATGGCATCTTCTTCGGTGTTCACACTATCTAGCATATCATCGACGTACTGGTTTTCTATGATACACTTCGTTGCCTGAGGATATTTTTCTCTAAGATCGAAGACGTTCTTATTTTTTCCGTACTGCGCACCCGAGCTGTGCGCAGGAGGCGCCAAATGTCATTACCTGCATAATATACACTTCAAGTTGAGAGGCGTTGACATCACGCCATAGAAACCTTTGGTAGTGCTGATCTTCTTTCCTTATTCTAACTTGATGGAATATTTCGGCTATATCTCCTCCTATTGCAACTCTTTTCTGCCGAAATTTTCTTATAGCTGTAACCAGAGATGTCAGTTGATCAGGACCCTTAAGCAGCATTGAATTTAAGGAGATAATGTCTACTTTTGCGGCAGCATCCCATACTAATCTGATTTTTCCGGGCTTATTAACGTTAATAACTGGAAAAGCCGGCAGATACCAACAACGTTCAACTTTTAGTTCACAGGGAAGTAATTTTCTTGCGTATCCTTTTACTATATAATCAGCCATCTTTGACTGCAACGCATTATACAGTATGCGAAATGCTTGCTCTTTTTTTTTGTCATTTGAAAACTTCCATCAGGCAAATTTTCTGGACTGCGCCAGAGTAAACCCGTTTCAAAGTAATTTTTCACACGATGTGTAAGCCTTTTTAGTTGTTCTATAGCAATTTTATCTTCAGAGGAAGAATTATTTATTTTATCACATGTTATGTCGATACTGTTGTCATTTACTATGTAGTTCCTCACAATACTGAGTACCTCTTCAGCCGATTACAAAATCACAATTACATAATGAAAATGAGTGATAATGAACCGCTTCGACGATGGAACAATCGGAGGCAATCGTACCCTTTACGACCCATCCTAAACGTGTTTTTTCTGCTGTTGGCTGGTTTTCATCGCCCTCTTTGATTTTTAAACATTGGCTAACGCGTGTGTTATTAAGACCAATCAAGATTCGAGGTATGGCGTTTTCATAGGATTCAAGCGGAATACCTCTTAAATGTTTATATTGTTGTTGCAGCTGACATGATTCAATAGTTTGCCATGGTAGGTCCAACTTTTTTACTGTATGAACGTCTTTTATTAGAAAATGTTTTTTTTTTATCTACTCCCGACATTTCAAAACTTGTTACTATTAACTCGTCTTCATTGGGCAGCATATTGGACGTCCATCGCATACATAATGGTTGCCGCTCGCCACTAATATTTAAAACGTTAAAAAGATCCTCATCAATCAAACTCAGGGATGATCCATCATCAAGGAGGGCATATGTGATTATTTTTACTCCATTTCCATAAATAGTTACCGGAAGAACACGAAAAAGAATTGGATTAGAATTACTAGAGTGACGTGCATTACAATTTACACTCACCGATGGCATCACGGGTTCTGGTGATGCCACTTTATGCAGAGTCGGGTGGTGCTCAATATTACAGTTCTCAATGTTACACTTCAGCCCAGATGTATAGGGTTGTGGATAATGTGGCAGCAAACATCTTTTGCACAGGTTATATTTACGAACCATCTTCCATTTTTCCGATCCTTTTAATTTTATAAAGTGATTACATGATGCCAAATTTTTACAAAAAACTTTGCAAACAACACACTTTGCATCTGATATTGCTTTTGATTGCACTGCTTCACTATGTGCGTTTACGTTACCACCACGTCTTGGCATTTTTGTAGGCATACTTGGAAGAACACTATTTGCGCCTTGCGCTAGATGAAATAGCCAATCACTAAAATCCTCTAAGGTGCTGGTAGCTAACGTCGTTTTGTGCATACCCCAAAATGCTCCAAGCAAACCTGGAAGCTTGCAAACTAATTCCTGTTGAAGTTCAGGGTTGTTAAGATACTGGATCATACCGGCAGCTTTCATTGTTGCGCAAACATTTTGTACCTCTATAGCAAAGTCTACAATTGTTTCCAGCCGTGATTCTTTAGGTGAAGGCATTTCCCTTATTTGATTCAACAGGATGTCGATGATAAGTTCTGGACGTCCAAACTTCATCCTTAGAGTTGACAGAATTTGTGGTACACATGCTACATTCAATAAAAGACTTTTTACTGAATTGCGAGCTGTTCCATATAGTGCGTAACGCAGCCGAATTAAATTTTCTTCATCTGAAAATCCACATAGTTGAGTCGTTTGCTCATATGTGGCTTGAAACAAAGTCTACTCTTCAGGTTTACCGGTAAATTTTGGTAAATCGTTTGCTAGTCCTTTGCGAGCTGCTATATTTTCAGGTGTAAGTCGTAATGTTGCTGAACTAGTGTGCATTTGTGTTATATTTGTGTCCCTGGCTGCCTGAGTGGTATCTACCGTAGAACTTAAGGGAATCATACCAGGCACCCACTGTGAGGAAGACTCTGCTTCACCTCTGGGGTGCCTTACAAGGTTATTAGATAGCTGCATTCTTTGTAGAGCCTGCATACATTCATCTGTATTGGCAGCATTGCCAATATTTGGTTTTTGTTGCACAGCAGTGCCAGCGGAAACCTCATTTTCTGCAGCAGAGGTTGAGGCTTTTCTACACTGCACCCAGTCATTGCAGCATGTTCCTCGAATTGAGTCTTCGCTGGACGTTAAAGAAGTATCAACTTCATGATGTTGTTGTAACAAGGATCTTCTTTTTTTTATGAGCAACTCATGTTGCTGCAGTAATTTGGTTTTTTCAGCGATTACTGCTAACTCTTCCTCGACCATATCTAACTTGGCTTGAATTTGGCGTGATTTTTTGGAAGAAGCTTTGGTGCTTACGGAACGAACAGAACGGTTTTCATGTGCTACATCACATGCGTTATAGACCTCAGATGCCTTTCCTAACATTTCTGAACATGACTTACAACGCCAGTTACGTTCACAACCAGAATGTGGTATTTGAGCGTAGTCCGAATGATATTTTCCTTCACAGCTGGAGCAGGAAACCATACGGGCATCGTCTTCTCCATTACATGCCAAGCATGTACTCATATGGCGTAGTCATCACAAAAGCCAGAAAATTTAAGAATGTTGAAAAACTCACCAGCAGTAAATGACAAGAAAAATTCTAATTCAATGTCAATTTTATTCAGCTTAAATTTCTGTAAGTAAATATTAGAAACGTACATATTTGTGTATTAATATATAAGTAAATTCTTACTCCTCAACGAAATCGAAAACTCTTGCTTCTGATCTAATTGCTAAATATAAAGTTATTGCTCAATGGCAATAAGAAAAAATATTTGAACGTATTACTGATCCCCTTTTTGTTTTTTGACTAATCAGAAAGCAGTTACTAATGTCAGCTGTTCTGACTAACAATGAGGGAAAGTGGGAGGACATCTATACCAAATTATTTAACACTCCCCCCAGGTATATCCTCTCGAGGATCTACCTCTTGTATAGGAGGCTTAACATCGAGCACCGCAATCATTGTGGCTGGCCTTATGTATGTTCCAGTTGAGGTTCGGATTGTGGCACTTCTCACCTGACCATCTGTTCCAGGGTGAACTGCTTGCACCACGCCTTTTGGCCAACAATTTCTTGGGTTTCCTGGATCTACTATGTATACGACATCGTTTACTTCAATTGGTTTAACATTTTCAAAGTATTTGCTGCGACGGGTTATAATCGGCAGGTATTCCTTAATCCACCTTTTCCAGAACATATTCGCCAATTGCTGTGCTGTGCACCAGCTCTTTCGTAGGTTTATGCCATCTGTCACTGCTTCAATAAGTGGCTTAGAGCCATTAGAACTACCCAAGATGAAGTGGTTGGAAGTAAGTGCTTCACCCACATCAGGATCGATAGGTATGTACGTCAAAGGACGCGAATTCACTGTCATTTCGACTTCCATGACTGCAGCTCTCGGAAGCTCATCTGGTAAGGTGCGTGACGCAATTATGCTAACGAGTGTAACTTTGACCGAGCGGACCAGGCGCTCCCATGCCCCTCCCATATGAGGAGATGCTGGAGGTATGAATTGCCATTTTGTCGTGGCAGTCGTGAACGCTTTTGTTAATTCATGTTTGTCTATCGTTAAAAATGCCTCAGCCAGCTCTCGCTCAGCTCCCTGAAAATTTGTGCCATTGTCACTCCATATCTCTATCGCTGTACCTCTTCGCGCAATAAAGTTGCGAATAGCCATAATACAGGATTCGGTGGATAAGCTATGTGCAATTTCCAAATGTATTGCTCGCGTTGTCAGACACGTCACCAGGACACCATATCGTTTTTCTCGGCTACGACGTACAGAAACCATTAGTGGTCCAAAGTAGTCAACTCCGACGTAGGAAAACGGGCGAAAAAATACTGCTACTCTTGAAGGGGGAGGCTGTCCATTCGAGGTGGATTGGGTCATGCAGTACGATTACGACAAACTTGACAGTTTCGTCTAGCTTTGTAGACTTCAGTTCGCAACTGAGGTATCCAAAATTTCTGCCTGAGCTCGTTGATCACAGTCTCGTTGTTACCATGATGATATCTAACATGGAAGTCGTTGATGATCTGGCTTGTAACTCGGTGTCTTCCTGGTATAATAATAGCGTCGATTCGACTCCACAACTTTACGCTGGCGTCTAGTCGAAGAACACCTTCGGCATCCAAATATGGAGAAAGTTTATACAACGAGCTGGAGTTCGGTATAGGTGTCCCTTTGGAGAGAAGTGCAATTTCTGGTCCATAAGCCTTTTGGGCTTCTATAAGTAGCAGCTTTTCTCCGGCATGCATGTCTTCATGTGAAAGATCTACTCTGCTGATTTTCCGTGCTTCTTTAAGGTTCTTCCATACTCGTATAGTTTGTAAAACTTTTGCTTTAACTCGAACAAGAATTTTCCAAGTTGAAATACGATTAGCTACAGTAAGCAAGAGGGACGGCGTATTGCTTTGATAACTATGATATCCAATATAGCAAGCGCGTAGTTCTTTTTTGCACTCAGAGACGTTTTCAGGGTTTCTTCTGGGCCATTGTGATTCATCTAGTTTTAGGAACGATGGGCCGTTGTACCATCTGCTGTCTTGCGAGAAATCCGGACTCCTTTTCCATTTAGTGGCTTCGTCAGCTACGTTATCACATGTGGGTACCCATTGCCAGCTATTGAGGTTCGACAGGTCTAGGATCTCACTAACTCGAAAGGTAACAAATTGTTTATAGCGACGATGGTCTGAGCTAAGCCAAGACAGTACGGTGCTTGAATCGGTCCAGAATATGTATTTTTCGATTTTTAAAGATAAAGATTCACCCAAGCTTTTTGCCAAGCGAGCACCCAACACAGCCGCTTGCAACTCCAGACGAGGTGTTGATTGCGCTTTTATATGCGCTACTTTAGTTTTACAGCCAAGCAGACTCACGGTGATATTAAAGGCATCTGTACATCTTAGATAACTTACGGCTGCATATGCATCTTCACTAGCATCGATGAACGTATGAACCTCTAGCGTATTTATTTTTCTGGAATCTATATTTATATAACATCTTGGTATTCGAATAGCTTCTACTTCCGGTAAAAGTCTTACCCAACGTAACCATTTTTCAAACTGCTCATCGCCAATAGCTTCATCCCAGGCACGGCCAGTACGCTAAGTTTCTTGGAAAACAATTTTGGCGAAGACTACGTAAAAACCGAGAAGTCCGAGTGGGTCAAAGATGGTCATAACTAGACTGAGAACTTCTCTCTTTGTAGGTCGTTGTTTGCCGGTCAGAAAATCATTATTTTTATAACGAGGTGATATTTTATATATAAACGTATCGGTGTTCGTATCCCACCATATGTCCAGAACCTTTTCTGCAGCACACACGCCTTCGATATTGAAGCTTATTTCATCGACACTAGCGCTAAGTGCCTGTAAAACTTCTCTTGAGTTGGACACCCAGTTTCTAATGTGAAAACCAGCTTGTCAGTGGACGAATTTAACATCTCGTGCAAGTTGTATGGCATCTTCTTCGGTGTTCACAATATCTAGCATATCATCGACGTACTGGTTTTCTATGATACACTTCGTTGCCTGAGGATATTTTTCTCTAAGATCGAAGACGTTCTTATTTTTTCCGTACTGCGCACCCGAGCTGTGCGCAGGAGGCGCCAAATGTCATTACCTGCATAATATACACTTCAAGTTGAGAGGCGTTGACATCACGCCATAGAAACCTTTGGTAGTGCTGATCTTCTTTCCTTATTCTAACTTGATGGAATATTTCGGCTATATCTCCTCCTATTGCAACTCTTTTCTGCCGAAATTTTCTTATAGCTGTAACCAGAGATGTCAGTTGATCAGGACTCTTAAGCAGCATTGAATTTAAGGAGATAATGTCTACTTTTGCGGCAGCATCCCATACTAATCTGATTTTTCCGGGCTTATTAACGTTAATAACTGGAAAAGCCGGCAGATACCAACAACGTTCAACTTTTAGTTCACAGGGAAGTAATTTTCTTGCGTATCCTTTTACTATATAATCAGCCATCTTTGACTGCAACGCATTATACAGTATGCGAAATGCTTGCTCTTTTTTTTTGTCATTTGAAAACTTCCATCAGGCAAATTTTCTGGACTGCGCCAGAGTAAACCCGTTTCAAAGTAATTTTTCACACGATGTGTAAGCCTTTTTAGTTGTTCTATAGCAATTTTATCTTCAGAGGAAGAATTATTTATTTTATCACATGTCATGTCGATACTGTTGTCATTT
The DNA here is from genome assembly GCA_949987645.1 of Tachina grossa. NCBI lineage: Eukaryota > Metazoa > Arthropoda > Insecta > Diptera > Tachinidae > Tachina > Tachina grossa. The sequence continues at coordinate 62,224 of CATLJX010000040.1, forward strand.
ACTATGTAGTTCCTCACAATACTGAGTACCTCTTCAGCCGATTACAAAATCACAATTACATAATGAAAATGAGTGATAATGAACCGCTTCGACGATGGAACAATCGGAGGCAATCGTACCCTTTACGACCCATCCTAAACGTGTTTTTTCTGCTGTTGGCTGGTTTTCATCGCCCTCTTTGATTTTTAAACATTGGCTAACGCGTGTGTTATTAAGACCAATCAAGATTCGAGGTATGGCGTTTTCATAGGATTCAAGCGGAATACCTCTTAAATGTTTATATTGTTGTTGCAGCTGACATGATTCAATAGTTTGCCATGGTAGGTCCAACTTTTTTACTGTATGAACGTCTTTTATTAGAAAATGTTTTTTTTTTATCTACTCCCGACATTTCAAAACTTGTTACTATTAACTCGTCTTCATTGGGCAGCATATTGGACGTCCATCGCATACATAATGGTTGCCGCTCGCCACTAATATTTAAAACGTTAAAAAGATCCTCATCAATCAAACTCAGGGATGATCCATCATCAAGGAGGGCATATGTGATTATTTTTACTCCATTTCCATAAATAGTTACCGGAAGAACACGAAAAAGAATTGGATTAGAATTACTAGAGTGACGTGCATTACAATTTACACTCACCGATGGCATCACGGGTTCTGGTGATGCCACTTTATGCAGAGTCGGGTGGTGCTCAATATTACAGTTCTCAATGTTACACTTCAGCCCAGATGTATAGGGTTGTGGATAATGTGGCAGCAAACATCTTTTGCACAGGTTATATTTACGAACCATCTTCCATTTTTCCGATCCTTTTAATTTTATAAAGTGATTACATGATGCCAAATTTTTACAAAAAACTTTGCAAACAACACACTTTGCATCTGATATTGCTTTTGATTGCACTGCTTCACTATGTGCGTTTACGTTACCACCACGTCTTGGCATTTTTGTAGGCATACTTGGAAGAACACTATTTGCGCCTTGCGCTAGATGAAATAGCCAATCACTAAAATCCTCTAAGGTGCTGGTAGCTAACGTCGTTTTGTGCATACCCCAAAATGCTCCAAGCAAACCTGGAAGCTTGCAAACTAATTCCTGTTGAAGTTCAGGGTTGTTAAGATACTGGATCATACCGGCAGCTTTCATTGTTGCGCAAACATTTTGTACCTCTATAGCAAAGTCTACAATTGTTTCCAGCCGTGATTCTTTAGGTGAAGGCATTTCCCTTATTTGATTCAACAGGATGTCGATGATAAGTTCTGGACGTCCAAACTTCATCCTTAGAGTTGACAGAATTTGTGGTACACATGCCACATTCAATAAAAGACTTTTTACTGAATTGCGAGCTGTTCCATATAGTGCGTAACGCAGCCGAATTAAATTTTCTTCATCTGAAAATCCACATAGTTGAGTCGTTTGCTCATATGTGGCTTGAAACAAAGTCTACTCTTCAGGTTTACCGGTAAATTTTGGTAAATCGTTTGCTAGTCCTTTGCGAGCTGCTATATTTTCAGGTGTAAGTCGTAATGTTGCTGAACTAGTGTGCATTTGTGTTATATTTGTGTCCCTGGCTGCCTGAGTGGTATCTACCGTAGAACTTAAGGGAATCATACCAGGCATCCACTGTGAGGAAGACTCTGCTTCACCTCTGGGGTGCCTTACAAGGTTATTAGATAGCTGCATTCTTTGTAGAGCCTGCATACATTCATCTGTATTGGCAGCATTGCCAATATTTGGTTTTTGTTGCACAGCAGTGCCAGCGGAAACCTCATTTTCTGCAGCAGAGGTTGAGGCTTTTCTACACTGCACCCAGTCATTGCAGCATGTTCCTCGAATTGAGTCTTCGCTGGACGTTAAAGAAGTATCAACTTCATGATGTTGTTGTAACAAGGATCTTCTTTTTTTATGAGCAACTCATGTTGCTGCAGTAATTTGGTTTTTTCAGCGATTACTGCTAACTCTTCCTCGACCATATCTAACTCGGCTTGAATTTGGCGTGATTTTTTGGAAGAAGCTTTGGTGCTTACGGAACGAACAGAACGGTTTTCATGTGCTACATCACATGCGTTATAGACCTCAGATGCCTTTCCTAACATTTCTGAACATGACTTACAACGCCAGTTACGTTCACAACCAGAATGTGGTATTTGAGCGTAGTCCGAATGATATTTTCCTTCACAGCTGGAGCAGGAAACCATACGGGCATCGTCTTCTCCATTACATGCCAAGCATGTACTCATATGGCGTAGTCATCACAAAAGCCAGAAAATTTAAGAATGTTGAAAAACTCACCAGCAGTAAATGACAAGAAAAATTCTAATTCAATGTCAATTTTATTCAGCTTAAATTTCTGTAAGTAAATATTAGAAACGTACATATTTGTGTATTGATATATAAGTAAATTCTTTCTCCTCAACGAAATCGAAAACTCTTGCTTCTGATCTAATTGCTAAATATAAAGTTATTGCTCAATGGCAATAAGAAAAAATATTTGAACGTATTACTGATACCCTTTTTGTTTTTTGACCAATCAGAAAGCAGTTACTAATGTCAGCTGTTCTGACTAACAATGCGGGAAAGTGGGAGGACATCTATACCAAATTATTTAACAGTGGGTTTAACGGAATTTATTCTACAAACATTGAACGTCTCGTACGTGAAAAAAAGAGGAGCTAGAAGGGAATGGCAACAGCACAGATCACCCCAAAATAAAACTGGATTTAAAGAGTGCACGAAACGACTCCAAGAGTTGCTTGCATCTGAGAAAACTGCATCTCTTAGAAATAATCTTGAAAGTCTCGATGTCACACCAGCATCTAATTACTCCTTGTGGCGCGCTACTAAAAAACTTAAAAGACCCGTCGAGTTTAAACCACCTCTGCGCACTTCGACCGGTGAATGGGCAAGAAGCGATAGTGAAAAAGGTAAAATATTTGCTGAGCATTTAAAACTCGTATTTACCCCAAATACGTGTACTGGTGTTGCTGGTTTGCGTGATGTACATAAACTAATTGCTGATTTAAACCCGAAGAAAGCTCCAGGTATTGATGGAATTAGTAACAAGATGCTGTGAATTTGCCTCGCATTGCAACTAGAATCTTACTATTTATTTTTAATGCCATATTACGACTATAGTATTATCCATACAGCTAGAAGCTTGTTAAGGTCAAAATGATTTCAAGGCCTGACAAATATCTTACCTAAGCTAAGTCATACAGGCCAATAAGCTTACTGTCGACAATATTAAAGCTTTTAGAAAAGCTGCTCATGATGAAATTGTCCCCAATTCTAACTGATAGTGGGTGCATGGACCACCAATTTCGGTTTAGAAGTCAGCATAGCACCATTGAACAAACGCATAGATTGGTTCAAGTTATAAGAAGAACATTTGAAGAAAAAAAGTATTGTTCTACTCTGTTTATTGATATTTCTCTGGCATTTGATAAAGTAAGGCATGAAAGCCTAATTTTAAAATTGAAGACATATCTACCAATAAATTTTCTAAAGATATTTGAAAGTTATATTCTATACCGGAAATTCGTTGAAGTGGAAGAAGACTTCATGATTGTTCCCAAATCTACATATACATACATGCATACATATCGATAGGTGAGTTTTTCAGTGATTTCAATAGATTTCACACTAATACACCTCATCACAAAAAATTATTGCAATAGTGTAAAAAATAGCGCTTTTACAAGCAGTTGTACAAAAAAGTTACATTTTGAATATTACACTTTCGATTATGTTTTACCTTCTCCTGTAAAGTTACAATTATTTGCGCTAGGGCCTTTCCATTTGAGACCAACGATATATTGACCTGTGTAAGTGGATATCCTATCAAAAATTTCGGTCATCAAAAGTACTGATACCAAAATTTGGACCTAGGAATATTTTTCACAAGTTTTCCACTAGTCTAACAAAGTTGTATATGAACATGAATTGTTTTGTTTTGTTTTCTAATAAAAATAAAACATATGTATATATGTTTAAAGGGGAAATTTTGATTTGTTCGATTTTCTGACGATTTTTCGGACATGAAATGACGATTATTTTATATTTTATCGGAATGTCGGCGATTTTTCCATCATTTTATCTGGCAGCCCTGGATTGAACCATAAATATGCATACATACATACATACATGTACGAGTATATATAGTATATGAATATATACAAGGTATTTGCAGATCATAATTTTTCGATATGCTTTTAATTTGACTCTAACTAAAAATTGGTGGCTATTGTTACAAACAATTTGACAGTAGAAAATCTTAAGAACACCTTAAAACAACTTGTCTTGCTACTAACTACGTACACTAATACAATTTTATTAAGAATTTGTTGAAAGCTACATACACACATACATATCTACATAAATGCATTATAAATTCACATGGAGTTTACTATTTGTGATGTTTTGAAGTGCTATAAACTTATAGTTTTTTGTTATCTAATAAAAGTATGCATATTTAGCGATTATTCGAAAAGTTTGTATAAAAATTACTGGTGATTTTCATGAGTAATTTTAAAATAAATAAAAAATAGAATTTTTTAATATTACAGGCAAAAGAATATGTTTTAAAAAGAATTTGTAACAAATTCCGGGGGTGGGGCAAAATCAAGTCGGGGGGGCATGGCCCTCCCCCCAGAAAGGCCTAGCTACGCCTATGACACGGACAGACACGCAGATACACAGATACATAGACACGCACTACAAACTTATAACACCCCTTTTTTAGTCGGGGGTTAAAAACAGGGTATATTATCCCCATTAGAAAATATATGAAAAGATAAAAGACATTTTATTAATAAAACGGTGAAAGAATATCGCCATCAACAAACAACATTTTACAAATAAAACGGTGAAAGAATATCGCCGACAACAAACAACATTTTATAAAACGGTGAGGGCATATCGCCGTCAACAAGCAACAGGACAAAGAACAAATAAAATGGGGAGGGCATATCTCCATTATACAGACAACACGACAGGAGGGAAGGAATATCTCCATCAATAACAGACAAAATAACGTAGTGGAAGTCTCTCAAAATCGAAGCCGTTGAATTTTAATTCATTTACAACTGTGAACCTACACCAATTCAATTCTCCATATGGATCTCAGCGCCATTCCTGTTATATTTGTAAGCTCCCAGAAATAAGTTACTTCTTTTTCAATTAGAATAAGTATATGCACTTACACACACGTTTTAATTACTAATGCTTACAAGAACGGCAAAACTTACAGCCTTATCTAATTTCCAAAATAATAAAAAGACAAAAAGACTTGAAACTATAAAAAAGTGCAACCCTTAAAAAACCATTATACAAAACTACCAAGTATACCCGAAAAAATGGAAAACCAAGATCTAACACAAAACCAATTCTCTTCCCAACCATTCTTATCTAACATGCAAGAAATTATAATTCCCTGAGAATACCTGACGTTACTAAAGACCTCCCCACTTTCGACGGAAATCCCCGTCTTTTGTATGATTTTATAGCTAATGTGGAAGAAATTTTACTATTTTTAAAGGGTACGGAACAAACACCCTGCGGACAAATATTACTTAGAGCTTTTTGAAACAAAATCACGGGAACAGCAAACAAACTTTTAAACACATACCTGACACAATTAGACTGGAGCGAAATTAAAAATAACTTGATTTCCGCATTTGCAGATAAAAGGACTGAAACAACATTAATAAGAGACCTCCATACCATTAGGCAAAACGAACGAACAATCGAACAATTTCACGTCGGTATAGTAGAAATCCAAGCTGCACTCTTGAATAATATATTGATCAATGAAAAGGACCAAAAGATTATTAACTCTAAAAGAGAGTTATTTTCGGAAATGTGCTTAAATGCATTTTTAGGTGGTCTTAAAGATTTTTTGGGCGCAACAATTCATGATATGCGTCCTGAAACCTTACCAGTAGCACTTGATTACTGCATAAAGGAACAGAATATCGCTTTAACTAAGCAAGTCCAGAGGCCAGAACCTCAGCCGCGGGAAACAGCACCATATTTTAGAAATAATTTTAAAATTCCACAAAGCAGAATACAATAACAAAAATTAAAAATTTTAAAAACCCCGACTTTTTTCAGAAGAGATGTTATATCTTCTAAACGGCTGGACCGATTTTCTTCAAGCATAGCTAAGAACCCTTTCGATCAAGTCATCTTTCAAACAGAAAAAACTAAATGAAAATCGGTCCAGCCGTTTGGCCTGTACGTGGACACGGACAGACACACAGATACACAGACACACAGATACACAGATCCACAGACACACACTACAAACTTATATCACCCCTTGTTTTAGTTGGGGGTTAAAAACCATATTATGGACAATTTAATTTAGGACAAAGGCAATTCCATAATCCCCAATATAACGCAAATCGATTTTATAATAACAATAATTTTGCAAACAACAATAATAACATTAGAAATGCTATAATGCCTTTAAAAACAGAGGTGATTGACAATAATTCGACGCGGACAAACTTCAGACAAAATACATTTTATTCATACGACAGAAACCGACAAAATGTTTAATACCACTTAAACTCAAATTCAAATTTTCATAACTTCGACCTGTCATTAGAAAGTTATACAAATCACGAAGTTCCAAACATATTTTTCCACAACAGAACTTGTTTGACCAAACAAAACTTTAAACATCAAGGAAACTTTAACTCTAATTCTCACACAACCTGTAGAAAATTACTTAAACCAAGACACCCGAAATATGGCCAACATAGATGACACTGGAAATTTTCAAGCATCAGCCTCGAAAATCGCACAGGATACATAGATATAAATAAACATGGAACTAAATTACCATTTATATTAATATCTTCTCCATTTGGTCGCCCATTGAGGTTCCTAATAGATTCAGGAGCTTCCTCATCATTTATTAACCCCGAGTTCATACCATTAGAAAACCAAATAAACTGTCAACCCATGACCACAACAACTATATCCAACAATTACATATTGAGCACAAAAACTAATTTACCAATATTCACTGAATTTAGAGAAAACGGTAATTAAGAATTTTTAGTTTTAAATTTCATAATTATTTTGACGGACTTGTAGGAATAGACGCTTTACAAAAACTAAAAGTAAACATAGATTTGCAAAATAATATCTTGATTACACCAAAAAGTACTTCCTCCTACTTCTCATAAGTATCTAATACATGCTAATTCCAAAACTAATTTACAACTTCCTGTTGATGTAGAAAAGGGTGAAATTTTTGTAAACCAAACTGAAATCTCTACACAACTTGAGATATCCGAAGGAATTTACAATGCAAATAATTGGCAAAGCAACATGGAAATAACTAACAAGTCAAACCATGATCAAATACTACATCTTGAACAACCTCTTAAAGCGGAACCATATAATTCCACAAACTATGTAGAACTAAATTGCATTAACCCAGAGCATATAAAAAATTATCCTCACAAAAACATAAATGTGAAAAACGGCCAACTTTCTATCCAAAATTTCGCCCATTAAAATTTGTGAGATATAAATTTTGACCAAGTTCTTGTTTGGTACAATACCTAACACAGCAATATGTTATATATGATATAAATTTGTAATCGTAAGGGTGTCATATAATTTCTAGATAATCTGCCAACTTGACAACATTTTTATCAATATAAAGAAATGAACATTTATACATTATTCTCTCCTTTTTTGGAAAGGTAAAAATATTGCCAAGTTAGCAGATTATCTAGAAATTATATGACACCCTTACTTACGATTACAAATTTATATCATATATAACATATTTCTGTGTTAGGTATTGTACCAAACAAGAACTTGGTCAAAATTTACATCTCACAACTTTTAATGGGCGAAATTTTGGATAGAAACTTGGCCGTTTTTCACAATTATGTTTTTGTAAGGATCTGATTACTTTTTGAAAAGATTTCTATAATAACACTTTTTAAACTTAAAATTTCTAGTGTATTTTATTTCTATTCGTGATCACTGTGCCAGTTGAAAATGGCAGAGTTACATAAAATAATGGGTAATAGTGTGATGGGTGTTGAATTGTTGACCTTAAAAATGCACTATTGTGTCATTACAACGGGTCGGCAGTGTGTATGCAATTTGGTAAGAGTCGACTGGAAGAAACATGTAAAATACAGCGTGAATTTTACTGGGCATGACCCCGCCTATTTTCTCAATATATTTACATATTAAAGTCTGCTTAGCCGAAGTACATAAATCAAAAGGATATGCCCAATGTGTATGCAAAGTTTCAATAGGGTAGCTGGTGCTTTTAATTTTTCGATTTTCCGATTGAGTAAATCAATTACTATTTGTGTACAAAATGTCAGCGCTCTATAGTATAATATTACGTAAAATTTTCATGAGCCTGGCCCCGCTGAGTTTTATATCTGCTAGTGCTTATGGTTCATGCAAAGTTTGGTATTAAAAAGTTAATAAGAAATACCTGAGTCTTAAATTAAGAACTGCTAAGCCGAAGTACCTGGACGAAAAAGCTAAGATTTATGGGTGAAGTCACAGCTACTTTTCAAAATAGGAAATTATTTTTTGGGATAAGTACAATGTGTATGAAAAGTTTTAATAAAATGTATGTTAATTTCGAATTTGAAGTGCTTGTTTCCGCCCTCTGATAGATACTTCTGGGTTTTCAGATTTTTCTTAGTAATCTCTTATCTAGATTTATTTGTGTATCAAATTTAAGCTCGCTAGTGCGAATTGGAGTTTTAACGTCGTGGCCCCGCATACCGGGTAAAACTTTTTGGTTTTAAGATTTTTCTATTGGCTTACGCACATACTAGTGTATAAAATGTCAGCTCTCTAGCGCGAATTATATCTTTAGATTTTATCAGCATTACCTCTCCCCACTATTCCTAACTCAAAATTTTGTTGTGAGCAGCGCTTATAATTCATGCTAATTTTCATCTAAAATATGCTAGACCGATGTAGATTAAACACAAGGCTAACATTTTATGGGAGTGATCACGCCCAATTTTTAAGGTGATGCAAGATTTCACTAAATTCGCTTGAATTAAAAGCTGAATATTAAGTATTTACTTCAAAATAATATTAGCGTGGCCCCGCCCATTCTGAAAAAATTTTTTGGGTTTTAAAATGTTTCTAGTTTGTTTCTCACCTAGACCTATTGTATATCAAATTTCAGCTCCTTGGCGCAACTTTTAACTTTAAATTTTTATGGCCGTAGCCCCGCACACTTTTCCAAAGTTAATTAAATTTTTTTTGGATCAATGCTTATTATTCGTGTTTAGTTTCGTTACAAACGGATAATAATAGCTAGATAATTAATATATCTAAATATGCTGAGCCGCAGGCATTAAAATGAGGTTTAAATTGTATGAGCGTGTCAACGCCCACTTTTTTAATGAAAAATTTATAGCCTTGCATTACCGCAGTATATTTGCCGAGTTTCAATAAAATAGCATCCATGAAGCGCCTTAGATTAGCATTTTTAATTCTGACCTTTATCCGCCCCCCTGGTAAAATTTTCCGAATTTTCAGATTTTTTTAGTTCATTGCCCACCTAGATCTACTTGTGTACCAAATTTCAGATCTCTAGCTATAGCGCAAGTGCTTCATAATATTGATGAGTGAGTCAGTGAGTATGTCTTAAAATATGAACTTTTTGCACCTCCATATCTCCGAAACCTTTCATTGTAAAACTTTTAAACTTTGCATATGAGGTAACATGAATTTATTCTAATTATGGTTTAAATTTTATAATAGTGTGATTGCGGGGAACAAAGTTATGAGGGGGGTAAAAACAGCTCGAATGGCTTCCTGTAAATATACACACTGCATGCATTGGCCAGAACTTGGCCTGGCGCACTACCGTGCGCCTAGATAATAAAAAAAACACGAAACTTCCTTTAAGAACAGACTATTTGAATGCAGAGGAGAAGAAACTTTTCCTTAAGCTTTGTCAACACTTTAACTCAGTTTTTTATAGGGATAATCAGAATCTTACGTTTACAAACCAAATTAAACACACCATATAAACGGTAGATGAAATTCCAATTTACACTAAATCATATCGTTACCCATATATCCACAAAGAGGAAATTAGGAAACAAATAGCGAACATGCTAGAACAAGGTATAATTAAGCCATCTTACTCGCCTTGGAGCTCTCCCGTTTAGGTAGTCCCAAAAAAGAAAGACGCCAGCAGAAAACAAAAATGGCACCTTGTTTTTAACTACATAAAATTAAACGAAAAAACTGTCTCAGATAAATACTCTTTATCGAATATTTCGGATATTCTGGATATATGTATTTTTCAATTCTCGACTTAGCCAGTGGGTTCCACCAGATCGAAATGGACCCAAGAGACGTCCCAAAAACGGCATTTAGAGTCGAAGGTGGGCATTATGAGTACATAAGAATGCCATTTGGACTCAAAAATTCACCCTTTACGTTTCAGAGAGTCATGGACAACGTATTGATTTGTAGAACTTTTAATACTGATCTTCGGTAACTGAAAATCTGGTAGGTGAATAAATTTATGATATCACAAAATTAGAACAAACATTTTCTACAAAAATATTCGTAGCTTGCATATCGTTGACTTAATACGACTGTTTTTCACAGTTTATAGGAGGAGGAAAAAACTAAATAAAAAAAGATGCAATATTGATACAAAATTTTTTTAAACGCAATTTTTATTAAAAACACTTTACATAAGCATATAATATTGCGTTTAAAAAAATTTTGTACCAATATTGCATCTTTTTATACCCTTTACCAAAAAATGGTAAAAGGGTATATATAGGTTTGTCATTCCGTTTGTAATTTCCAGAATATTAATAAGAGAGCCATAAAGTATATATGTATATTCTGGATCCTTATGCATAGGGAAGACGAATAAGCGATGTCCGTCTGTCCGTCTGTCTGTACGTGAAATCGGTTTTCCGAAGCTCCCAGAAAAGCTAGAGACTTGGACTGGTGTGTCAGAAATGGTCGAAATAAGATTGGTATTGAAAATCAGCAAAATCGAGCAGACGATTTCAGAGCTGGGAGACTTTAACTTCATTTTGCCATACAAAATAACTACCGAAAACTAGTTTTTAATAATTTTTTATTAAATAAACTTATTTTATACTTCAGTATGAATAAAGTTGGTATTTCTAACTAAAACATATTAAAAAAAAATTTAAAAAATTAAAAAGACGTTTCCAGGGTCGGAAAACCTTAACTTTTTTTGTTATCAAAAGTAACTTACTAAAACAAATTTTTCCTTTTTTTCTATAAATTAAACATATCTAATGTTCTTAAAAGAAGGAGATTGATGTAAGAAATCAGAAAAACAAAAAGGATGATTTCAGGGTTGGAAAACCTACGATTTTTGTAATATATAAAATTAACTACCGTAAACTAATTTTTTAATTATTTTTATTAAATAAAGTTATTTTATACTTTAATACGAATAAAATTGGTATTTCAAATAAAAAATTAAACTTAATTAATAAGATGTTTCCAGGGTTGGAAAACTTTAACTTTTTTTCTTATACAAAAGTAAATAACTAAAAGAAATTTTTCCTTTTCTTTATAAATTAAACATATCTTATATTCTTAAAAGAAAAAGATTGGTGTAAGAAATCAGAAAAATCAAAAAGGATGATTCCAGGGTTGGAAAACTTAAAATTTTTGTGATATAAAAAATTAACTACCGAAAATTAATTTTTATTTTTTTTATTAAATGAACTTATTTTATACTTTAGTACGAATAAAATTGGTATTTCAATTTAAAAATTAACCTTCTAAAATTTAAAAGATGTTTCCAGGGTTGGAAAACTTTAATTTTGTATACAAAAGTAACTTACTAAAGCCAATTTTTCCTTTTTCTCTATAAATTAAAGATATCTTATATTCTTAAAAGAAATTGATTGGTGTAAGAAATCAGAAAAATTAAAAAGGATGATTCCAGGGTTGGGAAAATTACTCTTTTTGTGATATAAAAAATTAACTACCGAAAACTAATTTTAATTTTTTTTAAATAAATGAAATTATTTTATACTTCAGTACGAATAAAATTGGTATTTGAATTTAATAAACTTTAAAACACGTTTCCAGGGTTGGGAAACCTTACTTTTTTTATAAAAAAGTAACTTACTAAAGCAAATTTTCCCTTTTTCTCTATAAATTAAAGATATCTTATATTCTTAAAAGAAAGAGATTAGTATAAGAAATCAGAAAAATCAAAAAGTTTGATTTCACGGTTGGAAAACCCACACTTTTTGTGATATAAAAAATTAGCTACCGGAAACTAATTTTAATTTTTTTTATAAAATAAACTTATTTTATACTTCAGCCCGAATGACTTAAGTATTTCAAAAAAAAAAATAAAAAAATTAAAACGACATTTCTAGGATTGGAAAACCTTATTTTTTATACAAAAGTAACTTACTAAAACAAATTTTTTCTTTTTTACTATAAATTAAACATATCTTATATTTAACAAAAAAGATGGTGTAAGAAATCAAAAAAATCAAAAAGGGGGATTCCAGGGTTGGGAAACTTACACTCTTTGTGATATAAAAAATTAACTACCGAAAACTAATTTTTATCTATTTTTATTACATAAACTTATTTTATGCTTGATAACGAATAAAAGTGGTATTTCAAATAAAAAACATTAAAAAAATTAAAAAGACGATTCCAGGGTTGAAAAACTTTAACTTTTTTTGTACAAAAGTAAGTTACTAAAACAAATTTTTCCTTTTTTTATAAATTAAACATTGCCTAAATTCTTAAAAGAAAGAGATTGGTGTAAGAAATCAGAAAATCAAAAATGATGAGTTCACGGTTGGGACACTTACATTTTTTTGATATATAAAAGTAACTAAGTCTAATTAATTTTTATCTTTTCCTTTATAAATTACACTGTGAGACAAATGAAGACTTTTGGAAAAAATGCATGGACTCGACAGTGTAGGTTCGATTGTACTACCAAAGGTTAGTAAAACCCTGTACTCGGTTTAGCCAGTTTGACTACCAATCGTTATCGTTTTTGGCCAACAGCTAATTCAGACTTGATAATATTGCTTAACTATATTTGGCAAAAATGTTCTGAAGAGTCTATTGAACAACTTTCATAAACATTTTATTTTTCTGCACTTTCTTGAAAAAATATAGGAGAAAGAATTTTTTTTTTTACTTTTTTCAGCAAAACTTACGAGGGCTCATAATTTCTCACTAACAATATATGACAAAATTGTAGCCATTGTAAATCTGAACAACTTTTGTGAACATATTAATACAATCTGAATGTGTCTGGCATCAGAAATAGCTTACAAAAACCACTTTGTACCTTTAAAAGTGTGGTTTTTTGACTAGACTACACTTTTATTGCATTTTTGTTAACTTTCTTTGTTATTGTTGCATTTCTTTTCTTGCTGATTTAAATATTAAACATTTTTGTTTTTTTGTTGTTTTTCCTAGTTTTCGTTATTGTTATTTATTACTGTTATTTCTTTTTTGTTTATTTTCTTTGTTTTATTGAATTTCTTGCGTTGCTGTTTTATATATTTAATATTTTTATGTTTTGTTGTTGTTTTTCCTAGTTTTATATATCGTTATTTATTAAGCTTCTTTTCAGTGAAATTTTTGCGATCGAAAAGAATAACATTAGCATTAAAAATAAATGCAAACAAATACGTTTAACAATAAATAACTTGTTTTCGGGCTTAAATTTTTACAAAAATAGAAAAGTGCTTAAATCTAGCGTTTATCAAACAAAAGTTTAATAATTTTTTCCAAAAAAAAATAAAATAAATCAAAATCTGTTAAAACAAAAAACTTTGTAAAGTGGTTTTTTAATAGTGAAAATGGATAAGTGTAAAGGCAATATAAATAGTTTTTGTTATTGCTGTGGTACTTTTACACCAAAGAAAAGAAGACGTAACCTTAGTAAAGAATTTAAGAATACATACATCAAATCTTACAAAAAAAAAAAAAACTATTGGAAATAAAAAATTTGCACCCAATTCAGTATGCACATCTTGTTATAATGATCTTCTCGATTGGCAAAAAGGAAAGCGAGAGTCTCTCCATTTTGACGCGCTTATGATTTGGACAAATCCAGGTAGGAAACATAATTCAGAGAACTGTTACGTATGTAAAAATGTACTTAATTGGATGAATTTTAAAAAAACGAAAACTTTCAAATACCAGTCGGTTCCTAGTGCCCAACTACCAAAAATTCGTAATACTGACGTTCCAGTGCCACAACAACCTTTGCAGAATAAAACCCTTAAGACTTATCGTGAAACTACGCCTGTTTTCAGCAGCGATACCGAAGGGGCAAATCATTCTGAGTATGATCCGGGACTATCATGCTGCCCAATATTAATCACTCAAGACCGGCTTGATTTCATTGTTTCCAAATTGGAGCTATCGCAACGCAAATCTGAAGAGCTTGCCAAAGTTTTGAAAGAACAAAACATGTTGGTACCTTAATTTAAGGTCAGCAGATACAAAAAACGATAGTCAGGTCTCCAAACACGTTTCGCTATTAACGACTTACAAACGTTTGCATACTGTAAGGACATAAAAATGCTTATGAAACAAATGACAATTGCATACGATCCCGAAGACTGGCGATTGCTTATAGACAGGTCAAAACAAAGTCTAAAAGCTGTGCTTTTACATAAAATAAACAAGAAGCCATGTGTTCCAATAGCCTATAGTACCGATACAAAGGAAACATATGAAAAAATTTATCAAATTTTGAAACTTATACAATACGATGACCATAAGTGGCGTATTTGTTGTGATCTTAAAGTAGTGAATATGCTATGCGGACTACAGGCTGGATATACAAAATACATGTGCTTTCTATGCAATTGGAATTCTTGATATAAAGGAAACCATTACCAGAATCATTCATGGGAAAATAGGAAAGATTTTAAGTTGGGAGAAATGAATGTTATTAAAAAATCACTAGTGCCAATTGAACGTGTCTTAATGCCACTACTTCGCATCAAACTTGGAGTTGTAAAAAATTTTATAAAGGCTATTGTACGTAATAAGGATAATCCTGAACATGCGCTTGTAGTGTTAAACCTTTTGCGGGAACAAATCTTTAAACAAAAAATCAGTCTTGACAAGTTTAAAGAAGGTAAATATTTTAAATCTTCATTTAAGACGTTCATAAATATATACAATATTTGTATTCAGGTGTGCTTAATGGTCCGGATATTCGAAAACTGATTAAAGACGAACAGTTCGACAACATTTTACTCGACGCTGAGAAGGTTGCGTGGAGTTCAACAAAAGATGTTATCGCCGGTTTCTTAGGAAAACAACGATCACAAAACTGTGAGCAATCTGTGAAAAACATGTTGACTGCATTCGAAGCAATTGGTGTGCATATGTCCTTAAAAATCTATTACTTGCACCATCATTTAGAATATTTTAGCCACCAACTTTCAACGGAATCTGATGAACAAGGTGAATGGTTCCATCAAACAGCATTGCCATTTGGGTTAAGGTAATAAAAACTGTTTATAAATGTTTACGTATATAGAACACTTTTTACAATTTCTGACATGTTTGTTTCTAGGTATAGAGGGAAGGGGTCTCCGGATGCCGTAATGGCAGAAATTTGCTGGCGCACAAAAAATATATTTGAAGACCCAGATTTCAAAAAAAGGACAAAGCAGATGGAAGTAGAAGGTAAAGAACAGGAAACTGAAGACTATGATGAAGTACCATTATTGGAGGATTACGAGGATTCAGATGATGATGATGGTGATAAAAATGACTATGGCGAAGAGTTTTATATGTCTACGGACCTTTCTGATGAAAACTCAAAGTCTTAAAAATTGTTTACATACACGTTTAGCTTAAAAAATAGCGAAAAACAACATTTTTTAAAGTACAAAGTGGTCTTTGTAAGCTATTTCTGATGCCTAGACACATTCAGATTGTATTAATATGTTCGCAAAAGTTGTTCAGATTTACAATGGCTACAATTTGGTCATATATTGCTAGTGAGAAATTATAAGTCCTCGTAAGTTATGCTGAAAAAAGTAAAAAAAAAATTTGTTTCTTCTATATTTTTTCAAAAAAGTGCAGGAAAAAGTAATTTTTTGCACATAAAATGTTTATAAAATTTGTTCAGTAGACTCTTCACTACATTTTTGCCAAATATAGTTAAGCAATATTATTAAGTCTGAATTATCTGTAGGCCAAAAACTGAGGACACCTTTTTTTGAGTGGTGAGCTGATTTTCAAAATCTTTTGAGGTCCATAAAAGTAATTGGTAGTCAAACTGGCCAAACCGAGTACAGGGTTTTACTAACTTTTGGTAGTACAATCGAACCTATACTGTCGAGTCCATGCATATTTTTCACTGTTGCACTGTGTTATATACATTTTACTTTTTGGAAAGATAAGTTTGGTATAGAAAATTATAAAAATAAAAACCACAGCTCCAGAGCTGGAAACTATGATTTTTTTCTGGACATTAATGTAACATTTTTTTTAATATCCTTTTTTTCACTTAACACACTTTCTATAATTTTTTTAAGAACTACTAGATTGGTATAAGTAATCAGAAAAATATAAAATTGTGATTCTAGGGTTTGAAAATTATTATTTTTTCTTTGTAACTATGTGCTTATTTATGTATCTCTATACCACATAAACGCACTTTGGTAAAGGGTATATAAGATTCGGCACAGGCGAATATAGCACTCTTACTTGTTCATTATTTGTTTTGAAAATATTGAAAAATATTTAAATTATTTCATTACTTTATAAAAAAAAGGAAAAAAATTACAGCAGCACCAGCAAGGGCAGCAGCAAAGATACAACAGCAAGTAAATGAACAATCAAAAAGTATACAGAGGTGAAATATTTTGTAGAACAACTTCAAGGGAATTTCAAATTAAACAGCCTCTGCACCACTTCCGAATCAAAAGCGGAACTTTGTCTTCGTGTTCGAGAACGCAACAGCCAACCAAGGACAAATTTAAGAGCTTTCAAAACTATTTCAACTCAAATGCAAATGTCAGAGTACGTGTGTTTGGTGCTTCCATACCATGTCTTGCATTATTATCAGAGGAAATTTTTGTATTGGTTGTAGCATCCCTCCAAATATTATTGGACTACGTGGTCCATTTTTAAGAGAAATGGAATAATTTCCTTAATGGCCTTATGCCATTCCATTTGCAAACAAAATGTTGATGTTAACCTACAAGTGCAGTATCTTAACATAAAAAATTATTAAGAAAAACTAACAGCCTGTTTGTGTAAGACGTTGAAGATAAAAATCCGTGAGGCTTTTTTTCATTATCAGGTGAATTTAATAAAAAAATCATGTCCAATTGATACAGCATTTCAAAATATATATATTAAACTTTAATTTCCAAATTCAAATTACACATTGCAAAAAGCATTCCTAAATAAAAGTTGCCATTATATCTATGTGTGTGGCAACGTTTTCCTCTCTGTTTACAAAAAAATGTAATCAAATAATTCTGACACAAGTCAGAATTACTTTTATACGTCAAATGTAGTTGTACCTTAATATTATTGTATCATGGTCTTTATTATACCAAAATTTTTATAAAACACGCAGTACTATTAAAATAAAATAAGAAGTTTACTTTACGGCTGCCTGATAATTATGGTATTTACAAGAGTACGTTTTCTCCTACATAGATATTAATATTAATATACAAATATTTTTCTTCTCATTCTAATATCAGGTATAGACGATATGTAAGGGATTTTGTTTTGTTTGCAGTTACAAAAAAGATGTTAACAATCAAAATGAATTGACGCTGTTAAATATAAGTGCATTAAAATTTAATTAAACTTACCACATCTATTAATTGAGACAGCTTCAATTTTATACAAACTTTAAGAACATCACTTGTATTGGCCACCGGTCTGACGAGTTTGTTGTAGTTGCTAAGAAGGTCGTCATACAGGCGCTTAGCATCAGGATTTCCAGCAACAGCTCCATGTACCATTAGGGCATATAATATCCATGCCCTAATTGATTCACGTTTGGTTGGTTTCATATTTTGTGTTCTTATGTAGAGTTAATACTTTGATACTGTTATGCAATGAATTGTACTATTTTTATTATTCGAACTGAATAAATTTGAATGGAATATTAATTTAATAATTTTTTACCAAACAATGTAAAGCCATTTTTTTGAGAGGACGGTCGTTTATTTTAACACGATGTCCTTTTAAATTTTAAAAAAGTGCCCTTTTTTTAATCAATTGTCCTTTATTGTCCTTTTTTTTGATTAGAAAAAAAATTTCTTTAAACTCTAAAGTTATAAGCTTTATTTCAACAAAACCCGAAAATGTTAACATCAATACAATAGATATTATAATCATTCAAAACTGGAATTACCTGGCAACACTGAAAAAAGTACATATCGCACACTAAAGATGGATTCACCCATCATTTCCGAACAAAATTTTTGTCCAGACAAAAGTTTTTTTACTGAGAGTTTTCTGCAGCTAGATTCATTCATTTCGAAAATTTTGTCTGGAAACGATGTGTATTAATTTTATAAGTGGCAGCACAGTGGCAAATGATTACAATTCGCTATTTATGCAATTCTTTTGTTCAGCTCCACATGTATACATATGTTTTATTTTTCAATTTTCTTTTATTTTTATTGTAATTAATACAAGTACAGTAGTTTTGATTTAGCTGCCTTTTGTTTAAGTGCACTTTGGACTTAACTGCCTAAAATGATGAATTACTGTAACTATTCCTTAAAATCCTATACAAATTCGTTTTTTAAGTGCACCTTCTATACCTGCGCATTTAGCATATTTTTTGGAAGTTTTAAATTATTCTCATATAAAAAATTCAAGTTAGCTGCTACATAAATATGCAACCATGTATGTGTATAAAACTGATGTCAAAGATTGTACACATGCACATTTAGGCAGATAAATGCATTTAACCTTCATAGGGTCTTTAAAATCGTTGACGTTAACGATCTTCGGGTCAAATTTGACCCAAATTGAAAATTATATATTGGTTTCATTTATTTGTGATTCATTTATTGCCAATGAAAGAGAACATTATTTCATATATTTAATTCGATTAATATATGATAGATAAAACCGTAATATTAAATCGATATTATTAGTAATTGTACATAAAGTAATGGTTTCAGAGTGCAGTTTCCATATCAAGTTTTTGCAAGTTATAATAGTATCTAATGGTGTTTTATTTTCTGCGTTTAGGCCTAACTAGCAACGACTTCTTTTGGATCTGTTTTTACCCTCTTCAAGAATTTTTTCTTTGGGTTTAGTTGAAGTTTAAGGCTACTCATTTACCTCACGTAGTTTTAGTTTTGGTTCTTTATATAAGGCATAGTAAGCTGCAATCCTAAATTTTCTAAGAAGTGTCGACGTTTTGCAAAACAGTTTATTTCCAGCCGCTATTAGCTGATGTAGATATCAAAAAAGCATTGTAAGCTTATATATCTACCATGTTACTAACCACGATTTGATAACATTGATTAGTCTTTCTTTTGCAAGTAAAACATGATCTAACTTTGTCCAGCAAATAAAATCTTCCATTTTATTTATTGTAATCTAATCATATTTGCAGTTTCTTGTCTTGGTGATTACTAACTTTAGAGATATGATGCAAAGTACTAAGAAGGTTAGGTTAATTTAGGAAGGGTGGTGCTTTACCGCACCTCCACTTGGAGACCCAATTGGGTACATTGTGATTCCCTTCTGTTGCCCAAAAAAGTAATATTTACCCTCCCATTTGCAGCCAGAAGTGACCATATTATACTAAGAAGATTCACAGACTTTTTTTTATCGGAATACATATAAGAGTACATATATAGTACATATATAGTACTCGTAGTACTATCTTTGGTAAAACAAAAATAATGATAAACACGCATGATAATAACACATGTACTATCTCTGGTAGTAACTCATTTATATTTTTATGTGTAGTTTGAACTAAAAGGATTTGTGATCTCAGTATTTATTGTTCAACCGATAAGATGTAAAAAAATTATCTGCAGTCGTGTTATATTTTCAAAATCGTCTGATAATGTATGCAGGCCATTTTCTATTTCATTGTCTTTCATTATTTTACAAAAAATACCAGACACAACACTTCCAAACTTTAAAACGGGTCAAATTTGACCCGAAGATCTCTAGTGTAAGATCTTGCATACAATTTTCTTTGGCAAGTTTGCGGATATATAAACCTACTATATCTGTTAAGATATAAAATTAATGAAATGGGTAAAAATTGACCCAAAGACCCTATGAAGGTTAAGATAACAGCATTTTGGACTTATCTGCACAAAAAGTCGTGTAAAGTTGATTGTGCAGCTAAGTCAAAATTACTGTATACTCTGTGTTTTTATTATTCATATAGGTACGTAAAATCCCGATAACTTGTACCTCGATAAATCTTAATTCCCGATAATTCGTAATAAACTGTCGGTCCCTTGAAAAAATCTCGTTAATTCGTAAAATTTCTACATTTCTACATTTTGGTCGCTAATTCGTATTTTTTTTTCAAATAAAATCTGCCTTACCTCTTATAAATCGTAATTGTTTGCTAACTACCACCAGGGTGACCGATGACATTTTTCAAAAAGTTGCACCAAATAGGGGATTTATCAAAAAAAAGGGGCAACATTAAAAAAATCGAGACAATTACAATAAAGTTCTTGTTTTTAATGTGTTATTATATGATTCACTTTAAAAAAAGGGGGACAAAAAGTGGCAACGCAGTCGAAAAATTGGCAATTTGCCACTTTAGTCGGTCAATTTAATTTAATTATAGTCATTGTGGCAATTTGCCACTTTAGTCGGTCAAACGGTCACGCGGACTACCACTTATAATTCGTAATAAAAACAACAGAAACATGGAAAGAATGATCTTTTGTTTACCGCTATTTTATTTTTTGTGTGGGTTTTTGCTTCTGCTTGGGTGTGTTTAGTTTCTTAAGATCAGTTTATTAATGAATAATAAAGAAAAATGTCAAAGCGCAGACGTGAAACTCTGTTGGTGTCACAAAAACAACAAATTTTTATTTTGTATTTTATTTTTAACAATTGTTTTATAGTATGTTTTTTTTATCGTTTTAGTAAATAAATTGAAAACTCCTGTTATTTCGTACTTATTTTATTTTAACCCCGTTAAATTGAAACCCCGCTAAATCGAAACCCCCTATAATTCCTAAAAAATGGCCAGTCCCTTGCGATTACGAATTATCGGGATTTGACAATAACATGATGTGGCAGTTCAGTTCAACTTTGGCTGAAAAAATAAAATACTTGGCAGCTCAGTTCGATTTTGTCCGGACAAAATATAAAATTAAACCAATTCAAGCTAAAAGTTGTTCTTAAAAAATATTTTCTCTTTCTCAAGAAGAGAGACGTCAAACTTCATATAAAAGAATTTTGTCCGGACAAAAATTTTGTTCGGAAACAATGGATGAATCCAGCTTAATAGCTAATAAATCAGTGAAAATTTAAACATATTTAAAGTTAATTTTCATAAAAAATTACAATGTATTTAAATACACTTTAATTTTTTCAGTGGCTAATTAAAGTTATTATAAAATTACGTTGAAAGTATGGTAGCACTTTAATATTTCCGAATAATATGGAAAGCTTTCCAAAGAACAGCTGTTTAATATAAATAAGAAAGTTGATTTATCAATTTGCAAAAAAAAAAATAGTAAAAAACACATTTATGATTTGAACAGGCTAAAGTTCGTATCGTTTTTTAAGCCAAATTGCATGTGATAATTATTAATGAACAAATAATATCAAAGTTAGTTGTAAATATTCTGACAGCACATAGTTGCACGTTTAGCCAGCCGTTTTCGAAGGCCACTAAACCTTCATCATCCGCGTTCTTTTGTGTTTGGTCCACTGTGTGTGGTGTGAGTTGATTAGATTTCTGCTTTATATACTTAGCATTATTGCAAATGGAATATGTGAGTTGTTTTGATTCATCTTATTTCAATTTGCTGAAAGCTTTTTTGTAATGAAAGCTCAATTTTATCATCTCTATATTTGCTATAAAGCAAAAGTACCTTGTCGATTGTTCTTTTACTAATTATACACATGTTAGTTAATTTGCTTATTTTTGTTCTATTTACTTAAGTTTGGTTCCGTTCAACTATGTGTTGTCAGAATATTTACAACTAACTTTGGTGTTATTTGTTTATGAATAACACTATACAACAAATGGAAAAAAAATTCTGACCAGGGATCACCACTATTTTTTTATTTTTTTTTTGATGCGCTATGGTCACCTAACGACAAAAATTTCATTATTTCAGATTCTATGGATAAGCTTTTTAAGAATTTTTTTTCTAAAATATGAGATTTTTGAAAAGGTAAGTGTATTCATCGTATCATAATTTTAAAACAACGTACTCGATTTTATTATGCCATATGTATACAAATTTCAAATTATACCTGCTTTACAATGTTTTAATATTATTTTTTGTATATCTATTATTTCTGGAGTTATTGAGAAAAAAAGTCTGAAAAAAAATTTTTTATTTTAAAAATTTCACGAAAAATAAAAAACGGCGAGTATTTACGAGTTTTTTTATTTATTCATAAAGCTACATATAAAACAAATTAAATTAGCTCTCATTTATGAAAATCGATGGGTAAATGATTATTTGATTTGCTATAAAGCAAAAGTACCTAGTTTTAATGGAAAAACTTTTTCTTTTGTCATTACCAAGTTAGTAACATCATTTAATCGGATTAGCCTATAATAACTGTGTTTAAATATCAGAGCTGTAAAAAACTGCAATCAATTGTGATGTGATCATTTGACCTCAAGAAGCTTATTTAAAATAAATGGTTACACTTTATATGATACAAAGGACCCGAGAGAGAGAGCATGTGGTGGATCAGCAATTCTGATTAAGTCAAGACTCAAGCACTATGTCCTTGACAACGTTAGTGAAGAATATTTGCAAGCAACGAATATTTTCGTAGAAAATTTTTGTGCGAATTTCGTGATATGATCAATTTACTCACCTTCCAGATTTTCAGTTACCGAAGATCAGTATGAGAAGTTCTACAAATCGCTTGGATCTTGTTTCGTGGCAGCTGGTGACTACAATGCAAAACATACCTACTGGGGATCGCGTCTTGTTACACCTAGAGGTCGAGCCTTGTTCAATACAATTTCATTGTCATTTCGAGTGGGGAGCCTACTTACTGGCCTACTGACGTAAGAAAAATTCCAGATGTTATAGATTTTGCCGTCACGAAAAATATTCATAGGGACTTAATTCATGTAGAGGCCTCTCTAGATCTGTCCTCCGATCACTCTCCAACAATAGTTACAATTTTCAACCCACTAAGGAGTGATTTAACTAACTCATATGTGAAGATGATTAATGGAATCAACTGGCTGGCATTCAAAAAATATCTTAGTAGTCACTGCGTAGAAAACTTTCAGCTTAGATCATGTGATGATATTGAATTTGACATTGCCAATCTTAACGAAAATATTAAACAGACTGCTGAGCACGCCACTACCTCATTTCCGCAGACCGGCTTTAACAGAATTTATTCTACGGAAATTGAACGTCTTGTATGTGAAAAAAGGAGAGCTAGAAGAGAATGGCAACAACACAGATCACCCCTAAATAAAATCAGACTTAACGAATGTACTAAACGACTCAAAGAGCTGCTATCGTCGAAAAAAACTGCACTACTGGAAAAGTATTTAGAAGGTCTTGATGTAACGTCCGCATCTAATTACTCTTTATGGCGCGCTACTAGAAATCTTAAACGACCCGTTGATCTTAAATCACCATTGCGTACTGCGACCGGAGGCTGGGCAAGAAGCGATAGTGAGAAAGGTGACTTATTTTCTGAGCATTTAAAATCTGTATTTACTCCCAATTCATGTACGGGTGCTGCTGATTTACCGAGTGTAGTTTCTCTACCCCCTAGTCTCTTAAGGTTTAAGATGCGTGAAGTACAAAAAGTAATTGCTGAACTCAACCCGAAGAAAGCTCCAGGTATTGATGGCATTAGTAACAAAATGCTCATGAACTTGGCTCATATTGCAATAAGAATCCTGCTATTTATTTTTAATGCTATTTTAAGAATGCAGTATTTTCCACATAACTGGAAACTGGCCAAGATCAAAATGATTCCAAAAGCGGGCAAAGATCTTACCAAGACTGAGTCATTTAGGCCTATAAGCTTACTATCTACAATCTCAAAGCTTTTCGAAAAGCTGCTCATGACTAAATTGTCCAAAATTTTAACTGATAATGGGTGCATCCCGTACCATCAATTTGGCTTTAGAAGTCAGCACAGCACAATTAAACAAACACATAGACTGGTCCAAGTCGTAAGAAGAACATTTGAAGAAAAGAAATATTGTTCTGCTCTCTTTATTGATGTTTCTCAGGCGTTTGATAAAGTATGGCACGAAGGCCTAGTTTTAAAATTGAAGACATATCTACCAATAAACATTCAAAAGCTTTTGAAAAGTTATATTATTGATAGGAAGTTCACTTTTGTGGAAGGAGAGTTCACGAGTGTGCCCGAATCTATATCTTCTGGTGTGCCACAGGGTAGTGTTCTGGGTCCTGTCTTGTATTTAATATATACTTGTGATATGCCTGTGAGCAAGAATATCCATATTTCTACTTTTGCCGATGATACAGCCTGTATGAGTGTGCACGAAAACCCTTATGAGGCATCCCGCAATCTCCAGGAACATATCACTCAGCTGGAAATATGGTTGAACTTATGGAGAATTAAAGTCAATGAATAAAAGTGTGTCCATATAACGTTCACCCTAAGAAGAGATACCTGCTCCACCATTCGAATCAACAATCAAAATATTCCTCAACATTCCCAAGTAAAATACCTTGGTATACACCTTGATCGAAGACTTACATGGAAACATCATATTGACTCTAAGTTAACTCAGATGAAACTTAAGTTAACTCAAATATATTGGTTGATTGGCAGAAACTCAACACTCAGCCTAGACTGCAAACTTTTATTATACAAGTCGCTTTTGAAGCCAATATGGCGCTACGGAATTCAGTTATGGGGCACTGCTTCAGCTTCCAATGTCGAGAGAATCCAACGAAGGCAAAACAAAATTTTACGGTTAATAACATCGGCTCCATGGTACATCCAAAATTCTTCGTGATTTAAATATGCCACTAGTGACTGAAGAAATTGCAAACTACGCAGGCAAATATTTAACAAAACTCGAATCACATCCTAATCCGCTTGCTCGTAGTATTTTGAACTTTCCTGGACACATCCGCTTAAAAAAGAGGGACACAAGGGCTCTTATACCAAACACTCCAGATGGGACTACTTGAAAATACTTTCCCCCCCCCCTTTTTTTTGATTATCACTACTAATGTATTGTTTATAACTACTACTAAATTTATGTCCGACACTGGTCGGGCCTAATAATTTTTTTATAGATTTAAGATTTGAATACTTATTGTTAGTTCATATATGAAGATACAATAAATAAATACATGCATTACAAAAAAAAAAAAAACAAAACAAAAATTGTGATTGCAATCAAATTGATTTCCGCCATACTAATTTCAATGTTTTGATTTCAAAATGATTTCTGATTTCAAAGCGAAATCATTACAAGATTGCATTCTTTGGTGATTGCAATCATTTTGAAATCATATTTTTTAGAAATCATTGATTGCAATCAATTTAATTGCAATCAATTTGATTGCAATCAAATTTTTGTTGAAATCATAGGATTTCACTCAATTTCCCTGAAATCAAATCTAAAGGGGTAGCATTCAATAAAATATTGTAGAGGGCTTAGAGAGCTTGAGTTTATGCTTGCGGTTTTGACCTTTGTGTCCTGAAAATGCACAGGCTATAGCATCATCCATAGTAGTAGTGGAAAGCCCCAGATTTTAGTGGAAACCACTAAATTTGTGGTGGAAACCAACAAATTCACTAGAGTTTGCACTATGCAAATCTAAGCGGAAAATTGAAAATAAAAATATTTATTTCTTGCCTTTATTGGGAAAAGTGATAACAAACATAACATAAAAAAACAATGTGGAAAATATTTCAGTTTTCATGAATTTTAGAATTGTTTCCAATTGATAGCAGTCTGTTTGGTCTTAATAGGAGTAGCTTTCAAAAATTACCATTATTGGTAATTCAAAATTATCAGAATCAGATTTATTTCTAGAAGAAGGAGTTTCATCGGAAGAGAACGATTATTTTGATTCTGATTTCATTTTGATTGCAATTAAGATTTAATTGCAATCAAATTAATTGCAATCAAATCGATTGCAATCAAATTTGATTGCAATCAATTGATGTATAAATTAATTTCAAAAAAATTGATTACAATCAAAATCGTAAATTGATTTCATGATTTCAAATCGAAATTATGAAATTAATTCACAGTTTTGATTGCAATCAAAAAAATAGAAATCAGTGACGTGAAATCAAGTGATTGCAATTAAATTTATTGCAATCTTTTACAGCTCTGGTGTATATATATATATATATATATATATATATATATATATATATATATATATATATATATATAGATATATATATATGTGTATATTAGAGACCTTCGTAAACAGTCTTGAAATGTAAATACGCCAGGTTTTTTAAATGTATTCACGTCGCATGTATTATACTAAACCAATAATAAATGCTGTCGTACTATCAGCGAAGCACGATGGATGTATTGGTGCACGTGTATATCAGTGTTAACAAGCGATGTCGCCAAGACTGCTTGTTTGTAACAAACAATCAAAAGAAGTACTGTTGATTAGTGTATGCTTGTTATTTTTCATATTGTACGTTTGAGTGTGTGTGTAATATGTAGATGGTAAGCTCCCTGCAGAAAGTGCGAATAGTGGAATTGTGGTAATTGTGGTACCAAAGATTCACTAGTAAATTTCAGGGGCTCT
This sequence comes from Tachina grossa, assembly GCA_949987645.1. NCBI lineage: Eukaryota > Metazoa > Arthropoda > Insecta > Diptera > Tachinidae > Tachina > Tachina grossa. The sequence continues at coordinate 89,233 of CATLJX010000040.1, forward strand.
AGTCTACAAAATCGATATATCCTCTCTCGTTGTCAATAGTAAAATTATAGTGATTTTCTAGTGACATTGTCAGTAGTGCTACTGACTATGTGTGCCCCAGCCAATGCAAGTACCTATTGACAAATAACATAGTGTTGTCATTCAAAATCTATCAGTAGACTTTAGCTTTATTGAGAAGGTAGTTCTTTTACGACCATATGGAGATACTTGAACCGAAGATTCACTAGTAAATTTTAGTGACCCTCGTCTCCATATATTTATTTAATATTATTGCACAACATAATAAAAAGAAAAACAAACTATTGACGCGTTCATTGACATTATCACCAGAAATACACTAGAACTATCGTCTCTAAAATATCTCTACTCGCACATAAAAGGAAAGTTGTCGACATTTTAACTAGTTCAATTGTCACTGGTGAAAGAGTATTGACATAGAGACATATGGTTCTAGGTTGACTAGAGGGCTATTATGTGTTTAAGCGCGTACAATTAATGTCAATGCATGTGTGTGTGTTTGCATTTACACAGAAAAATAGAAGATTCTGGTAAATTTACTAAGGTCCATGTTTTATTCTTCAACAATGAATCATACTCATTCTGCATAGCAATTTTCCATTTATTCTTATACTCACTTTTCATAGCTTCTGCAACTGAAATTGGAATTTTTACACTTGTTGCCCCTCGTAGTATATTCATCGTGTTGTATACCTTTTTTGGTCTTCCAGGGTTTCCAGTTCGTACTAACTTTGGTCTTCCAGGTCCAATTCTTGGTAGTTCTTCTTCTTCTTAGCTTTGCTCCTCCTCACTTTTAGCCGCTTCTTCAATACTTTCATACTCGCTGCTAGGCTCATCTTGCTCAGTGCTGCTTTCATCAGGATACATATTTGGTGAAGTTACTTCGTTTATTAAATCAGCCACAATCTCACTAACATCAACCATTGTGCTCATTTTCTCTGACTCATCAAAATAAACATCACGTTTTTCTACCACATTTTCTGTTACGCGGTCAAACAAACGATATGCTTTTGACGAAAGTGAGTAACCAACCATTTTATAAAATTTTCCTTTTGGTTGAAATTTTTTACGCTGCGTCTTGTCTAATCCCACTGCTGTCGAACCAAAAACTCTCATGAGACTGACGCTAGGCTTACTACCTGTAAACAATTCAAATGGGGTTTTGTCTGCTATCAATCTTGTTGGTGCTCTATTTCTTATATACGCCGCAGTTGAAATTGCTTCAGCCCACAAATTCTAATTCATTCTATTGTGTGCCAACATGCTTCTTGCCATTTCTACAAGTGTTCGATTGGCACGCTCTGCCACGCCGTTTTGTTGGAGTGTATATGGCACTGTAAGTTGTCTCTTTATTCCACACATACTCAAATAACCATCAAACTTGTTGTCAACGAACTCACGCCCGTTTTCAGTCCTCAACGCTTTGATTTTTTTCTCTGTCTGTCGTTCGACCATTTTTTGAAACAAAATGAATTTGTTATAAGCTTCATCTTTCGTTTTTAAAAAATACACAAATATGCGTGAACCACCTAGCGACTGTGTGTTAAAAGGGCCACATACATCTGAATGTAATAAATCTAATATGTTCTTTGACTTAATTTCATTATCACTTTTAAATGGTTTGGCATGAATTTTCATTTTCATACATATACTACATGTTGGATTATTCTTAAAACTTACAGTTTTTAATCCGTGTACAATTTCTTTTTGTTTCAATTCACGTAGGCTGTCATAATTTAGATGACCATACCTGTTGTGACATTTGATGTTGTCGCTGTATTTCATTTGGAATATTTTGTTGTTTTTCTTACTGCGGAATACAAACAAATTATTTTTGTTTCTCGCACACAAAATGATTTCGTTGTTTTTATATATGAACTCTGCCTTTCCATTGTAAAACACCACACGAATGCCCTTCTCAACTGCTTTGCACACAGACACAAAATTTCCAGTTAAATTCGGCACATAGAAAACATTATGCAGAAACAAATCACCATACTCTGTTAATAAATTGACATCGCCAATACCTTTTGCATATATATACTTTTCTCCTGCAAGGGTGATTCTCTCATTGTGCTCTCTCATCGTTGTAAAACATTATCTATCTCCAGACATGTGAGCGGTGGCACCACTATCAACACACCAAACATTATTCTGCAACGCATTTGATTCTGCTGCTGCTAAAACTGTAAACTGTCTGTGTTCTTTTTTATTGTCTTGTTTTTGCTTTGAATAACAATTCGCTGCAAAATGCCCTGGCTTCCCGCATATAAAACAGACTGTACTTTTCTTTTTCTTCTGCTTTTCGTGCCTTTTTTCATACGCCTGTGTTCTGTAACGTTCATTGGTTTGAGATTTTGTGTTTGCTGTATATACTACTTGTGCGTAGTTTCTACGTCTATTTGTGTTCTCCTTTCAGACTCCTCTAAAAGTTTTACTTTTAAAATTTGCAATGACGGTAAATTATTTCTTGTTTCGATAGCGATAACAAATTGCTCATATTGTGTTGACAAGCTTGATAATAATATGATTGTGATTAGCTCCTCATTCATTTCAATACCAACTTCTGCTAGTTTATCCACAATGGTAGTGAAATTTCTAATGTGCTCTGACATATTACCATTCTCATGCATACGCTCATTCAATAATTGTTTGTACAAGTAAACTTTCTTAACATTACCTGTTGGGCGAAATACATCCTGTAAACTATTCCAGGCTTCTGCTGATGACTTACGATTCCTTATATGATTAAGTTGTGATGCACTTATACACAACGTTATTGTAGCCAATGCCTTCTCATCTTGTTGTTTCCATTTGTTGCTATTTGCAGCCTTTTCTCTTTCATCCTGTCCGTTCAATATATTCCATAGTCCAGAATGAACTAAAACACTTTTCATATGGATGCACCAGGAATCATAATTTTTTTTCATCTAGTTTATCTATCTGGTACAAACTCATATTGTATCAAATTTCTTTTCTTTTTTATATATTTGTTAATCAATTTCTTTCTTATTATATCACTTTTTCTTTCTGATATAGCCTGGACACATAACCTTTGTTGCAGATTTTCTTACCGTTTCACACGTTTCATACTTTGCGCTAGTAGAAATAAAACAACAACCGTTCTGTTAAAATGTTTATTACAGAGCGAGAAACTTATAGACTAAAATATATATTAAATGCACATGAAGATTAAAAAGAATGTTGCCAAACTATTTATGTATAATCAGTGTTAACTAATTTTAATCTATACACATGATTCTATATTATGCAATCGAGTTGCCATGCTCTTAATTTAAATTAAGGCCATTCAAAATCTTCAACATTTCCCAACCCTGGAATCGACCTTTTTAATTTTTCTGTATTCTTAAAAACAATCTTTTTTCTTACGAATGTAAGATAGGTTTAATTTATAGTAAAAAAAGGAAAAATTTGTTTTAGTGAGTTACTTTTGTATAAAAAATAAGGTTTTCCAACCCTGGAAACTTCGTTTTAATTTTTTTAAATCTGAAATACCGAATTCATTCTTACTGAAGTATAAAATAAGTTTATTTTATAAAAAAAAATAAAAATTAGTTTTCGGTAGTTAATCTTATATATCACAAAAAGTGTAAGTTTTCCAGCCCTGGAACCGTTCTTTTTGATTTTTGAGATTTCGTACACCAATATGTTCCTTTTAAGAATATAAGCTATGTTTAATATATATAGAAAAAGAAAAAAGATTGTTTTAGTAAGTTACTTTTGTATAAGAAAAAACTTAAGGTTTTCCAACCCTGGAAATGTCTTTTTCATGTATTAAACTTTTTTTTAATTTTTAATATCAATTTAATGTGTACTGCAGTATAAAATAAGTTAATTTAATAAAAAAAATAAAAAAATAGTAAGACCTAGTTACTTTTATGTATTTCAAAAAGTGTAAGTTTCCCAACCCTGGAATCAACCTTTTTGATTTTTCTGATTTGTTACACCAATCACTTTTGTTTTAAGATTCTAAGATATGTTTAATTTATAGAGAAAGAGAAAAAAATTTGTTTTAGTAAGTTACTTTTGTATATGAAAAAAATTAAAGTTTTCCAACCCTGGAAACGTCTTTTTAATTTTTTTAGCTTTCTTTTTTGATTTAAAATACCAATTAAATTTCTACTGAAGTATAAAATTAGTTAATTTAATATAAAAAAAATATAAAAATTAGTTTACGGTAGTTAATTTTTTATATCACAAAAATTTTAAGTTTCCCAACCCTGTAATTATCCTTTTTGATTTTTCTGATTTTTTAACCCAATCTCTTTCTTCTTAGAAAATAAGATATATTTAATTTATAGAAAAAAGGAAAAATTTCTTTTAGTAAACTAATTTTGTAAAAAAAGTTAAAGTTGTCAAACCCTGGAAACGTCTATTTAATTTTTTTAATTTTTTTTTTATTAAAAAATATTAATTTTATTCATACTGAAGTATAAAATAAGTTTATTTAATAAAAAAAAATAATAACTAGTTTTCGGTAGTTATTTTGTATGACAAAATGAAGTTTGAGCTTCCCAGCTCTGAAACCGTCTGGTCGATTTTGCTGATTTTCAATACCAATCTTATTTCGAGCGTTTCTAACACACCAGTCTAAGAACGAAGTCTTTAGCTTTCCTGGGAGCTTCGCAAAACCGATTTCACGTACAGACAGACGGACATCGCTTATTTGTCTTCCATATGCATAAGGATCCAGAATATATATACTTTATGACTCGCTTATTAATATTCTAGAAATTACAAACGGAATGAAAAACCTATATATACCCTTTTACCACTTTTTGTTAAAGGGTATAAAAATAATGGAATGTAAGCAAACAGGTCGAACAAGACCTGAAGAAAAAGTAGAGGCTTGTAAAAAATTTAAGTCCTATTTTAATAGAAAACATATGGTATGTAAGCACCAAAACTATATGGCCTATATTGGTCGTTTAAAAACAGAATTTTAATCGGTTACAGATGGTTTAAATGCTGTATTGATATATAGGTTTTCTAGTTTAAAAACATTTTAATCCAAAATAGAGGTCAATTTCCACTGATTTAATAGCTCTAAGAGTTTTTTGTTTGCATTAATTGTGTGTGAACTGGTGGTTTTTTTTGTGGGAATACATTAAGGGGTTTCATAGCTTTGAGGTTTTTATGTGTGTATATGCCGACGGGAAAATTATGAAAATTATTTTTCCTAATGCCGACGGGAAATTGTGAAAATGATTTTTCCTAACGCCGTGGAATTTAAGGCTACTCGTGATTTGCGTGAGCGGGGCTGTTGTTGTAATAAGTAACCGTCGGAGTTTGTAGGCATATCTATCTGTGGGAATTCAAGCCAGGCTACGATTGGCAGAGAACGGGGTGTAATTGATGTATATCGATTGTGTGTATGTATGTATGTATGTCTGTGGAACTTTGTGGGTGTACCTGTCGGTAGAAATTTAAGCCAGGCTGTCATTGGTGGAGGCGGGGTGTAGTTGAGATAGTTCGATTGTGTGTGTCCATCCATCTGTGCCTTAGGGGTAAGTTAGGATGATGTTGAAATATATAACCGTGGGAATTTGGGTTCGTATCTGTCTGTGGGAATTGAAGTCTGGCTGTGCTCCGGGGGATGTATGTGTGTCCGTCCGTCCATCTATCCGTGGTTTTGAGGTGGGTTAGCTAGATCAATTGTGTGTATGCATATTATCTGTGGGAATTTAAGGTTGATCATTATTTATGAGGGCGAGGTGTTTTTGTAATACGTAACCGTCGAAATTTGTGTGTACGTATTATAGGCTTGCACAGATATACCTGTTTGCATCAGTTTTGCTTGTATTTTGGTTCTGGTATGAAGAAATAAGTTTTCATCGTTTCTATTACTAGTTCTTAATGTTAATTTTTTAAAGCAATTATTGTATGGTTGAGCAATGAGCAAATGAAAAAAACACATTTATTTGTATTCGTTTTTCTAAAACAAATAATTTACATATAACTGCTTTTACCATAAGTACCTTATGATGTGTTGAGAAAAATATACATGACGTGACATAACCACAACTATATAAAACAGCTGTTCGAACCAAACTTTGATTATAGGTGACTCGCCATATCGCCAAAGCCATTGCCATAGAAACCAATTGAAATTTGGTTTGGTTATGGTGTTGTGGCTATGTCACTTCTAAGCTTAAAAGTAAAATTTCACACACATATGTAAGTGTGGCAAAACATTGTTTCCATTAATTGTGCTTAAAATGTGAAAGTTTGAGAGTAAAATGCAACCAAGCCTTGTAGAATCTTATAAGAATATTTTGAAATATTTCATTTAACTTTAGAGCTTATGTTTTTTAAATGACTTCAAAAAAAGTATTTATAAATAAATTTATTTTTGAATTTTGGGCTTAGTGCCACCGCCAAGAAATAAAAAGCACCAAAAATTAATTTTAAAAAGCACCAAGCACAAACTTTAAAATTTTTCGCGTCGTAAATTTCAAAAAGCACTAAAAACGGTGCGAAAAGCACTAAGTTGAGAACGCTGCTGATAGCACTCACACGTATTCTTCCCTCTTTAACTTAATCATCGATGAGACAGCGAGAAACAGAGTTACCGTTAAGAATGTTCAAAAAGGGCACAAAAAGGGGATTTTCAAAAAGAAAGTGGCACAAAAAGGGGATTTCTAAGAAAAAAAAGGGGCAACCTTAAAATCAAGAAAATTTAAGAAACAAACATATTTGTTAAGCTATTTTTTATTAATAACAAACAATAAAAACAAATTTCTCATGTATAAGAATTTCAAAAACATTCATTTTATGAGAATTCAGATACTACGTTTATTCGCACATTTTATTTGCAAGTAAAAATGCTAACTCAACATAACCCCAAAAAAAAAGATGCACATTATCAGTAACAGTAAATGTGGTCTGAAAACGAGCTATTGTTCTTCGAATTATCCGCTCTGAAGGACTACAATGGACGCCATAAAATGTAAAAAGTGCACGATGAGTTTGACGAATTTGCACGCGTTGCTCTAAACAAAAAGCAACTATCAGCTGTTAAATGAGTACACAAATAAGGCAGATGCCATTTTAAAGTAGCGACACTACAAAAAAATACGTTCTGTTACGAATCAGGTGACTCTTTTTTGTTTATATAAATCTTATACAAGTCGCTAGTTTTTCTGTTTATTTCAATTCTGTTGCGGTACAACCTGAGAAATCAAAAAATGTTTAAGTAATTCTAAGTGACAGCATAAATAAATTAAAAATATTTTGAAATAAACAAAACAAAATTATATTGAAACATAAAAATGGACGATGCAAAACTCATCACTGATGAGTCATCAGTGATGAAACAGTTGATAAGTTATTACATAAAAAGTAAATATTAAAACTTTGAAACAGAACGGCACAGCACAGAACATCAATAGAAATTAAAGACTAATGAAGCCTGTTGATGCGTATAACGAAATAGTAGCTGCTATAAATTTCCCCACGAATGTATACATAATTTAGCTTAAGTATTCTCATACTCTCTCACTGTTGGAAGTGTATTACATTTTATGTTTTATGCATATTGGTTAATATGAATTGTAGTGAATTTCAATAGAGTCAGTCGCAACTCATTCTTTAGATAGTAAAGTAGAATTAATATCAGAAATAAAACGCTCTTAATAATCCAAAACTAAGATATATACTTGGCGTTTATTATTTCGTTCCCTCATAACCAACGGAGCAAGGATTTATCCAGTAACCCGAACCTCAACTGGACATATTTTTGGTCCTTCGAGCCGGATCTGTAAAATTGATACCGAGGTCTGAAACAAAGTATAATATCAATTGCCTAACTAATATTTGTACTTATATTGCGACAAAGGCCCCATAAAGGAATAATCAAGCAAGTATTCATAAGAAAAAAGGTATGTGTGTCATTTTAATATGTCATTTTAATTAAACACATCGCACATTGGCATATATGTACATATGTAAAAATATGTATATATGTATGTATATAGACATAAGTATGTAAAAATATATACTACTTTCATTTAGTATATATGTACATACATATTTTGTCTTGCGAACAGTTAGTTTATTCTCGCCGCTGAAAATAACCTCAGTTAAATTAATCGAAATCCACTTCGATTATTAACATTTAATCACCTGTTAATACACAGCGATCCCCACTGCAACATTTACGTATGTAAGTATATCAAGGTTTATCAACATTGAGAACTTCCCAGCAAAAAATTTAAAAAAAGGTAATCGAGTTTGGAATTAAGCATTTTTAGTGGAAGCACTTCCCTACTGGATTACCAACTTAATGATTTTAACAAGGCTTGAGAAGTATTTACATTTTTTTATTTTGTCAAGATTTCACGTAATCTATTTCGTCTAAAAAAATCATTCTCTTCATTTAGCAACTTGCATGTCATTTTTTGTAATTTTAGGTAATGTGGTTTGTAAGCGAGTAATGAAAATTGGCAATCAGAAAAGTAAGTCATTATATTGCAAGTAGATCTAATGGTAATGTATAATTTTTTGCTGGGTTGGTATAAGAATATACTTTATTTACAACATAATACGTATGTATGCAGTCATAATATTCAACTTGTATATACGGGTAAAGTTTGAAAGGCACCCTTTGTAAATGAATTATTTATTAAATGTATCTACAAATGTTTAGAAGGGAAACATGTTGTAGTCAGTAGATGAAGTAATTGAATGTTTATAAGATTTAATTAAAATTCAATTTCTTTAACGCAACATTTACGTTTATAACCCTTTTGTTACCAGAGCTTGAAAATTTGTTGACTAAAATTATTATAATCCAAAAATTTCCAACATTACCAGATTATTCTCTTAACTCAATGACAATATTTCCGTACACAATAAACAAATATTTTTAAAGTAAATTGGTCTATTACGCCCGTTGGCAATTGGCGCACATATTTAAAGAAGCTAAAATTTCATAAATATTCTAACATACAAAATTAAAACATAAAATAAAAAATGTCGGAACTGAGTTCATTCATAAGGGCATCCAACTGCGTTGTTCAATTTAATGCATATTTTCTTACTATTTCACCAGAGGATCACACAATCCATACCTTACGAGTTCTTAAAGATGAAATCGTCCACCTTTGGACCACTTGCCGCGCAATCTACGATTCATTACTAGTACAGCTCAAAATTAAAGAGGTTAAAGAACCCAAAGATTAGAAAGTGGCTAAAGATTCTAAGGCTGACATTAACGTGGTAAAAAAAGTATTTCGACGCATATGATGCGTACCTGAAAAGTCTGGCAAGGACCAATGAACTGATCGATCAGCTATCTAGCCAGTCGACCCCCACTATTGAAAACATCGAAGTTCAAGCCATCGCTACCCCAAATGTTTCCTTGCCACCATGTGACGCAGATATGTTTTATGGTGACTACATTACGTGGCCAACCTTTAGAGATATGTTCACGGCCCTTTATAAAAACAACCCCCGTCTTACTCCAGTGGAAAAGTTATGCCATTTAATAAAAAAAAAGAACAGAGGTGTCTTAGGACACCCGGTTGTAGCTATGCTGCTTAGCTATATAAAACAAAAATAATGTGTTAAATATATTGGTTATGCATATATAAATTTTAACAGTAAGTTTTTCATAAAAAGCTGCCATATTTGAACTATTGAAAAATCGTAAATTTTAAGGAAAAAATCGTCTAAATGACGATAAATCGTTACGTCTGGGAGCGTGGCTGTGTGTTTCAATCATTGTTGCCATTTTGGCATTTTCACTGCCAGATTTGGCATTTTCATTCGTTGAAAAGCATTCAACTTTTAAAAAATTCTGCCAAATGCTTTTTGGCAGAATTTGCTTAAAATAAAAAATATTAATTTGGTAATTTTTTTTCAGTTTTTAGAATAATTCTTTTCATCAACGTAATTTTTTTACAATTATGTATTTCCTAGGTAATGCAAATACAATGAATACCTACGTATCACATACATATGTGTATGGAACCCTATTTTTAATTATCCATAAGCGACAAAAATTTAAGTTTTCAGAAGACGGTTTTTTTAGTATTCAAATATGGTTTACAACATACATAACGAGCCTTATTTTCGATTTTATCGTAAGAGACATGATATCGAAAAGACTTTTTTTATTGAAGTTAAAATTTTATGGGTCAACCCATAGTTTAGAATTATAAAAATGGCGAAATTGTTACTGACTTTTAAGATACGGGCTGTAAAATTTTATCTTAAGCGACAATTTACTTATGTAAAACAAATTTGAATATCATAAAAAAACCTTCTCCTGAAAAATTTAATTTATGTCGCTTCCGATTAAATAAAAAATAAGGCTCGATAAATTGTCCCTTACGATAAAATTTCAGGAAGTAGGACAATAAAACTTTAATCTCAATTCAAATCAAAACTTTAATTTTAATCGAAAACAGGTTTCGATATACATACATATCTGTATGTATGTATATGTATATATGTGGAATTTTATTTATTGAAATCAAATAGATAAAGTATATTATTTTTAAAAATGTTTTATTTATATGTTTAATTATTTAGCAACCGGCCTCCGCGTACGTCCTTTCATGAGCGCGTCTTCTCGTCAACTACTCTGTTGCTTCGTTTATGTCCATACAATTCGGCCTTCCTGACTTGGATTCGCCTCGAATTCATCTTCACTTAGGCTGGCGCACCATGGCTTCATATACTCGGCACATGAAGACGTATTTTTAGGCCCCTCAGTATGACCAACTCGCATTACATTGTAGGTGTCATTCGGCTTTATGCTTACGACTTCGTACGATCCCAAATACTTTGGCTTTAATTTAAGACCGGGCCTTATAGCTGCCTTAAATTATAGGATTTGCGATTTTCGTCCTGGATGCTAACCATCCTTTTTTTAGCATTTCTCCTGATTTCTTCTCTATCTTCACTGAACATGGATACCATCTCTTCCTCGATTAAAATTTGTATCTCGACCTGCTCAGCTGTACGCATTTTAATGCCAACTAGGAGATTAAATGGTGTCGTGTTGATACTTCTTGAGTATGTCGAATTAATGGCCTGTTGCACCTTTCCAACATGCTTGTACCATTTCGCCGGGTCAGTTACGCTTAGCTTTGACAAAACTGAAATAACAATGGAGTTTAGTCTCTCCACTTGTCCATTCGCTCTCGGCAAACCAGTTGTTATCAGGTGGTGCTTAATATTTTCGGCTTGACAATATTTTTTGAAGTCTTCAGATAAAAATGCGGCTCCTCGGTCGGAAATTATTTGTGCTGGGTAACCAAAAACAACACTTTGATTTTCCAACCTCGTAATAACTTCATGGGCTGTTGTAGATTTCGTAGGATATAACCAACAGAATTTGGTAAAGGCATCTATGACTGCGAATATATGCTTATATTGCTTAGATGTTCATTCTAAGGGTCCTAGGTGATCTATATGGTAAGTGTTCAGAGGTTGGTCCACCTTAGGGATAGAATTCAATTTACCTTCCTGCTTTTCACATTTTCTATTATTGATAATGCAAGGTATGCAGTTTGAAATATGATGCATAATTTTCTCTTCCTGCTTAGGAATATAGTATTCGCGACCTAAAAGCTCCTTAACTTTTTTGACAGAAAAATGTCCCCTTTCATCCGCCACACGAATAACATCTCGCTGAAGAGCTTTTGGAACTACCAATAATTCACTGTCGTTAACAATTTGGTAGAGAATACCACCTTTTAAAAAATAATTTTGTATGTTTGCTTATTCTTTAAAATTTCTTTTAACGTTTGAAGATCTTCTTCTTGCATTTTCGAGCGCTTTACTTTTTCTACTATAATGTCCTCATAAGTCATAGGGCGATAAGGCATCAACGTGCTTCATTTGTGTGCCTGGACGATGCTCGATTGTGTAGCTATACTCCTGCAGCAATAAGATCCAACGAGCGACACGCGTACATAAATCTTTCTTTTCCATGGTTTTGGCGAAAGCGTTGCAATTTGTAACGAGTTTGAAATGAGTTCTGAGCAAGTAGACTTTAAACCTTTTAAGTGTTTCAATAACTGCCAGAATTTCCAATTCATAACTCGTATACTTTTTCTCTTGGTCAGTCGTCTTTCGGCTCATGTGGTAGCGCCATATCCTTCGAGAGAAGCGTCCGTATGAACTTCTGTTTCATAATTCGGATGGTAGATGTTTAAGATCGGTTTTGACACATTATGGTTTTCAATTTATTAAAGGCAGTAATTTGTTGCTCATTGACCTCAAATCTATGGTTCTTCTTTTTCAAATCAGTTAACGGTTTGGCAATAACGGAAAAATTGGAAATGAATTTTCTAAAGTAGCCGGCTAATCCCAGAAAACTTTCTACCTGTTTAATATTTCGTGGCGTAGGATACTTTATTAAAGCTTCTATTTTATCCGGCGATGGAGATATGGTCTCATTTTCGATTATATAGCCCGAAAACTGTTTTCGTTTTTTCAGAAAATGGCATTTCTTAATATTGAGCTCTAAGCCGTATTCTTGACATAACTTTAAAACAATCTGCAAATGTTCCAAAGCCTCATTTTCATTCTTAGCTGGAATTATAACATCGTCAATGTATGGGAGGGCTATTACTTGCGTGGTCAGATCTCGAAATATTGCGTTGACATACCTTTGAAATACACTAGGTGAGTTTGAAAGACCAAATGGCACCTTTCGAAATTGATATTGTCCACTATGCGTTACAAAAGACGTATATCTTCTAGAAGATTTCTCTACGGACACATGGAAAAATCCATTTTTAAGGTCAATTGTCGTAAAAATTTTAGCTCCTTGCAGACGATCCAACTAATCTTCAATCAGTGGTAAAGGAAATCGATCTTTTACGATAACCTTGTTAATCTTTCGGTAGTCTACGCAAAGTCTCGGTGTACCATCATGTTTTTAACTAAAACTACAGGGCTAGTGAATTCCGATTCAGAGAGCTCGATAATGCCATCATTTAGCCATTGCTCAACTTGATTGTCAACTATCAATCTTTCTTGAAAAGGCAATCTTCGAGGCGTACAATATATCGGAGAATCATCTTTTAGAATTATCTTCATCTCCACGTTTGTTGTCTTAGTATTCATTGGCTTATAATTTTCTATAATTTCGACAACCGATTTTTTTACTTTTGGACTTGCAGTTTAATCTATATCAAAGTTATGGTCATCAACAATATTTATCTTTAGCATACATTGCGATTCTTCGCTGGATTTGTCAAATTTCTGTATTTGAACAGCTTTGGGCGTTATCCTTATATCAGCTGATAAACAAAACTGCTTTCCCAAGACTATATCAACGTCTACACTGTCGGTTGGTACAACATGAAATGTTAAATTGAAAGACTCGCCTTCAATATTTACCAAATAATTAAAGATTCCTACTGGTCTTACTTTATTCTCATACCTATTCTTACCAAAACCAATCATGTAAAATTTAGACTCTGACAAGTTAGGTTTATTGGGAAGAATCGAGTAAATTTTTTCAGTCACCGCATTAACAGCACATCCTGTGTCTAGAAAAGCTAATGTCTGTATACCGCCAACATCAATTTTTAATTCCATCATATCAGTTTCCTTTTTAAATAGACATCTAACGCTTGATCCATCCTTCTTTAATGGACAATCTCTTGCAATATGGCCAAATTTATCGCACTGGAAACATTTTGTGCCTCTCGATTTATCTTTGCAGTTAGCTGACTTATGACCAATATCGCCACAATTAAAACGATTTATTTCCATCTTCTTTTCTACTTTGTGTACCACTTTCTCATTTTTTTTAAATTCAAATCTTTTTAAGTTGCTTCTACTCATGATTTCATAATGCTTTAATTTCTCCTTAAATTCCTTCAAATTCCTCGAACCAAATAATATTATTTTATTAATTTCTAAATCATTTATTCCGTCTATCATGTACTGAATTAAAGAGCTTCCGTAAATATCTTTCATTTTCAGGTAGTATTCCTGCACGTTGTCGTCCTTTGTCATTCTACAATCAGATAACATTTTGTGCAATTGTGCACTATTTGTTGCAGCGTCAAGTTCCCCAAGTAGAGCTTCTTTTAATTTCGTATAATCTGTTATGCCTCTCTCACTTGATATCAACAGTTTGGCTAATCCTTTTAATGATTTTTTTGCAAAGACGAACTTTTGAAATTCATCCCAATATAACACTGCAGCTGTTTCTTCAAATTCGTTGAGCCATGCCCTTATTGGATAACTATTAGATCCGTCAAAAGGTCGTAAAGAGTCCTCAATGTCTCTAAAACTCATAGCAAATCTCGTCAAATTATTCGTTGCAAAACTTTCTGCACACTCTGTATTTTTAAAATGCTTTTCTTCCAATTTATGTACGTCACTCTTTCCTTCATAATTTCTAGCCAGTATATTTTGTTGTTTGTTTGATGCTTCATCATCTTTAAAAGAATAAATCTCATCGTCATCATCATCATCATCATTATCGTCTGCGTCTTTAGAAAAAGCCAAAAGCTTACCTTTTTGTAAATTTTTAAATATATGCTTCGTTAAATCGTCTTCATTGTACGTTAATCCCAAAACGTTGCACACAGACACCAGATCATTTGTGCTCAAATTCTCTCTAACGTATTTAGCCTTTTTCAGATACTCCTAGTCGTCGTCATTGTAGTTGAAACCAGAAAACTCTCTCAGTTGGCGTCTATTTGTTCTGTCTCCTTCAGTTTCAAAAATAAATTTATGAAGAGCAGCGACAGCATCTTTTTTACTATTTCGTAAAGCCACTAATTCCTTCTCAATTTCTTGTAAGAACGACATTGCAGAGTTTTTTATACCCTTTACCAAAAAATGGTAAAAGGGTATACTATATAGGTTTGTCATTCCGTTTGTTTTCCGAAGCTCCCAGAAAAGCTAGAGACTTCGTTCTTAGACTGGTGGGTCAGAAATGGTCGAAATAAGATTGGTATTGAAAATCAGCAAAATCGAGCACACGGTTTCAGAGCTGGGAAACTTAAACTTCATTTTGCCATACAAAATAACTACTGAAAAGTAGTTTTTATTATTTTTTTATTAAATTAACTTATTTTATACTTCAAAATGAATAAAATTGGTATTTCACTTTAAAAAAAATTAAAAGAAAATCAAAAAAATTAAAAGGACGTTTCCAGGGTTGGAAAGCTTTGATTTTTTTTTCTTATACAAAAGTAACTTACTAAAACAAATTTTTCCTCTTTTCTACAAATTATACATATATTATGTTTTTAAAGTGCAGAGATTGATATGAGAAATCAGAAAATCAAAAAAGATGATTCCAGGGTTGGAAAACCTACAATTTTTGTGATATATAAAATTAACTACCGTAAACTAATTTTTTATTTATTTTTATTAAATAAACTTATTTTATACTTCACCACGAATAAAATTGGTATTTCAAATAAAAAAAAAATTTTAAATTTAAAAAGACGTTTCCAGGGCTGGAAAACTTTATTTTTTTTCTTATATAAAAGTAACTTATTAAAACAAATTTTTCCTTTTCTTTATAGATTAAACATATCTTACATTCTTAAAAGAAAAAGATTGGTGTAAGAAATCAGAAAAATCAAAAAGGATGATTCCAGGGTTGGGAAACTGGAACTTTTTGTGATATAAAAAATTAACTACCGAAAACTAATTTTTATGTATTTTTATTAAATAAGATTATTTTATACTTCAGTATGAATAAACTTGGTATTTCAAATTAAAAATTAAACTTCAAAAGATTAAAAAGATGTTTCCAGGGTTGGAAAACTTTAACTTTTTTTATACAAAAGTAAATTATTAAATAAGATTATTTTATACTTCAGTATGAATAAAATTGGTATTTAAAATTAAAAATTAAACTTCAAAAAATTAAACAGATGTTTCCAGGGTTGGAAAACGTTAACTTTTTTTATACAAAAGTAACTTAATAAAGCAAATTTTTCCTTTTTCTCTATAAATTAGAGATATCTTATATACTTAAAAGAGAGAGATTGGTGTAAAAATCAGAAAAATTAAAAAGGATAATTTCAGGGTTGGGAAACCTACTCTTTTTGTGATATAAAAAATTAACTACCGAAAAGTTATTTTAATTTTTTTTTAAATAAATAAACTTATTTTATACTATAGTGCGAATAAATATGGTATTTCAATTTAAAAAAGTTTAAAACACGATTCCAGGGTTGGAAGCATTTACCTTTTTTTATACAAAAGTAAGTTACTAAAGCAAATTTTTCGTTTTCTCTATAAATTAAAGATATCTTATATTCTTAAAAGAAAGAGATTGTATAAGAAATCAGAAAAATCAAAAACCATGATTTCAGGGTTGGTAGACCCACACTTTAAGTGATATAAAAAATTAGCTACCGAAAACTAATATTTTTTTTTTTTTATAAAATAAATTTATTTTACACTTCAGTACGAATGAATTTGGTATTTCAAAATAAAAAAAGTTGAAAAAATTAAAACGACGTTTCCAAGGTTGGAAAACCTTATTTTTTATACAAAAGTAACATACTTAAACAAATTTTTCCTTTTTTACTATAAATTAACATATATTATATTCTTAAAAAAAATTGGTATTAGAAATCAAAAAAATCAAAAAGGAGGATTCCAGGGTTGGGAAACCTACACTCTTTGTGATATAAAAAATTAACTACCGAAAATTAATTTTTGTTTATTTTTATTAAATAAACTTAGTTTTTGCTTGAGTACGAATAAAATTAATATTTCAAATAAAAAAAAAATTTTAAAAAATTAAAAAGACGTTTCCAGGGTTTGAAAGCCTTAACTTTTTTTCTTATACAAAAGTAACTTACTAGAACAAAATTTTCCTTTTATTTACAAACTAAACATATCTTATGTTCTTAAAAAAAAGAGATTGGTGTAAGAAATCAGAAAAATCAAAAAGGATGCTTTAAGGGTTGGGAAACTTACACTTTTTGTGATATATTAAAGTAACTAAGTGTAATTAATTTTTATCTTTTCCTTTATAAATTATACATATTTTACGTTTTGGAATAAAAAGTTTGGTTTGAAAAGTTATAAAAATAAAAATCACATCTCCAGAGTTGGAAACTTTGAACTTTTTTTCTAGATATTAAAGTAACTAAATAAAATATTTTTTTTGGAATTCCTTTTTTTTATCACTTAACACACTTTCTATATTTTTTTAAGAACTACTATATTGATAAAAGGAATGAAAAAAATCTAATTTGAATATTCTAGGGTTTGAAAATTAATTTTTTTTGCACATAAAAGTAACTAGGTCAAATTACTTTATGTATGTGCTTATGTATGTATCTCTATACTACATAAACGCACTTTGGTAAAGGGTATATAAGATTCCGCACAGGTGAATATAGCACTCTCACTTGTTTTATATTCTTATTTAGTTCTTTTTTCGGTGTTTTATTTACCAACACGATCGCGACCGAAAATATTGTTGTCACGCACAAAGAGTTTCTTTTGTTTTCTCTATTTTTACCAACCCTAAGATTTTTACGCTCACTGTTCTGTGTTTTTTCCTTTACTTTGATGTCGGTGCTCCAATTTAGTTTTAACTATATACAATGTATATACATTGTACATACATACATATGTACATTCGTTAAAATTATTATAAAAAACACTCAGAACACAAATATGTAGCTTCTTTTTTTTAGGAATTTTTAACTTTTCTACTATAATCTTATGTTTAAGATTTTTTTTTGTTTTATAACACTCTCAATTTTGGTTGAGTCCCCAATTGTGGAATTTTATTTATTGAAGTCAAATAGATAAAGTATATTATTTTTAAAACTGTTGTATTTATATGTTTAATTATTTAGCCACCGGCCTCCGCGTACGTCCTTTCATGAGCGCGTCTTCTCGTCAACTACTCTGTTGCTTTGTTTATGTCCCTACATATATTTAATGTTTGAAAATGCACAAAAATTCATACCTATGTATTATAACAAATATAAATATAATATGTATGTGCCATAAAAATACCTGTAAATACTAATAAGTTTGTATAAAAACAATGAATTCAAAACTATTTCAATAAGTTTTTTAAATTTAAAATCTGGCATTATACTTTTCTTCTGTAGAACATTTTAGCAGAATTTTTTTTTAGATTTAGTATTCTCCCGTCGAAAAAAATTCTGCCATTGCTTTTTGGCAGAATTTGCTTAAAATAAAAAATTTTAATTTGTTAAATTTTTTTTTAGTGTAGAGAGTAATTCTATTCATAAATATAAATTTGTTTACAATTATTTGTTTCCTACGTAATGTAGATACAACGAATACCTATGTATTATATGTTATGTATTGTATACATACATATGTATGTATATGGAGCCCTATTTTCAATTATCCGTAAAGGGCAAAAATTAAAGTTTTCGGAGGACGGGTTTTTATTTTTATAGTATCCAAATATACTTTACCATACATGAATTATCGCCTAAGATAAAATTGTACAGCCTGTATTTTAAAAAATATCAAACATTTCGACATTTTAATAATTCTCAACTATGGGTTGGCCATAGGTTTTAGTAAAATGTAATGAGTCTCTTTTGACTTTGTCACCAGTACTACTCTCTAATTATTCCCCAAACAATACTTTATGCTATAGACATTTAGCATGTGCTTGTTATTAGAAATCTACTAGTAACTAAAACAATTAAACAGGTACTGACTGCGTAGTTCTTATAGCAACATTGAGACATACGAACCAGACTTTACTGATACATTTCTGTGCTTTACGTATATAAAAATTTGTGTATATTGACAAGTTGTTCAAAAATTCACCCGAAATACATCTGTTTGCTCTTTTTCCTTTACACTGATGAATAGAAGAAAAACTGTAGACAATGTAACTAATAAACTTGTGACCAGAATTAAAGTGTTGACATGAAGACACTTGGCCTCAGTCTTAAAATACATAAATATTCATATCTATGGATAATATCAAACACATACATATGTATGTATGTACATATATACATATGTATGTATGTACATATATACATATGTATGTATGTACATATATATATGTATGTATGTACATATATACATATGTATGTGCTATAAAAACACCTGTTAATACTAATTACTTTGTATAAACATGAAATTCAAAGCTTTTTCAATAAAAATTTTTAAATTTAAATATGGCATTTGGGGGTGGCATTGGCTGAAGTAGTTAGCACGATGACTACAAAACCGAAGATCCTGGGTTCAATTCCTGTATCCGACAGTCATTAAATAACAACAGCACGCATCTTTCCGCTGTGCATTTGTGTCCCTTTGTATCAGTTGTTGTAGGAAAGTTCAAGTGATGAAGGCATAGTCACTGGTCACTGAACTATACCGACTTCAATAGATGCTAATCCTAATGTAAAATCAGAGCGTCCTCCTTCGTCGGTATGGTATAGCAGAATCATCGGCGAAGTAAAATAACCAATAA
Organism: Tachina grossa; assembly: GCA_949987645.1. Lineage (NCBI taxonomy): Eukaryota > Metazoa > Arthropoda > Insecta > Diptera > Tachinidae > Tachina > Tachina grossa. The sequence goes on from CATLJX010000040.1 coordinate 108,704, forward strand.
AATGGCTACTAAACACAGCTTCAAAATTTAATACGCCTAATTTGAGACCAGAAGGCGCTACAACACTGCATTATTACAAAAAATGCGTGCAAAAAGCATAGTTATAAAAATAATTAAGCTTTCTTCTATCTCTTCTTTCACCACCTGTCTTCTGTCACTTTCCGTAATAAGGTAACACCTAGTAATAGTAGTAGGCATTAATTGCCTGAGTGTTACTTCTCTTTAAAAAAAAAATTATACTTTTGTTCCGTAGAACATTTTAGCAAATTTTTTTACGGATCTAGCATTCTCTCATCATCATTTTCTGGCAACACTGCACAGCACACACTCGATGCATTTTGAGTTTTTTGTTTTAGGGCCAAACAGTGTTGCCAGAAAATGAGGATGAGAGAATGCTAAATCGATAAAAAAATTAAATCTGCTAAAATGTTCTACAGAAGAAAAGTATAATGCTAGATTAAAATTTAAAACAAATTATTGAAATAGCTTTAAACTTCATGTTTATACAAACTTATTAGGGTTTACAGATATTTTTATAGCACACACAAACATCAAATAGTAAATAATTGTGTTTTTTGGAATTGTTACAATTACGTTTAAAAACTTTTTAACGCACCAATAATCCCAAATTATTAATGTACTTATTCAGTAACATATTTCTTCATTAAAAATACACTAAAACTGATTAATAAGGTGTTTGCTGCGCATATCACTGTTGCTAGTCCAGATCATCAGGGAACCTTTACACTGCAATGCATGTACATTTATGAGTAGAATCCTCTATACAGAAGAATTTTTTTAATAAATTATAATTTTATATTTTCAACAAAATCTGCCAGAAAGCATTTAGCAGAATTTCTTAAAAGTTAAATGCTCTTTAACTAATGAAAATGCCAGATCTGGTAGTGAAAATGTTAAAATGGCAACAATGGAGCCAAATTAAAGATTTAAAAGGGCCAAAATAAATTGGATAGGGCCAAACAAATTTTAAATGTATTTGACTACAATATTTTTATTTAAATAGAAACAAAAGTATGCATTAGAAATATAATACAAACAAAATATAGAGCAAAAACAAAAAAAAAAAAAACAAATTTTCATATTTTATTGTTGTTTTCAATATAAATTTATTTATATCTTTATCGTGAAACAGGACATTAGTCTCAACCACTTTTTTTAATATTCTTTCCACACATGCTGTAGAATTGAAAGAGTTCCTTGAACAATTCTGTATAAATTTATATGCAAAGGTTTGTTTACCCAAACGATTTTTAATTGTAGAAATCTTTTTCCAAAATATACTTCTACTTAAATCTTTGAGATTTTTAAATTGTGAAACTTGCAATACTGCCCTTTATTCATTATTTATTAATTATGTTTCCTTTGGAAAAGTTTAATAGAAAGTGGTACAATACTATTGGCTTCCCTACTTAAAAGATGATCTGGCGCAGATTTCGGACACCTGTTTAAATAAAAAATCTTCCGTTCTTAAAACGGAGAAAACTCCATTAAAAAGTGTACTCAAGTATTTGAAGGAATTACATACATAGTTTAATTTTGAGCTGAAAGGGCCAAAATAGCCTAGAGAGTACCACAGGGCCATCAAACATCCAAAAGTGCTACAAATGGCCCAATTGTGCCACATTTTGCATCACTGCACTCAGCACTAGCTAAACGAAATACACATACACACATATAGCAGTCGGCACTAGCAATACGAACTACACAACCAACTTTGTCTTATTAGTTTGTTTTTTGTCGTTATTCACTATATATACGCAAGCTCAAACCAACAATATTTTTTCTTTGTATGTATGTATGTACATATTGGTTTTTACAACAAGAAATAAGTATTGAATATAAATTAGTTTTTCCTTAAAATGTATTTATTAAATGCATTGTTGTCTACTCTTCCATAAGGAACTTTTGGACACCCTTGAGATAATCTATAGAAAATCTAAAAAATAGAGAAAACAAAAGTACAAAGTAATCAAAACAAAAAAAAAATTAAGCAATCGTTCTCATGGTTTCTGTTTCTCTCACTTCAAAGAATTAAACAAAACAAAATCAAACAAGTTTGTTTCGTTTATTGTCGTGCTCTGGTTTAAGTTTAAGGTTATCAAAACAAAAATAAATTTATAACTGTAAAAGTGTCGATTATTTATGTCACGAAAATCATTTTCTAACCCCTGTATCGTCCCATAAGTAGCATAGCTATAAAAAACATAAGATGAAGCCCGCGACATTGTAAAATCAGGTCCGCTTACAAATTCAGGTTTTGAGATGGCATGGCAGTATTTGGTGAATAGGTAGGTATGAGAACAAAGAGGTTCTGTTGAATGCCCAGATAAGACCTTTTTTTTGTCTTAAATCTGTTCTTAAAGAATCTGGGCCCAGTATTAAGACACTTTAACGTACGATAAACGATTGTATAACTAACTTGTCTTTATTAAATATAGAATCAGATAAATGGGATGTTATTTTCGTATATCGCTGCTCAACATGTCTCCCTGATATTACTTTAGATTTATGGAAACAGCACCATAGCTCTAGCACTAATCTACCTACATGGAGGTCTATGGACGAGTTCCTTACATCTCGCTATCAGACTTTAGAGCCATTTGCGGACCTTAGTTCTTCAAACCCTTCGTTTAAATCTGTTAGGCATAACACTTCTACTAAATCCAGAACATCACGAGATCTCAAAAAATTAAATAGCTACCATGCCAAAGTCCGTGCAGATAGACCCAATCAATGCTCACTTTGCCATGATTTTCACTCTATTCGATTGTGCCCCGTTTTTTTTTTTTTTGAAAATGTCAGTTGATGAAAGGTTTACGTTGATCAAAACTCAGCACCGCTGCACCAACTGCGTAGCGACGTCGCATGATTTCTCGAAGTGAAGAAGTCAGTACGTTTGCAAATTGAAACACCACTCTCTACTCCACCGCGCACCTCTCTTTATAACCGAAGCTCAAACACAAAGCATTAAATTCCCGCAACGGACAGTTTTGTCTCATAAAAATACCGACCAAAGCTTTCAGCGCCAACCCCCTGTCGACCCTGATGATATTCCTTAGACGTAATCAGCTGCTGCTGTGGCGAGCTGTCAATCATATTCCACTTTTCTACAGTCCACCCCATCAACAAAAATTTTTATTGGGAACTGCTTTGGTAGAAGTATGTTTAGGTGAAGATAGATACAAAGTGCGTGCCTTAATAGATCCAGCCTCAGAGGCCTCTTTGATATCCTCTTTTCTTCAGAAGAGGCTTTTCTTAACATCGAATTTGCTCAATTACAATTAGTTCGCCCAGAGATAAGTTGTTTGTTGCCAATGTTTAAGACTTCGTAGTAAAAAAATTGACTGGAAAATTGTCATGTAGGACCTTACTTTCGTCACTCAAGTCGAAGTTTTCAGATCTGCATATGGCAGATATCAAGACACAGTCTCCGTTAAGTATAGACTTACTCCTGGGGGGAGATATATATCCCCGTATACTTCGCGATGGTGTTCGTTGGGAGAATGATTTTAACCTTGTGGCCCAAAATACCGTATTGGGATGGATTGTGACAGGTCAAGTGACGCCTTCCATTCATCCTCAAACTATTTCAGCATTCTATACTGAAATCTCACTCAATCAACAGATGGCCCATTTCTTGGAACTTAAAGAAGTGCAAGCCTCTAAGCCTGTATCAGAGAAAGATGCATATTATGAGGAGTTGTATAAAAAACTACATATAGGAACAAGGAAGGCAGATTTGTAGTTTCGCTACCGTTCAAAAAGGAGTTTCCCTTGAGTTAAAATTTAGGCAATTCCCAAAACTGCGCTATATCCCAGTGAAGCCCGTCTAGTTGGACAACCCGCAGTGAAATATGTCTATGATGGAGTCGTGGTAAAATTTTTGACCCTAGGTCATATGTTGAAGGCCCACCCCAACTTGTCAGCCAATCCCAATACGTCTTACTACCTCCCCCACCATGCAGTCATAAAACCCTTTAGCGCCATGACCAAAATTCGTGTCTTATTCAATGCATCTCATCCCACGTCCAATGGCGTAAGTCTAAATGATGTTTTATATAGTGCTCCAGTCTTACAGACTGATCTGACAACCCTTGTTTTGAGATGGCGACTTTACGGCTTTGTCTTTTGTGCCGACATTGAAAAAATGTATCGGCACATACTAGTAAATAAAGCCCACAGCCCATTTCAGCGAGTTCTGTTTCGCAATTCAATTGATGAGCAGATAAGTGACTACCAAATTCGCACAGTCACTTTTGGCGTCAATTGCGCCTCATATTTGGCAATAAGAACTTTACTAGAACTAGGTAATCATTGTCAAACCGACATCCCGGTCGTTTCTTAGATCCTAAGGAAACACATATACGTCGATGACGTCTTATTTGGATCAAATGATTTAAAAAAGGCAGTAGAAGCCAGAAATAAACTCATTAAAGTGCTGCCAACAGCTAGATTCTTGTTGAAAAAATGGACTGCCAATAACGTGTTCCTCTTGAAGGACATACCATCCGAAGACCTAATAAATCAACCATTTTTGAAATTATCAGACTCATGCACTTTCAAAACACTCGGTCTCCGGTGGAACGCCGAGAGTAATCACTTCTTTTTTAGTCCCATTATGCTCATCAAAGAAAATGTTTTCAGTAAACGGGCGGTTTTATCCGCAATCTCAAAACTCTTTGATCCCGCCGGTTGGCTAGCCCCCAAGGTAGTTGCTGCAGAACTTATAATGCAACAAATATGGAAGGATAAAACAGACTGGGATGAAATCATCCAACCCTCAACTTCAAAATCGTGGAAAAAATTTATTGACGATTACCCAATTATTGAATCAAATAAAATCCCCCGCTTCGTTCATTATGAACCTTAAGTTTTCATCGAGATACACAGTTTCTACAATCCCTCCGAGCGAGCATACGCAGCTTCTCTGTACATCCGAACTAAAGACTGAAATGGACATGTTTATGTCAATCTTCTGGCTGCAAAAACGAAAGTCGCTCCCATTAAATTTCTATCCCTACCTCGAAAAGAATTTTGTGGTGCCGTATTAATGACTAAAATGTATGAATCCATACTCCCTGAGTTGTATATTGAGCGTTATGAGACTTACATGTGGACGGATTCCACATTAGTACTGAAAAAACCAGCTGATAAGTGGAGTACATATTTAGAGAACCGAGTATCCTCAATAGTTGATAGGTTGGGGAAGGACGTCTGGTTTCACGTTGATTCTAAAAACAAACCAGCCGATCTAGCATCCCATGGTACTAGCGCCAGTGAATTAATAGTAAACGATCTCTGGGGACACGGTCCCACATGGCTAAAACTTTCGCACTCAGAAAGACTATTGAAAAGTTTTAATGTAGAGACCCAGGAAGAAAACCGTTCAATTGGATCACATATAACTCAACTAGTTGAATCTGATATACTTTGCCAATTTTCTGACCTATCAAGAGCAATGCGAGTGCTTTGGTACGTATTTCGGTTTTTGCACTGCCAATCGTCTAAAGAGCATTTTCGTTATACGACCACTCACATACTACAATCAGAGATGAAATATGTTAAAAACAAACTAGTTATATATGTCAAAAACTTTATTTTTCAGTCTCTTATCACTTAACCCTTTTATTGATTGAGTAAATGGAAGACTTTCCCAGTCTACCGTGCTCTGTTATGATGAACGTTTTCCCAGGATATTGCCTTATAATGGTAAATTTACTCGAGTATACCTTGAATTAATTCACAAACCTCAATTCACGGTTAAAACTCTGCTCTCCTCCGTTTAATGCACATAAAATTCTGGATTCCCAAGCTCAAGATTTTAACAAGAGCGGAGGTGCGTAATTGTAAAGCCTGTATTGTACAAAGACACATGCAGAGTAAACAAATTATGGGTGCTCTTCCACTCGTCCCGTCCCTTTACGAATACTGGCGTGGACTTTGCGGGACCATTTGATATTAAATCCTATGACGGCGGTGGCTGCTGGATGTCTAAAGGATATGTTCTGTTTTTCGTATGCTTCACCACTAAAGCCATTCATCTCGAAGTAACGAGTGAACTATCCACCCCGGCCTTTATGGCAGCTTTTTCCCGCTTTTTTTTTGCTGTGGCTATCCTCAAGCTATGTATTCTGATAACGGGACCGCAGTCATCGGTGCTGCAAATGCCATTGGCAAGGATCAGACCAGCATTCTACCAAAAGTAATGCAGCAGGTTATCTCTCAATACGCTTACCAACTTATTGAATGGCATTTTATTCACCCCAGTGCGCCTCATATGGGAGGTTTATGGGAAGCAGGAGTGAAAAGTTTCAAAACTCACCTAAAGAAAGTTTGCCACTCTCAAAAATTCACGTTCGAAGAGTTTTCGACCATGCTTATCAGTATCGAAGCCTGCCTTAATTCACGAGCTCTTGTTCCCATAAGCGATAACCCGTCCAATTTAACTGCACTAACCCCAGGATATTTCCTTACTGGGGCCCCTCTTTTTGCTCCAGCATAGCCTGATTTCTCTCAGCAACCTGTAAATTATGCCAATAGATGGCAAAAACTAAAACTTCTTCATCATCACTTTGCACTCAGATGTAAAGAAGGATATGTAATGAAGTTGCACAAGCGTAATAAGTGGCAATATCCTCAACGTGACTATGCTGTTAATGACCTGGTAAAAGTAAAACGCGATAACTTGCCTCCAAATCAATGGAGTCTCGGACGGGTTGAAAAGGTCTTTAGAGGACCAGACTCGAGAGTGAGCGTGTGCGATGTGCGTACCTCGGATGGTCTTATAAATCGTCCAATAGTTAAACTCGTCCTATTACCCCATAACGATCAACAATAATGCAAACTTTGTTATTTTCAGCAACTATGTCTACCCCACCATGACGTCAGAAAATCAACAAATCTGAAGCCAAGGTCTCAGAGGACAATCAAACAACATCAAAGAAAACATCAAGAAGACTAAAGGATTGTTGTTTAATTACCAATTAAATTTGTTAATTGGTTTATTTATTACCTTTTATTTACTTTACATACGAACAGCTAATACTATTTATTCTTAATATGTATATATGTGTGTGCATATATGTATATGTATGTCCATGTATATATATACATTTATCGAGTATATATGTCTTTATCGCATAAGCCGATAGCGGTTTTTAAATATTGTTGACCAGTTAAATATGCATATTCTTATACGTTAAAAATTAATTGCATCTTAGGAAGCAGTCGTTGCATTACGTGCTTATTTTTATTGAAAATAAAATAAAAATAAAAGAGATATTTCTCTAGTGAAAATAATTATTAAATCTAAGAATCTATTGTGTTTTATTGAACCAACTAAACGGATATACGCCGAAACATTGGTCCTTCGAGCCGGATTTAATTTACAGGAAAGCCTTCTTTGCTCTTGGGTCCTTGGGTCATTACCTACATATAATCATCTGTAGAAAATTCATCGAATTAAAGGTTAGTAAATTTGAGTTAAGTGATTGGGAAAACTACAATTTTAAAATACAAAAAGGCATTCTTACATACATATATTAGTATATGTGTGTATCTTTATAAAAGAAACAACAAGTCGTGGTTTATGCCCATATAAAATAGAAAAGTGAAGAAAAATAAACTTTTATTAGTGAAAGAAAAGAAATATATAAATATTATTAAATATTGTGTCAATAAAAGTGTAAAAATTTTCTGAGACAAATTTAAAAGGAAACAATTTGTGCTGCGGTAAATTATTTGTGAAAAGTATTCGCTGTGGAAAATTTAATACAAAGCAGCAGTTCTTATACAAATAATAAAACATAATAATAAATATTTGTACATTTTCTGGGTACCAATAAAGGTAAATTGTTCATTAATATAAAATTAGTAATTAATAAAAGGTGTGAAATTAATTTGTTAAAAGTTAATTTGTGTACAGAAAGTCACATTATTACATTCTTCTTCCACCTCTTTCTATTTACAAGTTACATTAACAGGCACACTACCGTCGGTCGATTTGACTACGCAGAGTTTTTTGTCTAAAAGGTTGATAAAAAATTACATAAAAATTTAAATCAGAAATAATTTCTTATTCGGGCTTAAGTTCAGTAATTTCATTTCTTATTGAATGAAATATTTTTATTAATTAATGTGAGTTTCTAAAGAAGAGAAGAAAAATTAAATTAGACTTTTAAGCTGGGGGAAATACCGATATTTTTTGTGCAGCAACGCACTTCATCAGCACCGTAGTCTATCTACTTGGGTAGATATTGTTATTAACATCAGCTATTTAACGTAAATTCTAATGAAACAGAATGTGAGAAATGATTGTTGTGTACAATTAATGATTTACCTTTGGTAAATACATATGTAAGTAGCACTATTCATTTCCCCTGTGTTTCCATTTTTTCATTTTTCTATTTAGGTTAGCACGAAGTTATATTACTCTACCTACGTATGTTTAACTATTCTTGCTGATATTTTACGATCATCACATTAATTATTTTTTAGTTATTCGTTGTACCGTCAGTACATACATGTAAGTATAATAGTAGTGGATATTATGTTACATTGAAAGATTAACAGCGTAGTATCAATGGGTTTTTTAATGCTATGTCTATTTATGAAACATCCACGGAAAATTGCAATCCAATAATTGTAATTATTTGTATACAAAGATTACCGGCGCAAGCAATTTCACTTTGGGAACAATCTATTCAAGATAAAACTGCTTTGCCTCTGTGGAACGATTTAGATTCGTTTTTAACGGAACGAATTCAGACTTTAAATTGTATTCATGATCTCACAAATTTAAATAATGATAGGAAAATAGGAGATCGGAAAATAAAAGCTCATATCTCGACAAAAAATAATGATAATAATTGTGTTTTGTTCCCTTAACAAAATCATGCATTAAGATTTTGCCGTAGATTTAAAAATCTGTCTGTTCAGGAACGATTTAATACAATAAAGAAATTTCGTTATTGCGTAAATTGTCTTCCGAAATCGCATGAAGTCAAAGACTGTAAACGCGAACATTTATGTTTCAAATGTAATCAGAAACATCACACAATACTTCATCGCGAAGTGTCTACAACTAACGTTGCTAACAATTCTGGACAAAAGTTAACTTCGTCTATTTCGAAAACTACTCATACAGTTAATTCATCGCATATGGAAACACAAATGCCTTCGATATCATCTGCTGCTCGTGGTAGTATGAATCGACAGGTTTTCCATCTATCACAAAATTCATCTGTTTTATTGGGAACTGCTATGGTTTCGATCATATGTAATGATACTACGTCTCCAGCTAGGGCTTTAATTGACCCAGCGTCGGAAGCATCATTTATTTCAGAACATTTGCGAAATCAACTCAGACTTCCGTCACATTCTACGAATGTTAAGATTTCCGGTGTTAATAATAAAACTTCCACAATTTCTAAAAATCTTTGTACAATTCGGGTTAGTTCCACATTAAACCGACAAGTAGAATTAGAAACTTGTGCACTGGTTTTACCTTCCATGTCAGTTAATTTACCTTCGTTTATTTGTCCTTCGGATATTAGAAAAGAATTATCAGTTATTAAATTGGCAGATTATAATTTTTTTTCAAGAGTAGGCCAGTAGACTTATTACTTGGCGCTGATTTATACCCTCAAATAATTTTAGGAGAAGTACGTCAAAATATTTATGGATCGATAATGGCCCACACTACTGTTTTTAGTTGGATATTAACAGGTCCAATTCATAATTCCGTTCAGGATTCAGTTACAGTATTTTCAACTACTGTAATATAATCTGATAATCTGAACTAAAATCTTTTGAAATTTTGGGAATTAGAAGAAACTCAATAAAGAAAAATTTTATCACCTTCTGATAAATTTTTCGAAGAAATTTATAAGAAAACCACTAAATGGGATTTAAAAGGGAGATATTTTGTGTTGCTACCTTACAAGCCAAAATTTCCCAATGAAATTAACTTAAGAATATCCAGATCTGGAGCTATGACACAATTTATGCGTATGGAATCTTCCCTTTCAAACAAGTCTGAAATAAAAAACATGTATGATGAAGTATTAATGGGTTATTTGAAATTACATCACATGAGACCTATTAAATCCAATAATCAAGCCGTAACAAAATCGTGTTATTTGCCACATCTCCCAGTAAACTAGAGAGAAAAACAACTAAACTTAGAGTCGTTTTTAATGCCTCAAATAAGACATCTAATGGCAACAGCTTAAACGATTGTCTTTTTGTAGGGCCAACCTTGCAAGCAGATTTAGTCAATTTGATGTTATGTTGGAGATTGTTTGAATTTGTATTTAATTGTGGTATTACAAAAATGTATAGGCAAATTCGCGTTCATTGATCTCATACACCTTTTCAACGAATTCTATATAGGTCATCATCGGACGATCAAGTCACTGACTATGAATTGCAGACGGTAACCTTCGGTTCAAATTACTCGCCTTATTGCAATTAGCTGATGATTGTGAGGACAAATTCCCCTTAGCCGCAAAAATTTTGAGGAAAGGTATGTAGGTAGATGATGTGTTGACTGGAGCTCATGATATTTCTAGTGCTTTATTAGCGAGGGATCAACTAAATCCAGCTTTATTATCAGCGGGGTTTGAACTTCGGAAGTGGACATCTAACAAAATTTCGATTCTACAAGGACTGCCTGCAGGTCATTTGGTAGATTCAAAGGTTTTGACCTTTGAAGAGTCCAGCTGTTCCAAAACGTTGGGAATTTTCTGGAATGCACAATTGGATTCTCTCTTTTTCAAAGTTTTTCCTCTAGAGGCAAAATCAAGTTATACAAATTATACAAAAAGGAAGTATTATCTACCATAGCAAAAAATTTTGAGCCGGTTGGTTGGTTAAGCCCAGTAATTGTTTAAGCAAAAATGATAATGCAAAATATTTGTCTTAATAATATTGATTAGGATTCTCCTTCAACCGAAAAAGAATGGTTGCAATTTGTCAAATCATTCAATCAAATAAATTTTATTCAAATACCCAGATGGGTTAATTATTACAAAGATTCGAATACTTAACTTCATGTTTTTTCAGATGCTTCGGAAAAAGCATACGCTGGGGTAATATACATTCGCACTGAAGCCCCCACTGGAGAAATTTATACGCACTTATTATCGTCAAAAACGAAAGTAGCACCAATTAAATCAATTTCATTACCGCGTCTTGAATTATGTGGTGTAGTTTTAGCATCAGAGTTATTGAAAAATTTTTTTAATGAAATTGAAATTCCTATTAAACGTGTATATTGTTGAACAGATTCAACAATTGTACTTGTATGGTTACGAAAAACACCAATTTCCTGGAATACCTGTGTGGCAAATAGAGTTTGTTGCATTCAAGAAAATACAGGAAATCATAATTGGTTTCATGTACGTTCAGAAGAGAATCCTGCCGACTCAGGCAGCCGGGGGGTAGATCCACTCACATTAAAAAAAAATGAGTTGTGCTGACACGGTCCTACATGGTTAAATAAAAATAAAAATCAGTGGTCCCACCATAATTTTGAAAATCTGGATACTGACATAGAAAGTAGGAAATTGAAAGTCCACGCCTCCTTTTTTTTGAAATTTGAGGATATCTTAGAGATATTTTCGTCACTAGACAAAGCAATGCGTGTTATAGCATATATATATATCGATTTTTCCATTCTACACATGGAGCCCATAAAAATAAATTTCGTTATGAAAATAATATAATCTCTAGTGACGAGATAAAAATGGTAAAAATACGTTTGGCTGTCGTAGCTCAAAAGGCGTACTACGCAGATGAATGTCTTTTAAATAAGAAACCCTTACCTGCAAAAATTCGTTAATAACCTTAAATTCATTTCTTGATGAAAAAGAAGTCATGAGAGTAAATGGTCGATTAATCACCCTCAACGTCTTATGATGAACAATATCCCATCATTCTACCGTATGGATGTCGTTTCTCGAAACTTATTGCTGAATTTATACACGTCATTACTATTCATGGTGGTAATCAATTAATGGTAAGAGCCTTTCGATGTGAATATTGGGTACCTAGATTACGAATATTAATCCGTACCGTAATACATCAATGTAAACGTTGCTTAATTGATCGACAACGTACTTGTAGTCAAATAATGGCTGCACTTCCTCCGGAACGTGTGACTCTCGATAGACCATTTACAAACACTGGCGTTGATTATGCAGCCTCTTTTGATGTAATGGCAAGTCTTGTAAAATTACGAAAGGGTATGTTGGCGTTTTTGTATATTTTTCTACGAAAGCTATACTTTTGGAAGCCGCGTCTGATTTATCATCGGACACATTTTTAGCAGCCTTTAATCGATTTATATCTAGAAGAGGTTGTCCACACACCATGTTTTCGGACAATAATACGAATTGCGCTGGAGCGTCAAATGAATTAATACGAGACTTTCAAACATTTATCAAAGAGTGTCAAGCGCGTATGTGCTCCTCCTTTGGACATAGAGGTTTAGCATGGAAGTTCATACCAGCGGGTGCCCCCCATATGGGAGGGTTATGGGAAGCTGGAGTTAAAAGTTTTAAATTACATTTCAGAAAAGAAGTCCAACCTTGTAGTTATACATTTGAGGAATTTTCTACTATTTTAACAAGAATAGAGGCATGTTTGAATTCACGTCCTTTATGCCCCATGCCTGATAGTCCGGGTGAGTCAGTAGCCTTAACACCAGGACATTTTCTGATAGGCTCAGCTATTTTAGCACCTCCCGAGCAAACGATTTTGGATAGTCCAATAAGCGTTGTCAATCGATATCTAAAAGTCAAAGCTATGATACATCAATTTTGCAAAAGATGGAGGGAAGAATATTTGGTAACTTTACACAAACGCTATAAATGGCAACATCCTCAACGAGATGTGACGTTAAACGATTTAGTTGTAATCAAAAATGAACAACTACCTGCCACTTCATGGAAACTAGGTGTTGTATCAAAGCTTCACACTGGTACCGACGGACATTGTCGTGTCGCGGAAATTCGCACACAATCTGGTATAACCACCAGGCCAATAACCAAACTTGTTGTTTTACCTAATACCCCTCACTTTCATTTTTTATAATTTACTAATCATTTTCTTCCTAGCAAAATGGAAACAATTATTAAATCTATCCAAGTCACACCTGAGTTTGATGAATAGGGTTTGTTGGATTATGAGGAAGCCATGGAGACTACCGATGTGAATCCATCAACTGTGAATGTTTCTTCTAAACCTCATTCACAAGTTCCAACAAAGACTTTGGCTTCCAATTTAATTACTCAAGAACCGGCAACAAATATATCTACGCCGATCGTCGAGACAGCCAAAAATAACCCAACATTGCAGCAAGTGGAGATATCCGATTTGGCGACAATAATATCAGCTCATGAAATTAATTCAAAACCTGTAATTTCAAGGGACACTGGCGGGAAAAGGAAATGCCCAATTTGCAACAAAAATCACCCTATACGTTTTTGTTACAAGTTTCGTGATATGAGTCTTGAACGTAGATTACGCTTAGTGGCCTTTCATCGTATGTGTCCACGTTGTTTGGCTACCAGTCACTTGTGGAAAGATTTTCTGAGTAAAGCAAAATGTAAAATTTGCAATCAGCAGCACCATGTTTTGTTACATGATTATAAAAATAACAATAACAAATCAGACAATCAGAAAAAGTCAACAATAGTTGAACAAAATATTTCGATTCGACAAACCGTTTCCTTTTTACCAACTCTACGTCTGTTTCTTCTCCAAGGTCGTTGTTGTCAAAATATTTATGTCTGTAAAGACTTTGCATCAAAATTAAAATTACCTATTCAAAATGTAAATAACGATCAATTTTGTCGGATTGAATTGGAAGACATTCATAAAAATTCACAGCGCATTTTTTTCATGGCTCACTTATATAATATGAAAGGCATTCGCACCCCTACGGTATCGGTAAATGATTCAATTTTGGAATCATTTCAAGGTCTTTAACATACTGACCCAAATTTTAATCACTCGGGCAATGTTTGTTTGGTGTTAGGACCGGAAGTAATGCCATTGATTATAAAAGGCTGAATACAAACAAGTCCTGGTCTTCCACTTGCACAATATACAATGTTTGATTGGATTATTTCGGGTTTGTCGCCATTCTAATTTTAAATTATTCAAACGGTTTATAGCCGCAACAGGAGTCCCTCGTGACTCACTTCGTAAATTTTTTCATCAGGAGTCCCTCATGTCTCATATAAACATATTTTATTTAAATCATCAGGGGTCCTTAATGACCTGTTATAAAATAACTACATATTTATTTATTTAAAATACAGTCCACAGTAGTCCTTAATGACTAATTTCATCACTTATAGTAATATGCATTCGCTTTGAAACATCCTCCATTTTTGCAGGGTGGCCGGCAATGTTGAATTACCAATTAAATTTGTTAACTGGGTTATCTATTACCTTTTATTTACTTTACATACAAACAGCTAATACTATTTATTCTTAATATGTATATATGTGTGTGCATATATGTATATGTATATACATATATGTATTTCCATGTATATTTATACATTTATCGAGTATATATGTCTTTATCGCATAAACCGATAGCGGTTTTTAAATATTGTTGACCAGTTAAATATGCATATTCTTATATTTATGTTAAAAATAAATTGCATCTTAGGAAGCAGCCGTTGCATTACTTGCTTATTTTTATTGAAAATAATATACAGTGATATAAATAAAAGCGATATTTCTCTAGTGAAAATAATTATTAAATCTCAAAATCTATTGTATTTTGTTGAACCAACTAAACGGATGTATACCGAAACAATTGTCGTTATTGTAATTCCGATCACCCTTTGAGAAAATGTCTACGTTTTCGAAAACTCTCCGCGAAAGAACGGTGAAAAGTTGTACGAAAGTATGGGTATTGTTTAAATTGCCTGGCGTATTCGCATTTCGTAAAAAACTGTCGGAGTCGCTATCGCCTTAGAGACAAATAAGGGGCTCGAATAGAAAGATATGTCCAGTTGAGGTTCGGGTTTCTGGATAAATCCTTGCTCCGTTGGTTATAGGGGAACGAAATAATAAGCACCAAGTATATATCTTAGTTTTGGATTATTAAGAGGGTTTTATATCTGATATTTTTTCTACTTTACTATCTTAAGAATGAGTTGCGACTGACTCTATTGAAATTCACTACAATCCATATTAACCAATATGCATAAAACAAAACATTTAATACACTTCCAACAGTGAGACAGTATGAGAATACTAAAGCTAAATTATGTATACATTCGTGGGGAAATTTATAGCAGCTACTAATTTGTTATACGCATTAACATCCCGCCGCCCGTTGCAGTATTTCTCACATAGGTGCAAACCAGTTGGGTGATGGAAAAAGTAGACTGTTGATAATTGATCTTAAAGTACGATATATCAAAGACTAAAGAAAGTAGCTAATTCTAACAATGTGAAATTCAGTTATTAAATTCATACAATACGTTTTTCTAAAAAATTTATGAAACTAAAACTATTCTTATAACTATTTTGGTAAAACGTAAGTAACAATTGTGGGAAAATTTCCTGGAGTACCATTTGAAGAGGATGAATTCTGAAATATGTTGTGTTGTGTCTGTTTCGCATGTTGTTGACCGGCATGATGTGGAGGCCTTTGTTCATTCGGGCATTTTTGTGCATTCGGACGATTTCCGTGGTGATGTCTATCGGACACGTTTCTCTTTTTTTTACAGCTTAGTACAAACGTGTAGTAATATTTGGTATTCCGAAAGACATTCTCTACAGCGATTTCCGATTCTGAAAGTTTTTAATGAAATTCGAATACGCCAGGCAATTTAAACAATACCTATTCTTTCGTACAACTTTTCGCCGTTCTTTCGCGGAGAGTTTTCGAAAACGTAAACATTTTCTCAAATGGTGATCGGAATTACAATAACGACAATCCTTTAGTCTTGTTGATGTTTTTTTTCATGTTGTTTGATTGTCCTCTGAGACCTTGGCTTCAGATTTGTTTATTTTTTGACGTCGTCGTTTGGTAGACATAGTTGCTGAAAATCACAAAGTTTGCATTACTGTTGATCGTTGTGAAGTAATAGGACGAGTTTAACTATTGGTCGATTTATAAGACCATCCGAGGTACGCACATCGCACACTCTCACTCTCAAGTCTGGACCTCTAAAGATCTTTTCAACGCGTCCGATTCTCCATTAATTTGGAGGCAAGTTATCGCATTTTACTACTACCAGGTCATTAACAGCGTAGTCACGTTGAGGATATTGCCACTAATTACGCTTGTGCAACTCCTTCAAATATTCTTCTTTCAATATGAGTGCAAAGTGATGATGAAGAAGTTTTAGTTTTTGCTATCAATTTGCATAACTCGCCAGTTGCAGAGAGAAATCAGGCTCTGCTGGAGCCAAAAGAGGGGACACAGTAAGGAAATATCCTGGGGCTAGTGCAGTTAAATTCGACGGGTTATCACTTATGGGAACAAGAGATCGTGAATTAAGGCAGGCTTCGATATGGATAAGCATGGTCGAAAACTCTTCGAACATGAATTTTTGAGAGTGGCAAACTTTCTTTAGGTGAGTTTTCAAACTTTTCACTCCTGCCTATCATAAATCTCCCATATGAGTAGCACCGGGGAGAATAAAATGCCATTCAATAAGTTGGTAAGCGTATTGAGAGATAACCTGCTGCATTACTATTGGTAGAATGCTGGTCTGATCCTTGCCAATGGCATTTGCAGCACCGATAAATGCGGTCCCGTTATCAGAATACAAAGCTTGAGGATAGCCACGGCGTGAAAAAAAAGCGGGAAAAAGCTGTCATAAAGGCCGGGTGGATATTTCACTCGTCACTTCGAGATGAATGGCTTTAGTGGCGAAGCATAGGAAAACCAGAACATATCCTTTACACATCCGGCAGACACGGCCGGCATAGGATTTAATATCGGATGGTCCCGCAAATTCCACGCCAGTATTTGTAAAGGGATGGGACAAACAAGTTCTTTCAGGTGGAAGAGCACCCATAATTTGTTTACTGTGCATGCGACTTTGTACAATACAGGGTTTACAATTACGTACCACCGCTGTTGTTAAAATCTTGAGTTTGGGAACCCAGAATTCTATGCGCATTAAACAGAGCAAAACAGAGTTTTCGCCGTGAATTGAGACTTTATGAATTTGTTCAAGGTATAGGCGAGTAAATTTACCATTATAAGGCAATATCCTGGGGAAACGTTCATCATAACTGAGCATGGTAGCCTGGAAAAGTCTTCCATTTAATCGAATGAAGCCATCTGAATCAATAAAATGGTTAAGTGTTAAGAGACTGCTTTGTTTGGGTAATTTTAATCCCTGAGAAAGTGTGGCATATTCCGAAAAATAAAATTTTCAACATAGTAAAACTAGTTTGTTTTTAACATATTTCATCTCTGATTGTAGTACGTGAGTGGTAGTATAACGAAAATGCTCTCTAGATGATCGACAGTGCAAAAACCGAAATACGTACCAAAGCAGTCGCATTGCTCTTGATAGGTCAGAAAATTGGCAAAGTATATCAGATTCAACTAGTTGAGTTATATGTGATCTAATAGAACGGTTTGCTTCCTGGGTCTCTACATTAAAATGTTTCAATGGTCTTTCTGATTGCGGAAGTTTTAGCCATGTGGGACCGTGTCCCCAGAGATCGTTTACTATTAATTCACTGGTGCTAGTACCACGGGATGCTAGATCGGTCGGGTTGTCTTTAGAATCAACGTGAAACCAGACGTCCTTCCCTAACATATCAGCTATTAAGGATACTCGGTTCGCTACGAATGTACTCCATTTACCAGCGGGTTTTTGCAACCATGCAGGTACTATCGTAGAATCCGCCCACATGTTAGTCTCAGAACGCTCAATATGCAACTGAGGGAGTATGGATTCATAAATTTTAGTCATTTGTACGGCACGGCAAAATTCTCGGTTCGCTACCAATTTTTTTTAAGACATGTTTTTTTATTTATTATATCTTCAAATATGAACTAACAATAAGTATTCAAATCGTAATCTAGAGTAAAATTATTAGGCCCAACCAATGTCGGAAATAAACTTAGTGATAGTTTTTAATAATACATAAGTAGTGATAAGCACAAAAAAAATATTTTCAAGCAGCTGCATCTAGGGTAATGTTTATTAGAGCCCTTGTATCTCTCTTTTTTAAGATGATGCGTCCAGTAAAGTTCATTATATTACGAGCAAGCGGACTAGGATGTGACTCGAGTTTTGTTAGGTATTTGCCTGCGTATTTTGCAATTTCTTCAGTCACAAGTGGAATATTAAAATCACGATGTATATTTGAATTTTTGATGTACCATGGAGCCTACGCTATTAAGCGTAAAATTTTGTTTTGCCTTCGTTGGAGTTTCTCAACATTTGAAGCTGAACCAGTGCCCCATAGCTGAATTCCGTAGCACCATATTGGCTTTAAAAGCGACTTGTATATTAAAAGTTTGTAATCTAGGCTGAGTGTTGAATTTCTATCAATCAGCCAATGTACTTTAGTTAATTTAAGTTTCATTTGTGATAGCATAGAATCAATGTGGTATTTCCATGTAAGTCGTCGATCAAGGTGTATACCAAGATATTTCACATGTGAATGTTGAGGAACAACTTGATTGTTCATCCGAATGGGGGAGCAAGTAGCTCTTCGTAAGATAAATGTTACTTGGACACACTTTTGTTCATTTACCTTAATTCTCCATAAGTGTAAACATAGCTCCATCTGGCTATTGTGTTCCTGGAATTAGCGGTATGCCTTATCAGGGTTTTTGTGCATACTAAGGCAGGCTGTATCGTCGGCAAATTTGGAAGTATGGATACTACTGCTCACAGGCATATTACAAGTATAAATCAACAATAAAACTGGCCCCAGTATACTCTCCTGTGACACACCGGAAGAGATAGTTTCAGTCATACTCGTAAAGTCTCCTTCCACAACATTGAACTCACGGGAAATAATGTAACTTTCCAAAAGTTTTAAAATGTTTATTGGTAAGTAAGTCTTCAATTTTAAAATAAGCGCTTCATGCCACACTTTATTAAATGCCTGGAAAATGTCAATAAACAGCGCAGAACAATACTTTTTTTTCTTCAAAAATTCTTCTTATAAATTGAAACAATCTATGAGTTTGTTCAATGGTGCTATGGTGGCTTCTAAAACAAAATTGATGGTCTTGTATATGCCCACTACTAATTAGAATCGGGGACAATTTTGTTTTGAGCAGTTTTTCGAAAAGCTTTGACATTGTTGATAGTAGGCTTATTGGCCTATATGACAAAGCTTTGGTAAGATCTTTGTCCCGCTTTGGAATCATTTTGACCTTGGCAAGGTTCTAGCTGTGTGGATAATACTCTATCCGTAATATGGCATTAAAAATAAATAGTAAGATTCTAGTTGCAGTGCGAGGCAGATTCATCAGCATCTTGTTACTAATTCCATCAATACCTGGAGCTTTCTTCGGGTTTAACTCAGCAATTAGTTTATGTACATCACGCATCTTAAACTTTAAGGCTCAAGCGGGTAGAGCAACTTCATTTGGCAAATCAGCAACACCATTACATGTATTTGGGGTAAATACGGGTTTTAAATGCTCAGCAAATGTCTTACCTTTTTCACTATCTCTTCTTGCCCACTCACCGGTCGAAGTGCGCAGAGGTGGTTTGAAATCAATGGGTCTTTGAAGTTTTTCAGTAGCGCGCCACAAGGAGTAATTAGATGCTGGTGTGACATCGAGACTTTCAAGATAATTTCTAAGAGATGCAGTTTTCTCAGATGCAAGCAACTCTTGGAGTCGTTTCGTGCACTCTTTAAATCTAATTTTATTTTGGGGTGATCTGTGCTGTTTCCAATCGCTTCTAGCTCTTCTTTTTCCACGTACGAGACGTTCAATGTCTGTAGAATAAATTCTGTTAAACACAGTCTACGGATGGGAGGTAGCGGCATGTTCAGCAGCCTGTTTAATATTTTCGTTAAGATTGGCAATGTTAGAATAAATATCATCTGGTGTTCTTAGATTAATATTCTCTGTACAGTGACTACTAAGATATTTTTTGAATCCCAGCTAAGTAACACGATTGATCATTTTTATATATGGATGAGGTAAGTCACTTCTTAGTGGGTTACAGATTGTTACGATAGGGGGAGAGTGATAGGACGAGAGATCTAGAGAAGCTTCAACTCGAACTAAGTCATGACGCCAAAATCTCTGACATCTGGAAGTTTTTGTATGTCAGTAGGCCAATAAGTGAGCTCCCTTCTTGAAATTACGTCCAAGTCAATTTTGCAATTTTGTTGAACAACGCTCGACCCCAGAGGTAATAAGACGCTAACCCCAGAACGTATGTTTTGCATTGTAGTCGCGAGCGGCTACAAAACAAGGTCCAAGGGATTTGTAGAAATTCTCGTATTGATCCGCATTTAAGGCGACGATATGTAGATACTCGTATGTATGTAATAATTTTGTTTTAGCCAATTCAGATAAATTAGCGATAATTTGTAATCAAAAAATGATCATGCTATTAGGAATGCGGAATTTCATTTTTCAATACATTTCGCTCATTTATTCATTATTATAACTCAAATAAAACTAGTTTTGAAAAAAATTTGTTAAGTTCCCAATTTGCATACAACTCAGTGGATATATTAATAAAACTTTCTTGTATCAAAAGGTGAGCTTGCACGCCATTGCGTGAATTTTTTAACACAAGATGAAATGTGAATTGCCGGGGTATTCTGTATTATTAACTGAATAAATTAATTTTTTGAGTTATGACGTTATTATAATTATAGAGCGATATGTACTTATGTATTTTCAATAGAAGACAACTAATATGTTACAGCCTTATTTATAAAACTTAAAAAGTCTTTATAAAGATTTTTTAAAACAAATTTTCATACAAAATTTTTTTTAAAAAGCCTTTATAAAGCCTTTTTATGTTTTATAAATAAGGCTGTTAAATTTTATCGAGTTTGTTTACAACTTGGTTATAAATTTTTTCAACGATAGCATCGCTATCGAGAAAAAACTATCGGTAGTCTAATAAAAACAAAATCATCGATACTATCGATAGTTTGCCAGCTTTATAACAAAGTCAAACTTCAAAAGAGGTTAATAGACGAATTCCAGCGACGCAATATCGACATAGAAAGGTATAAGTTCTAAGAAAAAGAAGAAATAGAGGTATGTACTCGTTCAGCAGCAAACAGTATGGACATTAGCGCAATATTTGCTGCTATGATGAGCGAAATAAAAGCAAACAATGCCGAAATGAAGGCTGAAATTCAGGAGTCTTCTAGAGCTATGAAGGCCACAAATGAGAAACCTCAAGAGATTTTTGAGGCCTTATATAGAAGAGTAGATGGCATTGAAGTACAAGTCAGCAAGTTTGACGAGAAAATTTCAGAGCTAGAGAATAAAGTCCTTAGCTTAGAAATTGGCGGCGTGGCAGTACAAGTTAAAGATGTAGACGAGAAATTGCATAAGCTGGAAGCAAAAATCGTCAATCTCCAGTGCCATGGCGGGCAAGAGCGATTTGTTCCAGAGGTTTCTAGAAGGATAAAGACGCCTTGTTTCGATGGCAGTGCACCACTGAACATCTTCCAATTTCAGTTCGAGACAGTGGCTAACAGAAATGGATGGGACAGTGAAGAAAAGCCATAGAGCTAGTTTTGGCCTTAAAAGGTGCTGCAGCAGAAGTACTCGAAACTGTGCCAGTAGGCTGTAGAAACAGTTTTGATGACATAATGGCGGAACTGCAACGCAAATATGGCGGTGAGCACAAGCGCGACATATATCGCACGGAATTGCGATGTAGAGAACAAAAGCCTAATGAGTCTTTACAAAATTTCTCAATGGAAATTGAGCGGTTGCTGATTTTGAAGCAAGGTGCGGAACATGGAAGTCCTTGCCAAAAATGATAATAGTCTAGTCTCTAGCATTAAGGAGGCCGTGAGACAAGCACTGGCGGATAAAGAGCACAAAGTTAATAATAAGTGCTATAACTGCGGCAAAGTTGGTCACTACCACCGCGACTGCAAGGCGCCAAGAAATAGAGCCAGATCTGTTTTGCCATCAAGGAACAGTAAACGCGTGTACCAACAAACAACACAAGAGTCGCCGTTAAACTTAAACGAGCTAGCAATAAGGGGCAAGAGCTAGCTCCCACAAACGATGGCCCCACAATCTCCATATCAGTGATGCAGCAGAAAAATAACAACCTTACTGCATGTGGATACATCAACGGTGAAAAGCACATACTTACCATAGACACAGAAGCGTCACAGTCAATAATCAGGCCCGACGTAGTGAAGGGGAAATGTGAAACTATAAGTAATATACGACTACCTACAGCTAATGGGGAGCCTGCCACTGTCTATGGTAAAACTGAGTCGAAGGTGACTATTGCTAATATCAGTGTGAAACACGTATTTATTGTTGCCAATATTGTAGACGAGGTTATTATTGGAGCCGATTTCATGATAAACCACGGAATCAACTTGCATATAGGGCAACAACTAATGATTTGGCGTAATGTTGAAATACCGCTTGATGTTGGATATGACAATCAGATGCACGTCAAGAAACTGCTTGCTATTGAAAATCAGACATTGCCACCACGGTCTGAATCAGTAATATGGGCACAACTGGAGGGACATTGTGAGGACAATCAGTTCTGGGTAGTAGAACCAGCAAAAATTAAGAGAGAGAGCTATTAACAGCAAAAGCTCTCGTAAAAACTTGCAATGGAAG
The DNA here is from genome assembly GCA_949987645.1 of Tachina grossa. Lineage (NCBI taxonomy): Eukaryota > Metazoa > Arthropoda > Insecta > Diptera > Tachinidae > Tachina > Tachina grossa. The sequence continues at coordinate 131,544 of CATLJX010000040.1, forward strand.
AAAAGTTCCCATACGGGTACTTAAATTATCAGCCCAAGAAAAGTCATCAACAAGAATTCTCAAATAGGTCAATGTGCTCAAGCAGAGGCAATAATAAACTGCGATAAAAAGCCAGAACCTGCCAATTTGTCTGCAAAGGAGAGTGAAGAATTTCAGGCACATGTGGAGCGATAGGTAGCAGGGCTGTTACCACCTGACAGAAATAAAGCCAAGCAACTATTAAAAAGGCACGCCCTCATTTTTGCCGGGCAGAATAAAAGCCAAGGGAGAATGGCAATAGTGAATCACGAAATAAATACTAGCGAAGCAAGGCCAATAAAACTGGCACCCAGAAGAATACCACTGGCTGAGCGAACTGATGTAAAAGAGCTCGTCAATGAAATGGAGCGTTGTGGTGTAATCGAACCATCTTCAAGTCCCTGGAGCTCACTTGTAGTGTTAGCAAAGAAAAAGGACGACAGTACTCGATTTTGCGTCGATTACTGAAAACTATACGACGTGACTAAAAAAGACAGTTACCCACTACCAAGAATTGACGATACCTTAGATACGCTTGCTGGAACGAAATAGTTCTCCACATTGGATCTACAAAGCGGCTATTGGTAAGTGGAGATTGCAGAGAAAGACAACGAGAAAACAGCTTTTAGCACATGGGGTTCTGTGACAGTTTAATGCTATGCCGTTTGTGCTCTACAATGCCCCGGCTACTTTTGAGCGGCTCATAGGGCAAGTATTAAAGCGACTGCACTGAAAAACATGCTTGGTGTATATTGATGACATACCTGTAATGGGAAAGACTTTTGATGAACACCTTAAAAATCTGACTGAAGTCTTTCAGCGCATATCATCGGCTGGACTCAAACTCAGCATCAAAAAGTGTGCACTATTCCAGAAAGAGGTGAAGTATCTGGGCCATAAAGTTACGGCAGATGGCATTTCAACAGACGAAGATAAGATTCGAGCAGTAAAGGACTGGCCTCGTCGAAGAAATCTTCATGAATTGCGCAGCTTTTTGGGCCTTTGCACATACAACAGACGCTTTGTGCCAAATTTTGCCAGCATAGTTGCAAGCTTGCATGAGCTAACAAAGAAGTCGCAACCATACGATTGGGGTGAATTTCAGGAGTTTACTTTCCAGACACTAAAAGATTTATTGTGCACATCACCAGTCTTAGCATATCCAGTTGCTGAAGAAAAATTTGTGCTAGATAGCGATCTAAGTGGACATGGAATAGGAGGTGTGTTATCGCAAGTGATTAATAGAACAGAAAAAGTAGTGGGCTATTACAGCCGAATACTTTCGAAACCTGAGAGGAACTACTGTGTGACACGATGGGAGCTTCTGGCAGTGTTGGAGTGCATTAAACATTTTCATAAATTCTTGTATGGCCAACACTTTACTTTAAGAACTGACCATTCTGCGCTCAGGTGGCTACTACAGTTTAAAAATCCTGAAGGGCAACTAGCATGCTGGATTAAACGTCTTCAGAGCTACGATTTCAGCATTGAGCACAGAAAGGGTGCAAAGCATAATAATGCTGATGCTCTGTCACGGTGGCCTTGTAGCTTGGAGTGCAGACATTGTTCAAAAGTCGAGGCAAAAGAATGTGTCATTGATGTCAGGCTTACAAAATTGGTACAGAAGACTGGTCAGAGGCGCAAAGGGCAGATCTTGCACTGGGAGAAATTATAGCGGCTAAAGAGGAGGATAGAAGACCCACCTGTAATGAGATATCAGCTGAAAGACCACTGGTAAAATCGTATTTGGCCCAGTGGGACAGCCTGAATTTGATAAATGCTTGTTTGTATCGTGTCTGGGAAAGCGTAGACAGTAGGACGGTTTCTAATCTGATCGTGGTCCCAACATCCAAGAGGAGCAAGGTAATGAAGGATTTCCATAATGGACCCAGCGGTGGTCACCTAGGCGTAGCGAAAACGCTCGAAAAATTAAAATAGCGTTTTTATGGGATTGGATGTGAACAAGCCGTAGCCGAATGGATAGCAAAACGAAGTCGGGGTCTGCTGCAAAAATATAACTCTTAAGCACCCTTTGAGAGGCTACCAATGGATGTAATAGGACCTTTTCCAGTCAGCAACGCTGGGATTCATTATATTCTTGTATTGATGGACTATTTCAGCAAATGGCCAGAAATTTATGCCATATCCAACCAGGAAGCCAGAACGATTGTGAGCGGGTTTGTAAGCAACTGGGTATGTCGCTATGGAGTTCCTACTGAACTGCACTCTGATCAAGGCAGAAATTTTGAGTCTGCCATATTTAAAGACATGTGCGAGCGATACGGGATAAAGAAAACCAGAACCACACCACTTCATCAACAGTCTAATGGCATTGTAGAGAGGTTCAACCGCATATTAGAAGAATATTTGCGAAAAGTGGTGAGCACGCATCAAAAGGACTGGGACGGGCACAATCCGGAGTTTCTATTAGCATACAGGTCAGCTGTGAATGACACAACATCGCCAACACCTGCAAAATAATTTTTGGAGCTGAGTTAAAGTTGCCTGAAGATTTAGAGTTCGGCGTCAAGCCAACATAAACAAATGCAGCAGATACTGGCACTTTCCAAAGGCAAGAAAATTTAAATGAGCTGCATGAATTTGTACGTAGCGGAATTAAAATGGTTAGTAATAAGATGAAAGCTAGATACGACCATGCTGCAAATTTTAAAGGCTTTAATGGGGTCAATTGATTCTGCTTTTCCACCCACAGCGGAAAATAGGATTGTCTCCAAAACTACAGACTCACTGGGAGGGACTATATACGGTGGTAAAAAGGTTAAACAATGTCGTCTACAGAATACAAAAACACAATAGCCCAAGGCCAAAATGAAAGTTGTACACTTAGAACGACTCGCAAACTAGGGAAAGCCAGATAATGTGCCTCTTCGGGATGAATAGGCTTAAGTGGACGGCAGTGTTACGTAAAAATATTTCTACAGGGTTCATGCAAAGAATTATCTAGAAGTATTTAATAAAGCACTAAAACGTACACATATACACGTGCAAACACTATAGCAACAACAATAATTGTGTACATATGTAGCTACAGACATACACACATACAAATAAAAGTGCGAGCACTTTTATGGTAACCACCCTGTACTACCAGTAGCACACCACATTGCCAACATAAGAGTCGTTACTTTGAAATTCAAAAATAACGGTCAATCGAATTATCTACAAACGGCTAGAAGCAGCAACATGAATTTTCCAGATTGCGCTAGAGGAATGTTTGAACATCTGGCTACCAATAGTAAATTACAATACATATGGCAACGTGCATAGATGATATTTGGCATTGCTAAGTACAGACATGTTATTACGCCATCTATCGGGCGAACATTCTAGAACCGGTTCCTGTACTATAAAAAGAGGCAGCCTGTGTAAGAGTCAATTCAGTGCTAATCAGAAAGTAGTCGAGTTGACATCGTTAAATTCAGTGCTAATCAGAAAGTAGTTGAGTTGACATCGTTATGTCAGTGCTAATAAGAAATTAGTCAAGCCAGCTTCGTTGAAAGTAAAGACCTCGTGCGATGGATAATAACGACAAATCCAGAAAAAAGGTCAAAGTTTCCAGCTCTGGAGCTGTGATTTTTAGTTTTATAATTTTCTACACCAAACTTTTCTTTACGTAAAATATGTGTAATCTATAAAAAAAAGATAAAAAATAATTAGACTTAGTTACTTTTATATATCACAAAAAGTGTAAGTCTCCCAACCCTGAGATCGTTCTTTTTGAGTTTTCTGATTTCTTACACCAATCTCTTTCCTTTAAAAATTTAAGATATGTTTAATTTATAGAAAAAAGAAAAAATTTGTTTTAGTAAGTTATTTTTGTACAAAAAAGTTAAAGTTTTCCAACCATGGAATCGTCTTTTTATTTTTTTTAATTGTTTTTTTTTATTTTAATTACCAATTTTTTTCGTACTCAAGCATAAAATAAGTTTATTTAATAAAAAAATAAAAATCAATTTTCGGTAGTTAATTTTTTATATCACAAAGAGTGTAAGTTTCCCAACCCTGGAATCCCCCTTTTTAATTTGTCTGTATTCTTAAAAACAATGTTTTTTTAAGAATGTAAGATATGTTTAATTTATAGTAAAAAAAGTAAAAATTTGTTTTAGTGAGTTACTTTTGTATAAAAAATAAGGTTTTCCAACCCTGGAAACTTCGTTTTAATTTTTTTTAATCTGAAATACCGAATTCATTCTTACTGAAGTATAAAATAAGTTTATTTTATAAAAAAAAAAATAAAAATTAGTTTTCGGTAGTTAATATTATATATCACAAAAAGTGTAAGTTTTCCAGTCCTGGAACCGTTCTTTTTGATTTTTGAGATTTCGTACACCAATATGTTCCTTTTAAGAATATAAGCTATGTTTAATATATATAGAAAAAGAAAAAAGATTGTTTTAGTAAGTTACTTTTGTATAAGAAAAAACTTAAGGTTTTCCAACCCTGGAAATGTCTTTTTCATGTATTAAACTTTTTTTTTAATTTTTAATATCAATTTAATGTGTACTGCAGTATAAAATAAGATAATTTAATAAAAAAAAATAAAAAAATAGTAAGACCTAGTTACTTTTATGTATTTCAAAAAGTGTAAGTTTCCCAAGCCTGGAATCATCCTTTTTGATTTTTCTGATTTGTTACACCAATTACTTTTGTTTTAAGATTCTAAGATATGTTTAATTTATAGAGAAAGAGAAAAAAATTTGTTTTAGTAAGTTACTTTTGTATATGAAAAAAAAATTAAAGTTTTCCAACCCTGGAAACGTCTTTTTAATTTTTTAGCTTTCTTTTTTGATTTCAAATACCAATTTAATTTCTACTGAAGTATAAAATTAGTTAATTTAATATAAAAAAAATATAAAAATTAGTTTACGGTAGTTAATTTTTTATATCAAAAAATTTTAAGTTTCCCAACCCTGTAATTATCCTTTTTGATTTTTCTGATTTTTTAATCCAATCTCTTTCTTCTTAGAAAATAAGATATATTTAATTTATAGAAAAAAGGAAAAATTTCTTTTAGTAAACTAATTTTGTAAAAAAAAGTTAAAGTTGTCAAACCCTGGAAACGTCTATTTAATTTTTTTTAATATTTTTTTTTTATTAAAAAATATAAATTTTTTTCATACTGAAGTATAAAATAAGTTTATTTAATAAAAAAAATAATAACTAGTTTTCGGTAGTTATTTTGTATGACAAAATGAAGTTTGAGCTTCCCAGCTCTGAAACCGTCTGCTCGATTTTGCTGATTTTCAATACCAATCTTATTTCGAGCATTTCTAACACACCAGTCTAAGAACGAAGTCTTTAGCTTTCCTGGGAGCTTCGCAAAACCGATTTCACGTACAGACAGACGGACATCGCTTATTCGTCTTCCATATGCATATGGATCCAGAATATATATACTTTATGACTCGCTTATTAATATTCTAGAAATTACAAACGGAATGAAAAACCTATATATACCCTTTTACCACTTTTTGTTAAAGGGTATAAAAATAATGGAATGTAAGCAAACAGGTCGAACAAGACCTGAAGAAAAAGTAAAGGCTTGTAAAAAATTTAAGTCCTATTTTAATAGAAAACATATGGTATGTAAGCACCAAAACTATATGGCCTATATTGGTCGTTTAAAAACAGAATTTTAATCGGTTACAGATGGTTTAAATGCTGTATTGATATATAGGTTTTCTAGTTTAAAAACATTTTAAACCAAAATAGAGGTCAATTTCCACTGATTTAATAGCTCTAAGAGTTTTTTGTTTGCATTAATTGTGTGTGAACTGGTGGTTTTTTTTTGTGGGAATACATTAAGGGGTTTCATAGCTTTGAGGTTTTTATGTGTGTATATGCCGACGGGAAAATTATGAAAATTATTTTTCCTAATGCCGACGGGAAATTGTGAAAATGATTTTTCCTAACGCCGTGGAAAATCGTGAAAATGATATTTCCTTATGCCGACGGAAAAACGTGGAAATTATTTTTTCTAATGCTGACTGAAAAATTTGTGGGTGTTGCTGGACTGTGGGAATTTAAGGCTACTCGTGATTTGCGTGAGCGGGGCTGTTGTTGTAATAAGTAACCGTCGGAGTTTGTAGGCATATCTATCTGGGGGAATTCAAGGCAGGCTACGATTGGCGGAGAACGGGGTGTAATTGATGTATATCGATTGTGTGTATGTATGTATGTATGTCTGTGGAACTTTGTGGGTGTACCTGTCGGTAAAAATTTAAGCCAGGCTGTCATTGGTGGAAGCGGGGTGTAGTTGAGATAGTTCGATTGTGTGTGTCCATCCATCTGTGCCTAATTTAGGGGTAAGTTAGGATGATGTTGAAATATATAACCGTGGGAATTTGGGTTCGTATCTGTCTGTGGGAATTGAAGTCTGGCTGTGCTCCGGGGGATGTGTGTGTGTCCGTCCTTCCATCTATCCGTGTTTTGAGGTGAGTTAGCTAGATCAATTGTGTGTATGCATATATGTCTGTGGGAATTTAAGGTTGATCATTATTTATGAGGGCGAGGTGTTTTTGTAATACGTAACCGTGGAAATTTGTGTGTACGTATTATAGGCTTGCACAGATATACCTGTTTGCATCAGTTTTGCTTGTATTTTGGTTCTGGTATGAAGAAATAAGTTTTCATCGTTTCTATTACTAGTTCTTAATGTTAATTTTTTTAAGCAATTATTGTATGGTTGAGCGATGAGCAAATGAAAAAAACACATTTATTTGTATTCGTTTTTCTAAAACAAATAATTTACATAAAACTGCTTTTACCATAAGTACCTTATGATGTGTTGAGAAAAATATACATGACGTGACATAACCACAACTATTGAAAACAGCTGTTCGAACCAAACTTTGATTATAGGTGACTCGCCATATCGCCAAAGCCATTGCCATAGAAACCAATTGAAATTTGGTTTGGTTATGGTGTTGTGGCTATGTCACTTCTAAGCTTAAAAGTAAAATTTCACACACATATGTAAGTGTGGCAAAACATTGTTTCCATTAATTGTGCTTAAAATGTGAAAGTTTGAGAGTAAAATGCAACCAAGCCTTGTAGAATCTTATAAGAATATTTTGAAATATTTCATTTAACTTTAGAGCTTATGTTTTTTAAATGACTTCAAAAAAAGTATTTATAAATAAATTTATTTTTGAATTTTGGGCTTAGTGCCACCGCCAAGAAATAAAAAGCACCAAAAATTAATTTTAAAAAGCACCAAGCACAAACTTTAAAATTTTTCGCGTCGTAAATTTCAAAAAGCACTAAAAACGGTGCGAAAAGCACTAAGTTGAGAACGCTGCTGATAGCACTCACACGTATTCTTCCCTCTTTAACTTAATCATCGATGAGACAGCGAGAAACAGAGTTACCGTTAAGAATGTTCAAAAAGGGCACAAAAAGGGGATTTTCAAAAAGAAAGTGGCACAAAAAGGGGATTTCTAAGAAAAAAAAGGGGCAACCTTAAAATCAAGAAAATTTAAGAAACAAACATATTTGTTAAGCTATTTTTTATTAATAACAAACAATAAAAACAAATTTCTCATGTATAAGAATTTCAAAAACATTCATTTTATGAGAATTCAGATACTACGTTTATTCGCACATTTTATTTGCAAGTAAAAATGCTAACTCAACATAACCCCAAAAAAAAGATGCACATTATCAGTAACAGTAAATGTGGTCTGAAAACGAGCTATTGTTCTTCGAATTATCCGCTCTGAAGGACTACAATGGACGCCATAAAATGTAAAAAGTGCACGATGAGTTTGACGAATTTGCACGCGTTGCTCTAAACAAAAAGCAACTATCAGCTGTTAAATGAGTACACAAATAAGGCAGATGCCATTTTAAAGTAGCGACACTACAAAAAAATACGTTCTGTTACGAATCAGGTGACTCTTTTTTGTTTATATAAATCTTATACAAGTCGCTAGTTTTTCTGTTTATTTCAATTCTGTTGCGGTTCAACCTGAGAAATCAAAAAATGTTTAAGTAATTCTAAGTGACAGCATAAATAAATTAAAAATATTTTGAAATAAACAAAACAAAATTATATTGAAACATAAAAATGGACGATGCAAAACTCATCACTGATGAGTCATCAGTGATGAAACAGGTGATAAGTTATTACATAAAAAGTAAATATTAAAACTTAGAAACAGAACGGCACAGCACAGAACATCAATAGAAATTAAAGACTAATGAAGCCTGTTGATGCGTATAACGAAATAGTAGCTGCTATAAATTTCCCCACGAATGTATACATAATTTAGCTTAAGTATTCTCATACTCTCTCACTGTTGGAAGTGTATTACATTTTCTGTTTTATGCATATTGGTTAATATGAATTGTAGTGAATTTCAATAGAGTCAGTCGCAACTCATTCTTTAGATAGTAAAGTAGAATTAATATCAGAAATAAAACGCTGTTAATAATCCAAAACTAAGATATATACTTGGTGTTTATTATTTCGTTTCCTCATAACCAACGGAGCAAGGATTTATCCAGTAACCGGAACCTCAACTGGACATATTTTTGGTCCTTCGAGCCGGATCTGTAAAATTGATACCGTGGTCTGAAACAAAGTATAATATCAATTGCCTAACTAATATTTGTACTTATATTGCGACAAAGGCCCCATAAAGGAATAATCAAGCAAGTATTCATAAGAAAAAAGGTATGTGTGTCATTTTAATATGTCATTTTAATTAAACACATCGCACATTGGCATATATGTACATATGTAAAAATATGTATATATGTATGTATATAGACATAAGTATGTAAAAATATATACTACTTTCATTTAGTATATATGTACATACATATTTTGTCTTGCGAACAGTTAGTTTATTCTCGCCGCTGAAAATAACCTCAGTTAAATTAATCGAAATCCACTTCGATTATTAACATTTAATCACCTGTTAATACACAGCGATCCCCACTGCAACATTTACGTATGTAAGTATATCAAGGTTTATCAACATTGAGAACTTCCCAGCAAAAAATTTAAAAAAAGGTAATCGAGTTTGGAATTAAGCATTTTTAGTGGAAGCACTTCCCTACTGGATTACCAACTTAATGATTTTAACAAGGCTTGAGAAGTATTTACATTTTTTTATTTTGTCAAGATTTCACGTAATCTATTTCGTCTAAAAAAATCATTCTCTTCATTTAGCAACTTGCATGTCATTTTTTGTAATTTTAGGTAATGTGGTTTGTAAGCGAGTAATGAAAATTGGCAATCAGAAAAGTAAGTCATTATATTGCAAGTAGATCTAATGGTAATGTATAATTTTTTGCTGGGTTGGTATAAGAATATACTTTATTTACAACATAATACGTATGTATGCAGTCATAATATTCAACTTGTATATACGGGTAAAGTTTGAAAGGCACCCTTTGTAAATGAATTATTTATTAAATGTATCTACAAATGTTTAGAAGGGAAACATGTTGTAGTCAGTAGATGAAGTAATTGAATGTTTATAAGATTTAATTAAAATTCAATTTCTTTAACGCAACATTTACGTTTATAACCCTTTTGTTACCAGAGCTTGAAAATTTGTTGACTAAAATTATTATAATCCAAAAATTTCCAACATTACCAGATTATTCTCTTAACTCAATGACAATATTTCCGTACACAATAAACAAATATTTTTAAAGTAAATTGGTCTATTACGCCCGTTGGCAATTGGCGCACATATTTAAAGAAGCTAAAATTTCATAAATATTCTAACATACAAAATTAAAACATAAAATAAAAAATGTCGGAACTGAGTTCATTCATAAGGGCATCCAACTGCGTTGTTCAATTTAATGCATATTTTCTTACTATTTCACCAGAGGATCACACAATCCATACCTTACGAGTTCTTAAAGATGAAATCGTCCACCTTTGGACCACTTGCCGCGCAATCTACGATTCATTACTAGTACAGCTCAAAATTAAAGAGGTTAAAGAACCCAAAGATTAGAAAGTGGCTAAAGATTCTAAGGCTGACATTAACGTGGTAAAAAAAGTATTTCGACGCATATGATGCGTACCTGAAAAGTCTGGCAAGGACCAATGAACTGATCGATCAGCTATCTAGCCAGTCGACCCCCACTATTGAAAACATCGAAGTTCAAGCCATCGCTACCCCAAATGTTTCCTTGCCACCATGTGACGCAGATATGTTTTATGGTGACTACATTACGTGGCCAACCTTTAGAGATATGTTCACGGCCCTTTATAAAAACAACCCCCGTCTTACTCCAGTGGAAAAGTTATGCCATTTAATAAAAAAAAAGAACAGAGGTGTCTTAGGACACCCGGTTGTAGCTATGCTGCTTAGCTATATAAAACAAAAATAATGTGTTAAATATATTGGTTATGCATATATAAATTTTAACAGTAAGTTTTTCATAAAAAGCTGCCATATTTGAACTATTGAAAAATCGTAAATTTTAAGGAAAAAATCGTCTAAATGACGATAAATCGTTACGTCTGGGAGCGTGGCTGTGTGTTTCAATCATTGTTGCCATTTTGACATTTTCACTGCCAGATTTGGCATTTTCATTCGTTGAAAAGCATTCAACTTTTAAAAAATTCTGCCAAATGCTTTTTGGCAGAATTTGCTTAAAATAAAAAATATTAATTTGGTAATTTTTTTTCAGTTTTTAGAATAATTCTTTTCATCAACGTAATTTTTTTACAATTATGTATTTCCTAGGTAATGCCAATACAATGAATACCTACGAATCACATACATATGTGTATGGAACCCTATTTTTAATTATCCATAAGCGACAAAAATTTAAGTTTTCAGAAGACTGTTTTTTTAGTATTCAAATATGGTTTACAACATACATAACGAGCCTTATTTTCGATTTTATCGTAAGAGACATGATATCGAAAAGACTTTTTTTATTGAAGTTAAAATTTTATGGGTCAACCCATAGTTTAGAATTATAAAAATGGCGAAATTGTTACTGACTTTTAAGATACGGGCTGTAAAATTTTATCTTAAGCGACAATTTACTTATGTAAAACAAATTTGAATATCATAAAAAAACCTTCTCCTGAAAAATTTAATTTATGTCGCTTCCGATTAAATAAAAAATAAGGCTCGATAAATTGTCGCTTACGATAAAATTTCAGGATGTAGGACAATAAAACTAATCTCAACTCAATTCAAAACTTTAATTTCAATCGAAAACAGGTTTCGATATACATACATATATGTATGTATGTATATGTATATATGTGGAATTTTATTTATTGAAATCAAATAGATAAAGTATATTATTTTTAAAAATGTTTTATTTATATGTTTAATTATTTAGCAACCGGCCTCCGCGTACGTCCTTTCATGAGTGCGTCTTCTCGTCAACTACTCTGTTGCTTCGTTTATGTCCATACAATTCGGCCTTCCTGACTTGGATTCGCCTCGAATTCATCTTCACTTAGGCTGGCGCACCATGGCTTCACATACTCGGCACATGAAGACGTATTTTAAGGTTCCTCAGTATGACCAACTCGCATTACATTGTAGGTGTCATTCAGCTTTATGGTTACGACTTCGTACGATCCCAAATACTTTGGCTTTAATTTAAGACCGGGCCCAAATTGGGTCCCGTTAGAAAAAGACTTTCATCAGGTTTATTATTTATATTGTTTTCTTTAAGAGTTTCAGAACTCAAAGTAAAATAAGCATTTCTGCCGTTAGAACTCACTTCAAAATTTGTTTCCTTTGAGGTACTCATACAGAGTATTATTCCTCAAGGGTATTTTGTGTTTTCGTTATTTTTTTGTTTTTGCTAATTCTTGCTATGTAAAAAATATTAGTAAGGCCAATAAGCTTATTTATCAAGGTGAATATGTATTACGAATATTTTCTGTATGATTTTTGATTTTGTTGTTTTTTATATTTGTTTCGTATGTATGTATGTAAAAAAATCAGCTTTAATGTCTCTTCACTATGAAGGTTCCACGAGAACAGGGAACAGGGTGGTTTTGTGTTCATTTTCATATGAACAAATGTGTTTTATTTTTTATGACGAAAGTTCGTACCGAAAAACCTGTCGTTCGTCAGAGTAGTGTTCCTAACATAACAAGTAGATAATAAATACTCTAATAATATACCATTGCTTGCTTTTTGTTATTGTATAAAAATTTGAACAACCACGCAAAATATGAAGCTGTATTTGTAAAATTATGTCACGGCCAGAGAGAAAACCAAGACTCATTCAGATGTACTATACACAAATGACCTATTGGTATAATACAACTTATGTTTATTTAAGGCAGTGTCCCGCAAAATAAAATATATTTGTATTGGTGAGAAAAATTAGGGTAAAATAAACTTGCACTTGAAGAAAAGTTTTGTAATTTACAATACATGATGTGGTTATTACTTGTTTGATTTTTTTTTGTAAATAAGCAATTTAATAAAAACTTAAGTAAAAAGTAAAATAATAATCCATTCAACAATGAAGTGTATAAATTAAAAGTAAATTTATCCACGGCGCTGTGGAAAGTATTACAATGCCTTTTTAAACTATCTTCCCTATTATTTTTTAATGTTTCATAACATAAAATGCATTGCATATTGCGAAAAGCATTTTTTATCACGAAAGTGTACTTAGCTTCCATAATTATTAAAATTTTTTTTTTTGCTGTACAAATTTATTAAATTTTAACTTTAATTTCATTCGGTGTGTTCAAAAAAACTTAGCAAAAAACCAGGAAAAAATTCTCACATGCGTGCACAACTTCATTTGTCGCTTTCTCAGTGACGACTTAATGAAAGAGCATAAGCATGTATGTGACTTTCATCCCACAGTTAATTTGTTTTTAAATTTGGTAGAATCGACAAAAAAAAATCGGTAGATTTGAATCAAATAATATTTTTTTTATTCAGAAAAACATAAAAACTAACAATTCAAAGAAACATAAAAAATAACAAAATATATGTACTTATATATAAAGGGTAAGTGCAAGCAGTATCAAACTAAACAGGTTACAAAAGCAGATTTAAAACTTCATATGAGATTGGAAATTAAACTGCCATAAACAATGAAGCATTTCCAATAAAAAAAAAGTGTCATCCCCAGTTATTTGCCCTTACCCTTTATATATATATGCTATGCATTCATAAAATTATATACATAAATAACAGGAATTCAGTTTTTGTACAAAGGTTTTATAAAGCCACTAAAATAACTTTTATTTGACAAACATTTGTAACTACACAGATTGTATGTAAGATCCACTTATCAATTTAAACTTTTATGCAAAAATTATTAAATCATTGGTAGGAATAAATATTTCATCCCCAAGGCACAATTCTTTGGCAAATATTAGGTTACTTATAGTTTCAGTTTTTAACCGATTTCTTTGTTCTGTTTTAATGATTTCCATGACAGAAAATGACCGCTCTGCGGCCGCACTGTTATGTGACAAAATAGGCAAATTACAAATATATCGACTTATATTACTAAATAACAATATTCGTTATACTTCAGGCCTTGTTCGGTAGAATTGGTAGATTGTTAAATTCACAAACATATTCGGTAGAATCTACCGATTATAGGTAGAAGTGTGCACGCTGTTAGTCACCACACCATATTTTCAACACACACTCTTGTTAGCTTGTGTGATTATAGCATTGATATGCATGGTATAGAAATGGTATAAAAGGCGATTCAATAAATAGCAATTTTAAGTTTGCTTGCAGCGCTCGCTACGGTAAGACAGATATCGGATGAAGGGTACTTATCTAATATTGTCTTTATATAGTGACATTGGAGCAAGACTAGATATTGGAACTCGGCTACAAATTCCAATGCCTACAACCTGCAGTAAACTCTCGTTACGGACTAGTATTAGGTGTGAAGAGAGGCTACCTTGGCACACGCTTCTAAGGTGAATCTCGGCACTAGTAAAATTACTAGTGAGCGGAGGCTGTCGCTGGTGTCCAGGTTACTGGTTTCACGACGAACCTCATCACTACGGAATTTACGAGTGAGTGGAGGCTGTTGGTGGTGTTCACGTTACTGGTTCCATGACAAATCCATGCACTAATAGTTAAGGGGCCCTCTGCTGTTGTTCCAGTTGTTTTAATTTGATTTTGAGTTAAGGTAAAATCCAACAAAATCTTCCAAACGCTAGTTAGTAATAGAATTTTAGTTTTGTTTTAAGTAGATTTCATTTAGCGATATAGTTTTAGTTTTTTGTAAATAAAGTGAATTTTTATAACGTAGAGGAATTCAGATCAGTCATTTATTTATTTCACACACGATCCTGGACTCCGCTGAGCCCACCCCAGCTAAGAGCGGAATCGTGTCGTTACAAGCTTCAGAACTCACAGTAAAATAGGCATTTCTGCCGTTAGAACTCACTTCACAATTTTTTCTATTTGAGGTACTTATATAGATTATTTCTCAATGTCACTTTGTTTGTGTTTTTTTGCGGTGTTTTTGGTTGCTATTTTTACTATGTAAAAAATATTAGCAAAGCAAATAAATCTTATTTATCAAAGTCAGTATGTACCTCTTACGAATATTATCTACTACGAATATTTTTTCTGTTATAATTTTTTGTTTGTTTAGTAAGTACACAATGCATGTGATAAAAATTGCGCCCTTAAAAATAAAAAGAATAATAATAATAATAATAATAATAATAATAATAATAATAATAATAATAATAATAATAATAATAATAAATAATAATAATAATAATAATAATAATAATAATAATAATAATAATAATAATAATAATAATAATAATAATAATAATAATAATAATAATAATAATAATAATAATAATAATAATAATAATAATAATAATAATAATAATAATAATAATAATAATAATAATAATAATAATAATAATAATAATAATAAATAATAATAATAATAATAATAATAATAATAATAATAATAATAATAATAATAATAATAATAATAATAATAATAATAATAATAATAATAATAATAATAATAATAATAATAATAATAATAATAATAATAATAATAATAATAATAATAATAATAATAATAATAATAATAATAATAATAATAATAATAATAATAATAATAATAATAATAATAATAATAATAATAAATAATAATAATAATAATAATAATAATAATAATAATAATAATAATAATAATAATAATAATAATAATAATAATAATAATAATAATAATAATAATAATAATAATAATAATAATAATAATAATAATAATAATAATAATAATAATAATAATAATAATAATAATAATAATAATAATAATAATAATAATAATAATAATAATAATAATAATAATAATAATAATAATAATAATAATAATAATAATAATAATAATAATAATAATAATAAATAATAATAATAATAATAATAATAATAATAATAATAATAATAATAATAATAATAATATAATAATAATAATAATAATAATATAATAATAATAATAATAATAATAATAATAATAATAATAATAATAATAATAATAATATAATAATAATAATAATAATAATAATAATAATAATAATAATAATAATAATAATAATAATAATAATAATAATAATAATAATAATAATATAATAATAATAATAATAATATTAATAATATTATTA
>CATLJX010000041.1:2500-43529 GCA_949987645.1 Tachina grossa
AATAATAATAATAATAATAATAATAATAATAAATAATAATAATAATAATAATAATAATAATAATAATAATAATAATAATAATAATAATAATAATAATAATAATAATAATAATAATAATAATAATAATAATAATAATAATAATAATAATAATAATAATAATAATAATAATAATAATAATAATAATAATAATAATAATAATAATAATAATAATAATAATAATAATAATAATAATAATAATAATAATAATAATAATAATAATAATAATAATAATAATAATAATAATAATAATAATAATAATAATAATAATAATAATAATAATAATAATAATAATAATAATAATAAATAATAATAATAATAATAATAATAATAATAATAATAATAATAATAATAATAATAATAATAATAATAATAATATAATAATAATAATAATAATAATAATAATAATAATAATAATAATAATAATATAATAATAATAATAATAATAATAATAATAATAATAATAATAATAATAATAATAATAATAATAATAATAATAATAATAATAATAATAATAATAATAATAATAATAATAATAATAATAATAATAATAATAATAATAATAATAATAATAATAATAATAATATAATAATAATAATAATAATAATAATAATAATAATAATAATAATAATAATAATAATAATAATAATAATAATAATAATAATAATAATAATAATAATAATAATAATAATAATAATAATAATAATAATAATAATAATAATAATAATAATAATAATAATAATAATAATAATAATAATAATAATAATAATAATAATAATAATAATAATAATAATAATAATAATAATAATAATAATAATAATAATAATAATAATAATAATAATAATAATAATAATAATAATAATAATAATAATAATAATAATAATAATAATAATAATAATAATAATAATAATAATAATAATAATAATAATAATAATAATAATAATAATAATAATAATAATAATAATAATAATAATAATAATAATAATAATAATAATAATAATAATAATAATAATAATAATAATAATAATAATAATAATAATAATAATAATAATAATAATATATAATAATAATAATAATAATAATAATATAATAATAATAATAATAATAATAATAATAATAATAATAATAATAATAATAATAATAATATTAATAATAATAATAATAATAATAATAATAATAATAATAATAATAATAATAATAATAATAATAATAATAATAATAATAATAATAATAATAATAATAATAATAATAATAATAATAATAATAATAATAATAATAATAATAATAATAATAATAATAATAATAATAATAATAATAATAATAATAATAATAATAATAATAATAATAATAATAATAATAATAATAATAATAATAATAATAATAATAATAATAATAATAATAATAATAATAATAATAATAATAATAATAATAATAATAATAATAATAATAATAATAATAATAATAATAATAATAATAATAATATAATAATAATAATAATAATAATAATAATAATAATAATAATAATAATAATAATAATAATAATAATAATAATAATAATAATAATAATAATAATAATAATAATAATAATAATAATAATAATAATAATAATAATAATAATAATAATAATAATAATAATAATAATAATAATAATAATAATAATAATATAATAATAATAATAATAATAATAATAATAATAATAATAATAATAATAATAATAATAATAATAATAATAATAATAATAATAATAATAATAATAATAATAATAATAATAATAATAATAATAATAATAATAATAATAATAATAATAATAATAATAAAATAATAATAATAATAATAATAATAATAATAATAATAATAATAATAATAATAATAATAATAATAATAATAATAATAATAATAATAATAATAATAATAATAATAATAATAATAATAATAATAATAATAATAATAATAATAATAATAATAATAATAATAATAATAATAATAATAATAATAATAATAATAATAATAATAATAATAATAATAATAATAATAATAATAATAATAATAATAATAATAATAATAATAATAATAATAATAATAATAATAATAATAATAATAATAATAATAATAATAATAATAATAATAATAATAATAATAATAATAATAATAATAATAATAATAATAATAATAATAATAATAATAATAATAATAATAATAATAATAATAATAATAATAATAATAATAATAATAATAATAATAATAATAATAATAATAATAATAATAATAATAATAATAATAATAATAATAATAATAATAATAATAATAATAATAATAATAATAATAATAATAATAATAATAATAATAATAATAATAATAATAATAATAATAATAATAATAATAATAATAATAATAATAATAATAATAATAATAATAATAATAATAATAATAATAATAATAATAATAATAATAATAATAATAATAATAATAATAATAATAATAATAATAATAATAATAATAATAATAATAATAATAATAATAATAATAATAATAATAATAATAATAATAATAATAATAATAATAATAATAATAATAATAATAATAATAATAATAATAATAATAATAATAATAATAATAATAATAATAATAATAATAATAATAATAATAATAATAATAATAATAATAATAATAATAATAATAATAATAATAATAATAATAATAATAATAATAATAATAATAATAATAATAATAATAATAATAATAATAATAATAATAATAATAATAATAATAATAATAATAATAATAATAATAATAATAATAATAATAATAATAATAATAATAATAATAATAATAATAATAATAATAATAATAATAATAATAATAATAATAATAATAATAATAATAATAATAATAATAATAATAATAATAATAATAATAATAATAATAATAATAATAATAATAATAATAATAATAATAATAATAATAATAATAATAATAATAATAATAATAATAATAATAATAATAATAATAATAATAATAATAATAATAATAATAATAATAATAATAATAATAATAATAATAATAATAATAATAATAATAATAATAATAATAATAATAATAATAATAATAATAATAATAATAATAATAATAATAATAATAATAATAATAATAATAATAATAATAATAATAATAATAATAATAATAATAATAATAATAATAATAATAATAATAATAATAATAATAATAATAATAATAATAATAATAATAATAATAATAATAATAATAATAATAATAATAATAATAATAATAATAATAATAATAATAATAATAATAATAATAATAATAATAATAATAATAATAATAATAATAATAATAATAATAATAATAATAATAATAATAATAATAATAATAATAATAATAATAATAATAATAATAATAATAATAATAATAATAATAATAATAATAATAATAATAATAATAATAATAATAATAATAATAATAATAATAATAATAATAATAATAATAATAATAATAATAATAATAATAATAATAATAATAATAATAATAATAATAATAATAATAATAATAATAATAATAATAATAATAATAATAATAATAATAATAATAATAATAATAATAATAATAATAATAATAATAATAATAATAATAATAATAATAATAATAATAATAATAATAATAATAATAATAATAATAATAATAATAATAATAATAATAATAATAATAATAATAATAATAATAATAATAATAATAATAATAATAATAATAATAATAATAATAATAATAATAATAATAATAATAATAATAATAATAATAATAATAATAATAATAATAATAATAATAATAATAATAATAATAATAATAATAATAATAATAATAATAATAATAATAATAATAATAATAATAATAATAATAATAATAATAATAATAATAATAATAATAATAATAATAATAATAATAATAATAATAATAATAATAATAATAATAATAATAATAATAATAATAATAATAATAATAATAATAATAATAATAATAATAATAATAATAATAATAATAATAATAATAATAATAATAATAATAATAATAATAATAATAATAATAATAATAATAATAATAATAATAATAATAATAATAATAATAATAATAATAATAATAATAATAATAATAATAATAATAATAATAATAATAATAATAATAATAATAATAATAATAATAATAATAATAATAATAATAATAATAATAATAATAATAATAATAATAATAATAATAATAATAATAATAATAATAATAATAATAATAATAATAATAATAATAATAATAATAATAATAATAATAATAATAATAATAATAATAATAATAATAATAATAATAATAATAATAATAATAATAATAATAATAATAATAATAATAATAATAATAATAATAATAATAATAATAATAATAATAATAATAATAATAATAATAATAATAATAATAATAATAATAATAATAATAATAATAATAATAATAATAATAATAATAATAATAATAATAATAATAATAATAATAATAATAATAATAATAATAATAATAATAATAATAATAATAATAATAATAATAATAATAATAATAATAATAATAATAATAATAATAATAATAATAATAATAATAATAATAATAATAATAATAATAATAATAATAATAATAATAATAATAATAATAATAATAATAATAATAATAATAATAATAATAATAATAATAATAATAATAATAATAATAATAATAATAATAATAATAATAATAATAATAATAATAATAATAATAATAATAATAATAATAATAATAATAATAATAATAATAATAATAATAATAATAATAATAATAATAATAATAATAATAATAATAATAATAATAATAATAATAATAATAATAATAATAATAATAATAATAATAATAATAATAATAATAATAATAATAATAATAATAATAATAATAATAATAATAATAATAATAATAATAATAATAATAATAATAATAATAATAATAATAATAATAATAATAATAATAATAATAATAATAATAATAATAATAATAATAATAATAATAATAATAATAATAATAATAATAATAATAATAATAATAATAATAATAATAATAATAATAATAATAATAATAATAATAATAATAATAATAATAATAATAATAATAATAATAATAATAATAATAATAATAATAATAATAATAATAATAATAATAATAATAATAATAATAATAATAATAATAATAATAATAATAATAATAATAATAATAATAATAATAATAATAATAATAATAATAATAATAATAATAATAATAATAATAATAATAATAATAATAATAATAATAATAATAATAATAATAATAATAATAATAATAATAATAATAATAATAATAATAATAATAATAATAATAATAATAATAATAATAATAATAATAATAATAATAATAATAATAATAATAATAATAATAATAATAATAATAATAATAATAATAATAATAATAATAATAATAATAATAATAATAATAATAATAATAATAATAATAATAATAATAATAATAATAATAATAATAATAATAATAATAATAATAATAATAATAATAATAATAATAATAATAATAATAATAATAATAATAATAATAATAATAATAATAATAATAATAATAATAATAATAATAATAATAATAATAATAATAATAATAATAATAATAATAATAATAATAATAATAATAATAATAATAATAATAATAATAATAATAATAATAATAATAATAATAATAATAATAATAATAATAATAATAATAATAATAATAATAATAATAATAATAATAATAATAATAATAATAATAATAATAATAATAATAATAATAATAATAATAATAATAATAATAATAATAATAATAATAATAATAATAATAATAATAATAATAATAATAATAATAATAATAATAATAATAATAATAATAATAATAATAATAATAATAATAATAATAATAATAATAATAATAATAATAATAATAATAATAATAATAATAATAATAATAATAATAATAATAATAATAATAATAATAATAATAATAATAATAATAATAATAATAATAATAATAATAATAATAATAATAATAATAATAATAATAATAATAATAATAATAATAATAATAATAATAATAATAATAATAATAATAATAATAATAATAATAATAATAATAATAATAATAATAATAATAATACACAATATTAAATATATAAATATATAGTGTTAAATATAACACTTTGTAGACAAATAATCCTAATTGATTTACTCAATCGGAAAATCAAAAAAAAAAAGAGAAGTGTCTTAGGACACCCGGTTATAGCAATTGCTACTTAGCTGTATAATACTATGTTCACACTTATGTGTTTAACATCCTATTCGTCTTTAAGAGCGTAAACACAATAATTTTTAGATATTTCATAATACATTGATCTGTTTTGTTTAGCATCTCAAATAAAAAGTCTTAAAAATAAACTCATCGATTAACACGTAAATGTGGTATGTTCAGTGCGTTTTTGATAACTCTGGCAAATTTGTTTTGTTATTAAATGGCGGCACATTAAAAAAATTATTTGAAATACAATAATTGTTTAAAAACTATTACATAATTTACAAAAACATTTTTTGTTTAAAAATAATAAAGCAAATAAAAAACATAATTGTTCGAAATTTCTTACAAACACAATAATTTATTGATAAAACGTCAACCTTAAACATCTCAAATATAATGTGAACGGTTGTGTTTAGTTCTTAGAAAACTCGTCTTAAACAATAAAATTATATTATATGATGATGTCAAATTCGCCGCAAATATTTGAAAACCTTTCCATTTATTTCCCATTGATCTTTTCTATCGGCATACGATTAAAATAATATATTGTTTGTTGCCGGTGGCGACTATTAGCCGGCTTACAGCCGATCGGCTGTGTTCTCTGTTTTGTGCTAATGGCAAAAACAATACAAAAACAATTTGAACAATCGTTCTCAATGTTTTTGGTTTGTTTTTGTTGTTACTCACATCAAGGAACAAAACAAACAAAATCAAACAATTTGTTTGGTTTATTTTCTTACTCAGCTTTTAAGTACAAAGAAATCAAAACAAAAATAAATTTATAACTGTAATAGTGTCGAATATTTTTGTTACGAAAATCATTTTCTAACTCCTGTATTGCGCCATAAATAGCAATAGCTATAAAAATTAAGGCACCAGCTACCGTATTGAAACTTTGCATGCACATTGGGCATATCCTTTTGATTTATGTACTTCGGCTATGCAGACTGTTGCGTTGACAACTGTGTGTAAATGGTTGAGCACCAAGGTGTCCTTTGGAGCTCAGAGTGTGTAAATTTGATTTGTTTTATTTTGTTTTTAGCCCAGGTGGAAACACCATGTGCTAATATGATTTGAATTTAAGTCTTAGGCCCAATTTATACGATGATTTAAAAATCTTGTTTTATTTTTGATTCTCTTTAAAAGTTGCTTCCAAAAACATTTTACATTCATACGATGATTTTTTCCATGTTTCTAATTTTTTCCCCGAAAATTGTATCAGTGTTGCCAGTAGATTTTTAAAAAATCCGTTGTTTTCTTTCCCTACATTTTAAAAAATTTACCCCATACGAAAATCTACAAATTTTAGCAATTTAATTTTAAAAAAGATAAATTAAAAACATTTGAGGCTTCAATGATCAAACAGAATTGCGGCGTTAACACATTTCCATACTAATTGACAAAAAGTAGCTCCAGAAACCAGTCGAGGGATGGAATCTATTTTAGTTTTTTTTCTTATCCTCTCACATATAAACAAATATTCTCTCAGCAATGCTACCAAAGACAGGCACTGTGACACCAAAATAATAAGATAAAAGTCTATGTAATTTCGAGCAAAAACAAATTTTGAAACGGTTTATGAGCAAAAATATATTTGTAATGTAGTTATTGTTACATTTATGCACAAAAAATCCAAAATAAAATATTTTTTATTAGTGACAAAAATACCTACTGGTAACACTGTTTTGTATTAAAAAAATTGTTGTTGCATTCAATGAAAAAATAAAAAAAGCAACATAAAAAAATTAAAATATGTGTTAAGAAAAAAACTCATAGAACAGAAAATGTGATTTTTTTCTACGCCTTTTGCTTTTGTATACCCTTCGCCTACAAACTCCAAAAATCGTGTTTCAAAAAATCATTGAAAAATCAACGTGTGAATTACGTGTTAGTAGAAGCACTAAGACCAGTTAAGCAATCAAGAAAGTTAATTTTTGTTTGCCAAAATTTCTTTATTTTTGCCAGTCTTTTATACAATTTTATTTTCTTATGTCTACATTAAAATTAATAGCAATGTATATTTTCAGCACTTGTCATAATGCCTGACTTTTCATTTTATCAATTATTGCATTATTGCAATACTACTCTTAAAGGTAAATGACTGATTGCAATATGAAACTTATTAGTTTGTAAACAAAACTTGGTTAATGAACTTAGAATACAACATAAGCAGAATTCACATTAAATATATTTTTATAATGAACCATTGGTCAAATGAACTTAAAATACTACATAAACAAAATTTTATATATGTTATAATAAAAAAAGGGAAGGTATTCCTTTAAAAATACATACAACTTCTAATAATAATAAAAGTAAATAAAAGTATTATAATGAACCAATGTATGTATTAACATTCTCCGCCGCATTGAGCAGTCAGCGAAAACCTGTAGTGCTAAACTTCAGAAATTGGATGACGTGGTGTTGGCATTGGCGGTGCCGGTGTTAGGTTGATTGAGGCGGTTTTGTTGCATTTGACTCGAAATTGCCAGGCAGTAAGTGTTAGGGTTATGAGTAGGGATAGAAGTAGAGCAAGGAAGCCTATGTTTGGGTAATGAATTGCTGGCTGATATATTTCAAGTGAAGAATTCTTAATGTGCCTTAGTTGTTTTTGAATATCGGTAAGCTGATCTAATTTGGTATCCAAGACGAGGTTTGGTTATAATATTTCCTTAACTTCAGAGGGTTTTCCTATTGAGGTGATATTACCAAATGTTGCATATGATTTGCGCAAAGTAGTGACACTAGTTGCGTGTCCACGAATGGTAAGAAATTTTCCTTTTATTATACAAGCTGAGTTCATGGTCATTATACCAGAAGTCTTGACATATATATGTATGATATCATTGCCGCAGACTGCAGTTAGTTCTATAGGAGTTATTGTTGCATACAGCCATTAGTTTACGTTGTGCAATGGAACAAAAGAGATATTGTTCTGGATATAGCCAAAATTACAATGAGGGAATGTTTTGTTGTTGAAGAGAGCAATTTCACAAGAATAACTGCCGGAATCTTTGGTCATTTGTATTTGCAATGCTGGACATATGTCTATGTCGACTATGACTACAGTACATTTATTGAATTGAAGTATGTTTAGCGCCAGGTATTCATCGCGGTGGTCATTAACAGCAAGATATTTAATGTCGGTTGTTATGACAATGGTCGTATTGTTTATTTCTGTGGGTATTGCAATGACTTTGTAAGGTTCAAACTTCCTTGGTCCACCAATGATAACTCAATAATGAAAATTACATTTGTGTTAGTTACTGTTCCCCTAACATTCATAATTTTGTATAGTTCTAGCAAGTCGGTGTCTTCCACTGGTAATGTACGGCCCATGGGAAGGTGTCCTTTAATTTTAGCAATCCCTAATCTTAACTGTTTTGGTGTAAGGATAAGTGGGCTTATATTGCCATAGTTCGTATGCGTGAGGGCAGCGACTAGCTCTGTTTCAATTCTTTGCAAATCTAAGGCAAGTGTATTTAATTAAATTGCCAGAGACATTAGATTTTGGACTTGTCGTAGATTTGAATTCTTATTTTGAACTTTATTTAGATCTTGATAGATGGTTTTCTTAAGTTCTGAAAAGTGCATCTTAGTATTGTTCTCGCTTTGCTTAAGAACGTTAATGGTAAAATCTATTACGGAAGTTTGGTTTTTTAGTAACAGATGTAGATACTTTGTATTTTGCTTTACGTTAGTTATAGTTTGAGCCATTTGTTCTGCATAATCTGAGTCCAGGGCTCCAAATAGAGCATGGGCCATATTCCCCACGATATCAAGTGCAGCTCTCCAGTTTCTTTTCGAAATTAAAAGCTCTGATTCTTGAATAATATTGTCCCAAATATGCTGAGGTTGTATGAAAAGTATCTCACATGATTCAAAGGCTACCGATTGCTTGCAGAGTTTTGAAAATGATGTTATACCAACTTCCAGAACCTTGTTTCTATCCCAAATTGGTGTTAAATCGTAGTATATGATGAATTTCCAGGTAGCTGTCATCAACTTTGTCGAGCCCATGCTTTCGAAATACAATCCTGGATCGGAAGAAAATTCTGTAACATTGATTGGAGAGGCCACTATTATCGGCAACAGAAATAGTGAAACAAAAAGTATATTGAAGACTCCCAGTGAGGCATATGACACTACCTTTCATTTTGTTTGTATAGCATCACCTTCTGATGAACTTTGCCTCTTTTGTAAATTCGAGTTGTCATATCCGAAATGTTCTGTAAGGGAGTCGTTGAACAAAGGTGCCAGTCTGTGTATTGGCCTCTTGAAAATTCCCTTTGCTGTTTTGATGTCGCAGACCATGATAAGTCCATCATCTCCCTCGTAAATGCGGTTGATTCTTCCCAATGGCCATTGTAGCACTTTGCAGTAGCTCATGTAAATAGTTTTGAGTCCATTCCATCCAGAATTTGCGTTTGATTTCTGAATTTATTTTCCATCTTGCATCCAAAGATATGCTTGGGGATTGGGCATTTACATCTACTGATGATGTCAAAGGTTCCCCGACTAAAAAGTGTCCTGGGGTAAGAGCTTGAAGATCATCGTAGCTTGATGAGAGAGAGATTAGTGGCCGTGAATTCAAGATTGCTTCTATTTCAACTACTATTGTTTCCAATTCTTCATATGTAAGTGATGCAGCTGACACACTTCTCAGTAAAAGATGTTTGGTGGATTTGACAGCCGCTTCTCAAAGCCCACCGAAGTGAGGGGCTCTTGGTGGAATGAATTAAAAATTTATTGACTGATTGATGCATACTCGTGTAATCTTCTCTTGCGCTGATTGAGAATATATTGATTCTTTTAATTCAGTAATTTTATTGTTTGCTCCTACGAAGTTAGTAGCATTGTCGCAATACAAAGTCTGACAGTGGCCTCTTCTGCTGATAAAACGTCATAGTGCTCCTATGAATGCTTCTGTAGACAGATTTGATACGACTTCCATGTGAATGGCTTTAGCCGCGAAGCAAAAAAATACTGCGATATAGGCCTTGTCTGGCCTTTTGCCACTGATTTTGTGATGGATCCCAATTGGGCCAAAAGAATCCACTCCTGTTGTTATGAAAAGACGTGCTGGGGTCACTATATCTGCCGGAAGATTTCCCATTAATTGTTTGAAAAGCACCGGCCTAGCTTTAGTGCATCATATGCATTTGTGGACGGTACTTCGTGCCAGTGGTTTCCCGTTTGTAATCAAGAACTGTGACCTTGATGCTGCTAACAATGACTGTGGGCCACAATGACGATTCTTTTCGTGTAGCTTGAGCATCAATAACTTTGTCATAGGATGATAGGCAGTATGTTTTGCCTTGAACGATAATGTTCACTGCTCTAGACGACCATCCACGCGCATTATCTAATGCTCATCCATGAATGGGTTTAACGAGCCTAAGGGACTTGATTTATGTACAGGTGTTTGATTTGATAGCCTATCTAGTTTTTCCCCAAACTCTGCTGCTTGGATGATCTTGATGATAATGTTCACCAGTTTATGTCTAAGAGCTTTTTATAATTCGAATGCATCGAGCTCCCTTTTAGTCGAGCGATAAATATTTGTAGTTTTAGAATTTCTAATAAATCTCAACACATAGCCGATCGTGTGTTGAAGAGTTTAAAATGAGTTTCGGTGGTTTATCCGATTTATAATGTCTGATAATTTTGCTGCAAGGCGGCTATTGTTAGAGCATGCTTCATCATTTTACGTTCTTGGTTGCAAGCTGTCTCAGTTTCTTGTGAATTTGAGGTTGTCCATTCACTCCTTTATTGCTCGAGATATTGCGTCGGCTGGATTTTCTTTAGAACTGACGTGTCGCCATTGATGTGAATCGCTTAGGCCTTGAATTTTTCTTATTCTACTTGCTACAAAGGTGTGGAAGGATGCTGCTGACGAGTTTATCCAAACAAGAACAATTTTTGAGTCCGACTAAAAAAAAGTTTTGTCGTATTTTGTAGACGAAGATCTTCTTTTCCCCTATTTGTTAGTTTAATACCGCGGCGCACAATTCCAAGCGAGGCAACTTTTTCCTTTTGATGGGTGTTATTCTGGACTTGGAACATAGCAATCTGATTAAAACAGTTTTGTCTTTATGTGTTGAACGAATGTAGATTGCGTTCAGATGCATCGACAAAAAACGTATGAATTTCTGTGGTTACTGGCTTTCCGTGTTTTAATACGAATCTCTCTATCTTTATTTTGTGTAGGATTTCTATATTTGTGTGAAACTAATTCCATTCATTCTAAAGATTCATGGGTAACTCATCATCCCATTTAATTGGTAACTGCCACAGCTCTTGCAAGAAAATCTTGGCTCGTACAACTACCGGCACAAGAATCCCTAGAGGATCAAATATCTTGGCTAGTTCCGAACTGACTATTCTTTTTGTTATCTTTGTGGCCGTTGGCTTTTGAGACCGTCAGACTTTGGGAGCCATATTAATCCGAGTGTTTTAATTGAGCAATCTGAATTCTCGTCTAAGTCCAAGTTAATTTCCTGGTCTTCAGGTGCAATTCCACTCAATAACTGAGGATGATTTGAACACCACTTCCGCAGCTTAAAACCAGCTTCTCTTAGGATTAAGCTTAGTTGTCATTGTGACTCTAATGCTGTGCTAATAGAATCAGCTCCGGTAAGGCAATCATCCACATAAAAATCATCACATAATATTGAAACACCTTGTGGATATTTTGTAACGTTTTGAATAGCTAAATGTTAAAGGCATTTAGTTGCTAGGTATGGTGCAGAGAAGGTGCCATATGTTACAGTTTTTAGATGATAACATTTGATGTCTTGATGGTTGTTGTATCTCCATATGATGAGCTGGAACCTCTGGTCCGTGTCGTCGATTTGAGTTTGCCGGTACATTTTCTCTATGTCTGCAGTGAAGACAATTCTGTGCATCCTAAATTGCAACAGTACCAAAAACAGCTCACTTTGTACGGTTGGTCCGGCATGTATTATGTCATTCAAGGAGGAACTGCTGGATGTTTTAGCTCATGCGTCAAAAAATAATCTTAGTTTTGTGGTTGAGCTGTCAGGTTTCAGTACGCAGTGGTGCAGCATGACGTAATGTAAATTATAAATGTCGTATTCTTGGATTTCTTCCATGTGCCCCAAGTATTTGTACTCCTGCATGAATTTATTGTATCCTGTGCTAAGCTCAGGATTAAGGTTCAATCGTTTTTCCAATGCTAAAAATCAATTGAATGTCATTGTTTTGGAACTTCCGAGAACGGATGGATTTTCTGCGAATGGTAGGCGCACAATGAATCTCCCATCCTCGTTTCTTTTAACGTTTTGTGCAAAATGATCCTCACATCATTTTTCAGCCAAAGATAGTGGTCGTTCTGTATTATTCGTATCTTCAAGCTTCCAGAATTTTCTCAATAAGTTGGTTTGTTGTTTGCTCTTATGGGGTAAACACTGCACAAGTTACCGAGTTGTCGTTTCCTTTTTGTTATTTACCCGTGAAGATCCAACCCAATGCTGTGCTTTGCAGAATTGGTAGTTTTTGGTTGATCTTTATTTGTTGTGGGTGCATAAATTCATGGTAAAATTCTGCCCCGAGCAATATGTAAATTTTATCCATTTGATTGAAACAAATCTGACGTGTCGAGAGAATTTGTAGGCTGAAGTGGTACAATAGTTGGAAGAACAAATGCTTCGATTCTGGTGGCATAGCTGCCTGAATATGCATGAAGTTCTATATTGATTCGTTGGGATACGTTTTGAACTTTACGGCCAATTCCTTCAATGCGCAATGAAGAGTTTGAGGAATTCAATGATAATTTGTTCAGTACGCGGGTTGTAACCAGATTGACTTGTGATCCAGAATCTAATAAATCTCGGAATGTGCATGTGTTATCATTGGCTCCAACTGCCTTTATTCTTGCAGTGCCTGGTGATACGTAAGTGTTGTCGATGAGCTGTTTGTTTGTTGTAGGTACGATTGGCTTATTTTCATTTGATACAGATGCTAGCTTTTGTGTTTCTTCTGCCGATGTTGCTGAAGTGTTTCCATCTGCTAATTCTAAGTGCAACAATATGTTGTGTCTTTTTGTGCACTTTGAGCAAGACCGTGACGTGCATGCCTTGGCAGCATGATCTGATTTAAAGCAGTTGACGCAAAGCTTCTTTTCTTGTGTTCATTGTAATCTCCCAGCTGGGGTCATTTTTAGGAACCTTTCACAGTAGTATATGGGATGCCCAGGCATTTCACATACTTTACAGTTTGGGGTTGATGTAGCTGCAATTATAAGCAGATCTTTTAGACCTACGAGTTTTTGTTGTTTTCTAGTGATTTCTCAAATAAAGTTTGAGTTGATTGATCGAGTTTTTTCAATAAAATGTGAACAATTATAGCGTCCCAACTGTCCACTGGCAGTCCTTGTGCGCTTAAACCATGGATACATTCTTAATTGACATCATGTATATTTTGTAGTGCTTGTGCCGTTTCGGTTTTCATTTGCGGATGATAAAGCAAGTTGTTTAGTAGCGTTGTCACAATGAGCCTTTTGTTATCGTACCTATCAACCAAAATGTTCCATGCAATTTCATAATTTGCTGTTGTAATTGGCAAATGTTTTACTAGTGCTTTTGGTTCGTCTGCTAGATGTGTAGTTAAGTAAAACATTTTCTCAACTTCGGTCACTGCTGCGTTGTGGATTAGCTGGGCATACAGATCTTTAAAGGCTACCTATTGTAGGTAAATGCCACTGAATTTCGGAATCTGAATTTTTGGTAGGTGGGGTTGACAATGCTCAGTGCTACGTGGGTTAATTTCGCTGATATTATTCACATACTGATCTAGCTCACATTGAATGTTGTGCACTTCAGCTTGCATTTCGTAAAAATTATCCAAGGTGTAGCCGTCTATTTGTTCTTCATTACTCAATTGCCATAATGTATCGTTGTTTGTAGAGAACTCATGCATATATTTATTAATGAGCGATAATTTGCCTTGATAATATGCTACCTGTTGATTTCCTTCTGCCCTGACTTCAGCAATATCTTTCAATGCCCGCTGATTGCGAAGAACTTTGCTTGTGATATCATCAGGTTGTGTCTTTTCCTGCATACCTCTGCTTGCAGCTTCTTCTAATTGTCTCATCGATGGTGTTGGTTTCTTCACTTTTTTACTTTCGGACTCAAACAACTCTTTGTATTTGAGTGTATCGTCCGAAATACGTAAGTATTGGTCTGTAAAATAATTGTGTTGTAATGGTAGATTTGAGAGGCACTTTATTTTGTTGTCAGTGGTCTCAAATTCTAGCCATGCCTTGTCAAGCCGCTGTAGATGCTCCAAGAAGTAGTTTGAAGTTTTTCTTGTAGAAGAGTCTTTTTTGAAATTGCGGATTATTGCCTCTATTTGCTCCGCCGTCTTCTGTTGGGCTGCTACCAGGTCTTCAAACGATTCCATTGCTTATGTACAAGGAACGGTATTTTCTACGATTGCTTCGTGTTTTGTTGTGATCCTGTTTCTATTTTCAGCATCTAGCTTCAGGACCGTTGGGTTGAAATGTCTGATGATGGAAAGCTGTACCTTGCTACAGGAGCTTAGAGTTGAAATGTGTATTCTGATGATGCAATCCTGTACCTTGTAAAAGGACTGTCGTGTTGAAATATGTCTTCTGTTGATGGAATCCTGTACTTTGCTACAGGACTGTTGTGTTGAAATATGTCTCCTGTTGATGGAATCCTGTATTTTGCTATAGGACCGTCGGGGTCACCAAATGTTGCGTTGACAACTGTGTGTAAATGGTTGAGCACCAAAGGTTTCCTTTGGAGCTCAGAGTGTGTAAATTTGTTTTGTTTCATTTTGTTTTTAGCCCAGGTAGAAACACTATGTGCTAAATGATTTGAATTTAAGTCTTAGTAAATAGAAGCACTAAGACTAGTTAAGTAATCAAGAAAGTTAATTTTTGTTTGCCAAAATTTCTTTATTTTTGAAAGTCTTTATACAATTTTATTTTCTTATGTCTACATTAAAATTACTAGCAATGTACATTTTCAGCACTTGTCATAAAACTTGAATTTGCATTTTATAAATTATTGCAATACTCTTCTTAAAGGTAAATGACTGATTGCAATATCAAACTTATTAAATTGTTAACAAAACTTTGTTAATAAACTTAGAATACAACATAAGCAGAATTTACATTAAATATATTTGTAACCATTGGTTAAATTAACTTAAAATACTACATAAACAAAATTTTATATTTGTTATAATAAAAAAAGGGAAGGTATTCCTTTAAAAATACATACAACTTCTAATAGTAATAAAGTAAATAAAAAACTGAACTAATGTATGTACTAACACAGATTTTGATATGGAAATATATTGAGAAAATAGGCGGGCTTACGCCCAGGGAAATTTACGCTGTAATAAAACATTTTTAAGGTGTACAATCCAACACTCGTCACACTCATTTTTAACTGGCACAGTGATCATGAATAGAAATAAAACACACTAGAAACTATAAGTTTAAAAAGTGTTATCATAGAAAACTTTTTAGAAAGTAGTCAGATCCTCACAAAAATATTAATGTGAAAAAAGGCCAAGTTCCTATCAATAATTTCGGCCATCACAAGCAGTGAGATATAAATTTTGACTAATTTCTTGTTTGGCACAACACCTTTCACTGAAACATGCTATGCATTATATAAATTTGTAATCGTAAGGGTGTCATATAATTTCTATATAAGTTAAGAATGAAATACGCTAACTTAATAATGGAGCATTTTTAAAGTAAGAATGAAACGTCTTAAATTAATAATAGAGAAATTTTGAATTAACGAAGGTTCGTTTTGAAATTAAAAATGTTATAATTTTACTTTAATGGTGCTTCATACTTTCAATATATTATGGAATCAAAAATTATCCATTATTAACTTAAGACGTTTCATTCTTAATTCAAAAATTCTTCATTATTGATTTAGGGTGCCTGAGTGGAAGCGATGCTACCCTCTCAGTCCAGAGGTCGTGGGTTCGATTCCCGCCATAGTACCTAGGTGTTTTCCGCAGACAAGCTTATCGCTTCGCGGGTTGTGGTTGTTAAAAAAAATTAAAAATTAACCATTATTAATTTAGGACGTTTCATTCTTCATTCAAAAATGTTTCATTATTAATTTAAGAAGTTTCATTCCTAGTTTAATAATCCTCTATTATTAATTCAAACGCTTTATTTTTAATATAAAAATAATAAGTTTTAAAATAAAAATGCTTCATTATTACTTCAATAATATTTCATTCTTAACTCAAAAACGTAATCTTTTAATTTGAGTATGTTCAACTTTAATCAAAATTGTTGTCTTTTTCAAACAAAAAATATTATTTTTTGTGTTCAAAATTTTTTTAATTTTTAAAACAAGAATGAACATTTGTAAACTAAAAGAAATCAAACTAAGTTCTATTTCATAAAGGTTGCGTTTTTAAAATCAAATTGTTTCTTCTTGATTTTAAAACTTTACATTTTTATTTTAAAAATGCTGCATTTTTACAACGAAAATGCACATTTTTGTCTTAAAGCTGCTTCGTTATAAAAATAAGAATGTTATGTATTAACATTATAAGAAACATTCTCATTTTTACAACTATTTTTAAAAATGCCTAATTTTTAAAACGAAAATGCACATTTTAGTTTTAAAACTGCTTCGTTATAAAAATAAGAATGTTAGGCATTAATATTATAAGAAACATTCTTATCTTAATAATTATTTTTAAAAATGCTACGTTTTTAAAATGAAAACGTAAAATTCTTGTTTTAAGAATGCTTTTTTGGTTCAGTGTACATGAGAAATGTGTTTTTATTATTTGTTATTAATAAAACTGGCTTAATAAATATGTTTGTTTCTTAAATTTTTCTAGATTTTAGGGTTGCCCCTTTTTTTTTAAATTCCCTTTTTGTGATACTTTTTTTGAAAGCTCTCGGTATTTATGGAATGCTGATGAACTTGCCGCATATTGCAATTAAAATCCTGCTGTTTATTTTTAATGCCAAATTACGAGTGGAGTATTATCCACAACACTGGAAGCTTGCTAAGGTCAAAATGATTCCAAAACCGGGCAAAGATCTTACCAGAGCTGAGTCATATAGGCCAATAAGTTTGCTCTCTACTGTGTTAAAACTCTTCGAAAAGGTGCTCATGACAAAATTGTCTCCTATTATAACAGATATATTATCTGCATACCAGACCATAAATTTTGTTTTAGAAGTCAGCATAGAACCAGACCATCAATTTTGTTTTAGAAGTCAGCATAGCACCATTGAAGAAACGCATAGATTGGTTCAATTTATAAGGAAAACATTTGAAGAAAAGAAGTATAGTTCTGCCTTGTTTATTGATGTTTCTCAGGCATTTGATAAAGTTTGGCATGATGGCCCAATTTCAAAATTGAAGACATATCTACCAAATAACATTCTAATACTTTTGGAAAGTTCCATTTTAGCCCGGAAGTTCTCTGTTATGGAAGGAGATTTTATGAGTACCCCCGAAACTACCTCATCCGGTGTATTATAAGGGAGTATACTGAGGCCAGTTTTGTATTTGATTTATACTTGTGATATGCCTGTGAGCAGCAATATCCACACTTCTACATTTGCCGATAATACAGCCTGCCTTAGTATGCACGAAAACCCTCATGAGTCATCCCGATATCTTATTTTTTCAGATACATTGCTGATTGGTAGAAATTCAACACTCAGTATAGATTGTAAACTTTTACAGCCATATTCATAATAATTTTAAACCGCGTTTCAAATATTGTCTAAGCAAAATTCGCTAAAATTGTATTCATAATAGAATTTTAAGCAAAAAAAAACGATTTTTAAACCTTGCGTAAATCAGCAAATTTTAAAATTGACTGCCCCCATGTTTAAACCAATTTTAAGGTGACGTTGTTGTAATTTTGCTTCGTTTTTGTTTACATTTTGAACTTTACCTGTATGTACATAGTATGTGTGTATGTATGTATGTACTTATGTATGCATGTATGTATGCATATGCCAGTGTTATTTAGAAGAAAACAATGTAATTTTTTTTTTATAGAAACTATTGCCGAAATAACAAATATACTCCAAAGAATATTTAAACGAAAAGGAGCGTTCCAGTTTCCATTCTTAGTCATTGTTTTCTCATTTTATGTGTTAACAAAAATAGTATAATTGTAGAAAATAAACTAGTGATGTATAAACACTCAAAACAAACAAAATAAAGCTCGTTATTCTAGTGCTTCTTTATCTGCAATAAAATAAATAATATAAAAAGTACTTTTAACAAAGATTTGTTGTGAACTTTTTTTTATTATTTTATTAAATACAAGTTGGAACATATCTTTTATTTTATAGAAACAATATTTCTCTGAAAACCGACAAATAAACAAAATAGACACGAGTACTTTGTGAGTTAACAATCGTTGTTTTGCAGAACTAATATCCAAGTGACAAATAAAGAATACAGTGTTGCCACGATATTTTAAAAAAACTAGTTAATTGATTTTTAGTTTAAAAACTGATTATGAATACCAATATTTAAAAAACGTTATTTAGCCTTAAAACGTTTTTTAACTAATAAGAATTTTAAACTTCAATAAACTATTTTTATGAATACGGCTGTTAATATACAAGTCGATTTCGAAACCAATATGGTGCTACAGAATACAGTTATGGGGCACTGCATCAACTTCCAATATAGAGAAAATTCATTGAAGGCAAAACAAGATTTTAAGACTAATAACATCGGTTCCATGGTACAACAGAAATTCAAATTTACATCGTGATTTAAATATGCCACAAGTGACTGAAGAAATTACAAAACACGCAGACATATACTTAACAAAACTCGAGAATCACCTTAGGCCCCTTGCTCGTGATATTGTGAATTTTACTGGACATATCCGCTTGAAAAAGAGGTACACTACGGCTCTAATACTCAACATTCCAGATGAAACTTCTTGAAAATATGTTTGGGCTTAGTATGACATTTATGAATTATTAATTACTCTCACTAAGTTTATGCCTGAGACTGGTCGGGTCTAATTAATTATATTTATCCTTAAGATTTGAATACTTATTGTTAGTTCATTTTTGAAGATACAATAAATAAATATCACTTTAAAAAAAATACTTTTTTTTTTTGAAAATCCCCTTTTTGTGCCTGTTTGAAAATATTTAACGGTAACGCTGCCCCCATTCGAATCAACAATCAAATTGCTCCTCAATATTTACAAATGAAATAGTTTAGTATACTCCTTAATCGACGGCCTACAAAAATGAAACTTAAATTAGCTTAGAGACGTTTTGAAATATATATGGTTCTACGGAATTTATCTATGGAGCACTGCTTCAGCTTCAGCTAGTGACTGAAGAAATTGCAAAATACGAAGGCAATTATATAAAAAAAAAACTCGAGTCACATCCTAATCCTCCTGCACGTAATATCTTAAACTTTACTGGTCACATCCGCTTAAAAAAGAGGGACAAAAACGCCCTAATACGCAACACTCCAAACGAAATTTCTTGAAAATATTTTTTTCCTAGGGAACTTATGTATTATTAGTTACTATCACTAAGTTTGTGTCCGACACTGGTCGGTCCTAATGATTATATTAGGATTTAAGATATGAATAATTATTGTTAGTTAATTTTTAAGCTACGGTAACAATGGTCAAAGATTTGCCCAAAAAACCGTAACCACTAAATGCTAGTGAAAAATCTTTCAATTCAGACAAAAGCTTGTTAAGTTAAAGAGTAGCAATATTGTTGGATTCTATGAAATTGTCCATTAGTTGTGTTTCAAATTGTTTAATATGATATGCCAGTGTCTGGATTAAATTTTTTTCATTAGTATTTATTAGTTACGCTCTTTTGGGCAAATGTTTGGCAAGTGTGGCCATACTTTTATGCACAACAAAATACTGGCATGAAGTTGGCTTAAGTGACAAAATTAAACCAGCTGTTGAAGAGTTCCTCCATACAATTTGACATTAAAAATTGAAGCATAATATTATTTGTGGGATTTTTATGAAAATTTTTATGACGAAATTCGCTAGGACCACGTTCAACTTTACCTGCTTATTTCATGACAGGTTTCCATTTTGCATAAGACTGTAAGAATATGGAAGCCGAAATTTTGCGACCTTGACTTTTTTTTTTTATAAAAACAGTAAGACTTTTCCAGACGCCAATATTGTTGAAGACAGATGATAAAAAAAGAGGATAATGGTCGAGAAAAAGAGGACGGATAACAACTCTAATTGAACCAATATACCTAATTAATTCTAAAAATCACTCAAAATGTTAATTTTTTTTTAATTTCCTTAGTTTAATAACTTGACATCTGAGGATACCCACCAGCAAACGGATTATTTCTGTAGAACTGCTGAAGAAAATGAAGTTGGAGAGACTTCCCTTAAAGCAGCTGATAACATGCAGCAACAGCAAGAGGAGACATACGCGAACATCAGCGGTTATGAAAATGCACCAGAACAACCTGTTGAAAATCTATCACATTATTTACTTTCCATTGTTTATATGCCACACTCCTTACGCATGATTTGCTTGACAAATCTCTTCTGTTGGATGGCCCATGTCTGCTATTCTTTATATTTCACTGATTTTGTGGGTGAAGCTGTCTTTAATGGGGACCCCAAGGCTCTTGAAGGTACACAAGCACAAATCTTGTACGAAGAAGGAATTCGTTTTGGTTGCTGGGGCATGGCAATGTACTCATTATCCTGTGCTTGTTACTCATTCATCATAGAGAAATTAATTCAACGTTTCAAGTAAGTGATATTTTCTACATACAGTAATTTTAGGCTTTATTTTAATACATTGTTTCTTATTCGCCATCAAGAAATTGATTCAATGTTCCAAGTGAACAATATCCTCACAAAAAACTTAAATATGAAAAAGGCCAATACCTTCGGTAACGCCACAAAGTTTCAATAAATGCTTTAAATGCAATTTTTTCTGACCTTTATGGGCGTGTTCTCGCCCCCCCCCCTCCTGATAAAATTTTCAGATTTTTGTAGTTGGTTACTTACCCAGCTATGGTGGAAGTGTTTCATAACATTATTGAGTCTAGTGAATAAAAATCCTCACAAAAACATATTTGAGTATTTGTGGATTGCCATTCCTGGAACAATTAAAATTTTAAAATTTGTGTGAAGTTTCTAAAAATTCTCGACTGAAATGTTCAAATTTGTGTGAAATTTGAGAATTTCAGTGCAAAATTTCCTGAAGTTTTAAAATTTATTGTGGAAATTCGAGAATTGTGTCTTTTGTTTACATTAGGAGTTTTTTCTTTACATTAACATTTTTTTGCGTTAAATGTATATGTATGTATGTGTGACCGTGGAAATTTGTGAGTGGAATATTTTGTGGGAATTAAGGGCGTTCATATATTTGTGGTTTTTATGCGTGTGAGTTTCTAATGACGACAGGAAAATGCGTGAGTGTTGGTAAGCTGCGGGAATTTAAGGCTGCCCAGGATTTGGGTTAGTTGGGTTGTTGTTGTAATATGTAACCGTGGGAGCTTGTGGGCATATCTTTCTGTGGAAATTTAAGCCAGACAACAATTGGTGCGGGCGGGGTGTAGTTGAGGTAAATCGATTGTGTGTATGTGTCCGTCCGTCTGTCCGCGATTTGGGGTGGGTGAGGTAGATCGATTATTTAAATGTATGTCTGTGAGAATTTAAAGCTGATCGTGATTTATGATGGGCAAAGTGTTCTTGTCATATGTAACCGTGGGAATTTGTGTGTATGCATGTATGCATTTAAGTCCATGCTGATCGCGATTTTTGAGGGGCGAGGTGTTATTGAGATTGATCGATTATATGCGTATATTTTTGTGTGTGTGTGTATATCTGTGGGAATTTAAGGCTGCCCGTGATTTGTAAGGGGCGGAGTCCTGTGAAATAATTAAGATTTTTCGTAGATGAATTCTGCTATGTGTGTGTGTGCGTGTATGTGATTTTCTTACTCTAGTATTTGTACGTACGTAGAAATAAATTGTATTCCATATCGACATTTGGTGGTATATACTATTATCATACTTCTGAACTTCCCTAATCCTAGTGTGTTTTTTATGCTGTTATTTTGGAGCATGAGATTTCTTAACATGTTGTCGTGCTTATAAATATTTAAAGTCTATCTCTGAGAAATTTGTTTATATTTTGCACTTGTTTATTTAAATACGTCTGTCTGTCTTCTTCGACTGAACGGCTTTTCTAGCGTCAGTGGCGTCAGATATGTTAGTATGATTGCTAAGATATAATAAACACCGGAGTACGCAATCCTTTGGGTATAAAATTAGTGAATATGTGCACATACATATCTATAAATTGATTTCATGTATGTATGTATGTATGCACATTGTACGTACATACCCTGTTTGAATAAATTTTTTGTTATGTGCAGACTTTTGTTTGCCTTTTGAACGAGCCCTTGTATTAAGATGTAAATAAGTTCATAGTTTCTTTATTTGAAATTAAACGTTTGCAAGGATTTTCCGTTTTAAGTAAAATTGGTACTATCAACATAGTTGAAGTAACTATAATGCAAATAACTTTAAAGAAAATCCATTACTTGACATATTGTCAGAAGTGTAAGGATTTAGAAAAATAAAATGAGTTCACCTGGATATAAATTATTTGCTGGGTTTTGTATCAGTTTCAAAGCTTATTTTTTCTTTTGTGATTTTCAAAAGTATTATTAATTTATGAATTCTCATATAGTTTTTGAAAGTCTATGCATAAGGTAAGAGGTTTCTGACTGTTTAAAATTTGTGGTTAAAGTCTACTGATGATCTGGTTCAAGCGCCAATGAAATACGTATATAGACATGCTAAACTACCAGCAAATAAATTTCAATTATTTTATATAATATAAATATTTGGGGCCGTATCCAAAAAAATTTAATTAGAACTTCAAGTCAAAATTTGTATGGAAATTTTGTTTTAACGTACACTTCAAGCTCAAATAATTTTTTTTGGATACGGCCTTTAATATATTATTTTTTTTTTTTAAATGCATGTTTATTATTTATTGTATCTTCAAATATGAACTAACAATAAGTATTCAAATCTTAAATCTATAAAAAAAAAATTATTAGGCCCGACCAATGTCGGACATAAGCTTAGTGATAGTTATTAATAATACATAAGTAGTGATAAGCAACAAAAAGAAAAAGGTGTTTTCAAGCAGCTTCATCATCTAGAGTGTTGAATATTAGAGCCCGTGTATCTCTCTTTTTTAAGCGGATGTGCCCAGTAAAGTTCAAAATTATACGAGCAAGCGGATTAGGATGTGACTCGAGTTTTGTTAGGTATTTGCCTGCGTATTTTGCAATTTCTTCAGTCACTAGTGGCATATTCAAATCGCGATGTATATTTGAATTTTTGATGTACCATGGAGCCGATGTTATCATGCGTAAAATTTTATTTTGCCTTCGTTGAATTTTCTCTACATTTAAAGCTGAAGCAGTGCCTCATAGTTGAATTCCGTATCACCATATTGGCTTTAAAAGCGACTTGTATATTAAAAGTTTGTAGTCTAGGCTAAGTGTTGAATTTCTACCAATCAGCCAATGTACCTGAGTTAATTTAAGTTT
Source organism: Tachina grossa (assembly GCA_949987645.1). Lineage (NCBI taxonomy): Eukaryota > Metazoa > Arthropoda > Insecta > Diptera > Tachinidae > Tachina > Tachina grossa. The sequence goes on from CATLJX010000041.1 coordinate 27,534, forward strand.
CATTTGAGTTAACTTAGAGTCAATGTGGTGTTTCCATGTAAGTCGTCGATCAAGGTGTATGCCAAGATATTTCACATGTGAATGTTGAGGAACAACTTGATTGTTAATCCGAATGGGGGAGCAAGTATCTCTTCTTAGGGTGAACGTTATATGGACACACTTTTGTTAATTGACTTTAATTCTCCACAAGTTTAACCAAAGCTCCATCTGGCTAATGTGTTCCTGGAGTTTGCGGGATGCCTCATCAGGGTTTTCGTGCATACTAAGGCAGGCTGTATCGTCGGCAAATGTGGAAGTATGGATACTACTGCTCACAGGCATATCACAAGTATAAATCAAATATAAAACTGGTCCCAGTATGCTCCCCTGTGGCACACCGGATGAAATAGTTTCAGGCCTACTCGTAAAGTCTCCTTCCACAACAGTGAACTTACGGGAAATAATGTAACTTTCCAAAAGATTTAAAATGTTTATTGGTAAGTAAGTCTTCAATTTTAAAATTAGGCCTTCATGCCACACTTTATCAAATGCCTGGGAAACGTCAATAAAGAGCGCAGAGCAATACTTTTTTTCCTCAAAAGTTCTTCTTATAAATTGAACCAGTCTGTGAGTTTGTTCAATGGTGCTATGCTGACTTCTAAAACCAAATTGATGGTCTGGTATGCACCCACTACTAATTAGAATTTGGGACAATTTTGTTTTGAGCAGTTTTTCGAAAAGCTTTGACATAGTTCATAGTAGACTTATTGGCCTATATGACTCAGCCTTGGTTAGATCTTTGCCCGGCTTTGGAATCATTTTAACCTTGGCAAGCTTCCAGCTGTGTGGATAATACTCCAGTCGTAAAATGGCATTAAATATGAATAATAGGATTCTCATTGCAATACGAGGCAAGTTCATAAGCATCTGGTTACTAATTCCATCAATACCCGGAGCTTTCTTCGGGTTGAGTTCGGCAATTAATTTTTGTAAATCACGCGTCTTAAACTTTATGTGTTGAGGGGGTAGAGCGACTACATTCGGCAAATCAGCAACACCAGTACATATGTTTGGCGTAAAAACGGATTTTAAGTGCTCAGCAAATATTTTACCTTTTTCAGTATCGCTTCTTGCCCAACTTCCGGTAGATGTGCGTAGAGGTGGCTTATACTCAACGGGTGTTTTAAGCTTTCTAGCAGCGCGCCACAAGGAGTAATTAGACGCTGGTGTGACATCAAGACCTTCCAGATAATTTTTAAGAGATGCAGTTTTTTCAGATGCAAGCAACTCTTGGAGTCGTTTAGTGCACTCTTTAAATCTGATTTTATTTTGTGGTGATCTTTGCTGTTGCTATTCCCTTCTAGCTCTTCTTTTTTCACGTACGAGACGTTCAATGTCTGTAGAATAAATTTTATTAAACCCAGTCTGCGGATGGGAGTTAGTGGCATGTTCAGCAGCCTGTTTAATATTCTCGCTGAGATTGGCAATGTTAGATTCAATATCATCGGATGTTCTAAGCGTAATGTTTTCCGTACAATGACTACTGAGATATTTTTTGAACCCCAGCCAATTAACACGATTGATCATCTTCACATATGGGTCAGGTAAGTTACTTCTTAAGGGACTACAAATTGTAATGATCATCGGAGAGTGATCGGACGAAAGATCAAGAGAAGCTTGAACTTGAATTAAATCCCTAGAGCTATTTTTTATGACGCCAAAATCTATAACATCCGGAATTTTTTGTATGTCAGTAGGCCAATAAGTGGGCTCCCCACTCGAAATGACATCCAAGCCCATTTTTGAAATAGTGTTGAACAATGCTCGACCTCTGGGGGTAATAAGACGCGAACCCCAGAACGTATGCTTAGCATTGTAGTCGCCAGCTGCTACAAAACAAGGTCCAAGAGATTTGTAGAAATCCTCATATTGATTATCAGTGATTGAAAATCTGGGAGGGGAGTAAATTGATGGTATAACAAAATTTGTACAAAAACTTTCAATGCCAATATTTGTTGCTTGTAGGTGTTCTTCACAAATGTTATCAAGAACATAGTGCTTGAGTCTTGACTTTATTATAATTGCTGATCCACCGCAAGCCCTTCCTCTAGGGTCCTTTGTATCATATATAGTGTAGCCATAAATTTTAAAAAGACTTCTCGAAGTCAAATGAGTCTCAGATACTAACATTACATCAATATTTTTTTCCGTGAGGAAGTGCTCAAGTTCATTTTTATGTTGGCGAATGCCGTTTGCGTTCCAGAAACATATTGTTAACGTGTTCATGGCTTATTAATTAATGCTTGAAGCAGAGTATTCTGCATTCGCAGCATTTCTTGCATCATGCTAGTCATATTTGTTGTAAAATTGTTTATAGTTTGCACCAGATTTTCAATAGTAGCTTCAAGGCGATTAAAATTAAAGCTTGCGTCAGTATTTTTTGAATTATTTGGCGGGGAAACATTTTGTGTGGGAATTGAATTTGTCTTAGCAGCATCTGCATACGATACACGGGAAGTAACTGGTTGGCTCATTTGCGCAAAAGTGGCAGAGTAAGCGTTTGCTGATTGAGCTGGAGCTAATTTAGGTTTTTGCACCATAGTCTTCTTTACGAAAGAGTACACAGGACAACCTCTGTAGTTAGCGGTGTGATTACCTCCACAATTACTGCATTTTTTATCACTTTGATCTTTTGGCTTATTGCAACTAGCAGTGCCGTGTAATTCGCCGCACACAACACAAACAGAGGGTAAAATGCAGTATGTTTTTGTATGGCCATATTCTTGGCAATTATGGCACTGTACAGGACCTGAACGCTTATGTGGCTCTTCAACTGTGATTTTTCGGTACAAGAGGTATTTCAAATTATAAATTGGATGCGTCTCATTTTTTTTTCAATTTTATATCATTAGGCTCAAGTTCAACACGAAATAGGGGTTGGGGAATCTTCTCTCTATTTATTATATTGGACACATTTTTTACCTTAAACCCCTGGAGGACGAGTGCATCTTTTATTTCTTCGGGAACAACATAAGAATCTATGCCCTTCAATACGATCTGCATGCCTTTAGCGCTCTTAAGCTGGTATGTGAAGAAGCTTGTTTTATTTTTTTCAAATTCAGCAACCAGTTTGCGGAAATCTTTTTCGTCATAAATTTGGACTTTAGTTTCATCGATGATGCCACGTTTTATTGGAAGAATGTGAAATTTATTCTCACCAATGACCGAAATTAATTTTTTAATAAGGGCATTTGAATTTTTTTGTCTCAAATATATTGGTGGCGGCTTGGATATTTTATTCGAGGCTACCTCGGGTTTGTCGTTGTCATCTTGCAAAATTTCGAAGCGGTTTTGGCGATTAGTTGAGGCTGCGCTGTTATCCCTAGACATTTTTGGAGCAGATGAAATTTTTGAAGAATTCGGGCTTCGCCCACGCTTTACCACGGTTATATATCTGTCCATTCCGACTTGTACCTTGAGTTTCGAGCCGCTGTTATCTGTAGTGATAACTTTGTTAAGTGATGAACACGAGCCTGAAGGGGATGATAGTACTGGCTTATATGAAGAAGTACTGGGCAACTGTAATGTTAATGCATCATTACTATTTGGCATTGGACAAAGCGAAGTTGATCGCTGACGAAAAATTGGCTTTGACGTTAAAAAAAGACTTTCATCAGATTTATTATTTATATTTTTTTCATTAAGAGTTTCAGAACTCACAGTAAAATAAGCATTTCTGCCGTTAGAACTCACTTCAATTTTTTTTGTATTTGAGGCACTCATACAAAGAATTCCTCAAGGGATATTCGTTTGTGTTTTTTTTTTGTTTGCGGTCTTTTTTTGTTTTTGTTATTTATGATTGTTTATTTGTTTAGAGGTACACATATATATAGCATTCCTCAATATCACTTTGTTTAATTTTTTTTGTTTGCGGTTTTTTTTTGTTTTTGTTATTTTTACTATGTAAAAATTTTAGCAAAGCATAAAGCTTATTTATTAAAGACAGTATGTACCTATTACGAATAATATGTACTACGAATATTTTTTGTTTGTTTAATTTTTTGTAAGAAAAATTCCGCTAATCGACTGTTCACTATGAAGGTACCACGAGAACTGATTTAATATATTTAATTTCCATTTGTTTAAAGTAGATGTAGCCTATATACGAGTAGTCAACGTTAGAAATTTTTGGGGTATAAAATTTTTTCTAACCATCGTCATTTTTTCTCCTTTTACACTTATTTTGGAAGATCTTGCATTGCCTTTTAAAAACTGATATACATTATTAAATGAAACTGACCCAGCAGTCTAATTTAGGTGATGTTGCTTCTTTTTACTTTTATTATTTTTTATAGATAAACATTTAAAATTCAAAGAGAGTTTTATGATGAAATTTTTAAGTCATTATTGTTAAAAGCAATCGCTACTTCGTTTGCTATGAACTCATTTGAATTAGTTTTGAAACCGGGCATGTCTATAAAAACCATATTTCCGTGTTACTTAATTTATAAGACTTTTCGAACTTGTCCTTTGATGGGTATATATTAGGGTTATAACTTCTGGCAAATATGAAAACTTAAGAGATAGGGCTGAATAGTCAATGGAAAAATTAGAATAACTGCATTTTTACTTTTACGCAATCGTCAAAAAAGGTTCCGCACTAAATGCTGTAGCATGCAACGTGTAGTTCCATTATAAGGTAGTGTCTGTGTTGTAGGTAAAGGAGCCTAAGCATGCAAGATTTTCTAGCTCTTGCTCGTCGGCTAGTGGGGTGAGTTCAAGGCTATTAATTTTTACCTATTTTGACCGCAAAGCTACAAAAAAAATTATTTTATTTGTGCATGCTTTGTTATAATTGAAGGAAAGTTAACAGGGGTAGAAATAGAAAAACGTTGCAGTTTCAGGATACAAATGTTGAGCGTATTAGTTGTTATTATGCTAATTACCCTCCCAACCATGATCAAGAAAAATTATAGTCAAGAACATAAATTCTTGATCCAAAACACATTTGTCTACCTACTTTAGTATGAGGAAATCGAATTTAGAAGTTCCTATTTTTCCGTTTTTAATTCAAAAACAATTTATTTTAAGTAATTCATAATAAATTTCTTATGCATACTTATATATATGTATATGTGTGAATATATGTATATCTACATGTATACATATGCACGTATATTTCCGTTGGTGTGTTAAACAATATAATAATAAAAATATATTAGTTCAAAAAATTTTTTTTTCTTTTACAAAAATTTACCGAGAAATTCGCGATAAGAAATACGTAATTTACGTTTTCAACAAGGTAAATATATAACAAATAAATAACTACGTCACTGCCGAACAGCTGAGCAACACAATAATTACATCGCGTACATTGAACTTAAAAAAAATTTTAATTATATCGATCCCGTTAGTAATATTAAATAATTAAATACGTTTTTCGCTATTAAAGGTTTGGTATTGAAAATTTCTTTGACATGTTTGGTCTTGTTTTAAATATATTTTTAATTCCGATTCGAATTTTATTATGACTAGATCTCCAAAAGCAAACCATTAGTTAGTTGTTCAATAACATTACAGGCGAATTTAACAGTTTTATATATTAACATTCTTTATTCTGTTAAAATAATGAAAGCTTTTCCATGACTGCTATTAACAGCGATAGCATAACATTGTAGTAACAAATGAAACAAATGAACAAAACTAACAAATTTCAGGTTTCTCTTGAATCTCCTGTCACTTAAAAAAAATGTTAGAAGAAACTTACCCTGGTATTGGCGATCCCGCGATGAAAGTACTTTCAACTGGATATCGGCTTATACCAAAAATTTAGGTATTGAGACCAAATATGTTTTCCGCAAAGGTCTATATCTGATTGTTTGAAGGAGGAAGTTTAATTATTGTGTTGTTTGTGCCACTGTGCTCGAAAATGTTAAAACTTTGATATTTAATGACTGTGATATATTTATATACATACTTATGTAATTGTCACTATATGAACTTAAAGCATTGATCGTTTTGTACAATGTATTAATAGAATTCAAATATATGTAAGTATGTAAATGCATGTATATACATATGTATGTACGTACTTGTTTAAACCTACATACATACATATATGTGAACTTACATATGTAAATATGTACGTTTGTAATTGCCTTTTTCTTATTTTAGGTGTTTTCTAATGTATTTAATTATAAAATTTTAATGATTTTCACTTGATGAATACAAGAACGAATTTAAGCCTATATATTTCATAAAACTTTATACATACATACATTTAACCATGTAAGATAGGTTTGGGATTGAATTTGGAGTTTTTGTGGCTTACAAGTGCAATAATGAAGAACTTGAAAGTAAAATTGTTTCATTACTTAACCCTGCACACATAACCCTCGAACGTATCCCTCTAAACCTAACCATTCGTCGTTTCGACGAGCACGTTTTGGGGCGTATAATATCGGTTCTAAACATATATATTTTTGTACTTGCAACACATACATACCTTTAGCAAGTACTTTGTTAGTAAATACAACTATATATTTCTATTCTGTTACAAGGATATTTATTATAATCCATTTTTCCAAAAATCATTTTTTTTTTGAGATCACATTGTTATAAAATTTATTTAAACAAACAAAACAAAAAAGCCTTTTTCTCTTTGGCAAAACTTAACTATAACACTGTTGTCATTTAAAAAAATATATAAAATAAATTTTTTGAAGCGCATTGTGTGCAGAAATCAACTTTATGCTCGCCAACACTCGTCGAAGCGACGAACAAGTTTATCATATCTCAATAATTACGTGCTCACGCGCCGAGTTTGGTTGTCTCCTGCAAAAGCTCAGCGAAAACTAAGTTGGCAAGAAATTTAGCGGCGATCGGTGCACGTGTTAAAAAGAAATAGCAATTTTTTTGTCCGGTGTTCGTCGTTTCGACGAAGGTTATGTGTCTAGGGTTAAAGATTTTGTTTGAGTAAGCGGAAAATATGTATGTATGTAAGTATGTACATAACTTTAGCACTTTTTCTTTGATTTTAATATTTTTTTGCACTATTGGTTACGAAAAAAAATTCGGAGTTATGTTACGCAATTATGTTTTGTGTGCTTGACTTCCCAGGAAAAGTGAACGTATATCTGGCTGTTTAAACGTTTGATCAAAGTTGTCCAAATGTGGCGTAGACGATAAAACAAACTTCCGTCTTTTGCGCCGGGCTTTGTATATGGATTCCCCGGTTCCATTAGAATCTTAAATAATCCAATTTATTTAAGTGAACCAGGTATTCTTCTTACAGCAGTAATTATACTTACGATTAGAAATATCTTCCTAATTTTTGTTCAACAATAATGGATATGCACTTAGGATACAATATGGAGAACTAAATGGAATTTCACGCGATATTTCACGTTTTTATACCTCCGCTATCAGATGGAAAAGTAAGATTACCGCACTAGTACTATCACTCTCTAACTTGCACTCTTATTATTATTATTATTATTATTATTATTATTATTATTATTATTATTATTATTATTATTATTATTATTATTATTATTATTATTATTATTATTATTATTATTATTATTATTATTATTATTATTATTATTATTATTATTATTATTATTATTATTATTATTATTATTATTATTATTATTATTATTATTATTATTATTATTATTATTATTATTATTATTATTATTATTATTATTATTATTATTATTATTATTATTATTATTATTATTATTATTATTATTATTATTATTATTATTATTATTATTATTATTATTATTATTATTATTATTATTATTATTATTATTATTATTATTATTATTATTATTATTATTATTATTATTATTATTATTATTATTATTATTATTATTATTATTATTATTATTATTATTATTATTATTATTATTATTATTATTATTATTATTATTATTATTATTATTATTATTATTATTATTATTATTATTATTATTATTATTATTATTATTATTATTATTATTATTATTATTATTATTATTATTATTATTATTATTATTATTATTATTATTATTATTATTATTATTATTATTATTATTATTATTATTATTATTATTATTATTATATTATTATTATTATTATTATTATTATTATTATTATTATTATTATTATTATTATTATTATTATTATTATTATTATTATTATTATTATTATTATTATTATTATTATTATTATTATTATTATTATTATTATTATTATTATTATTATTATTATTATTATTATTATTATTATTATTATTATTATTATTATTATTATTATTATTATTATTATTATTATTATTATTATTATTATTATTATTATTATTATTATTATTATTATTATTATTATTATTATTTTATTATTATTATTATTATTATTATTATTATTATTATTATTATTATTATTATTATTATTATTATTATTATTATTATTATTATTATTATTATTATTATTATATTATTATTATATTATTATTATTATTATTATTATTATTATTATTATTATTATTATTATTATTATTATTATTATTATTATTTTATTATTATTATTATTATTATTATTATTATTATTATTATTATTATTATTATTATTATTATTATTAATTATTATTATTATTATTATTTATTATTATTATTATTATTATTATTATTATTATTATATTATTTTATTATTATTATTATTATTATTATTATTATTATTATTATTATTATTATTATTATTATTATTATTATTATTATTATTATTATTATTATTATTATTATTATTATTATTATTATTATTATTATTATTATTATTATTATTATTATTATTATTATTATTATATTATTATTATTATTATTATTATTATTATTATTATTATTATTATTATTATTATTATTATTATTATTATTATTATTATTATTATTATTATTATTATTATTATTATTATTATTATTATTATTATTATTATTATTATTATTATTATTATTATTATTATTATTATTATTATTATTATTATTATTATTATTATTATTATTATTATTATTATTATTATTATTATTATTATTATTATTATTATTATTATTATTATTATTATTATTATTATTATTATTATTATTATTATTATTATTATTATTATTATTATATTATTATTATTATTATTATTATTATTATTTATTATTATTATTATTATTATTATTATTATTATATTATTATTATTATTATTATTATATTATTATTATTATATTATTATTATTATTATTATTATTATTATTATTATTATTATTATTATTATTATTATTATTATTATATTATTATTATTATTATTATTATTATTATTATTATTATTATTATTATTATTATTATTATTATTATTATTATTATTATTATTATTATTATTATATTATTATTATTATTATTATTATTATTATTTATTATTATTATTATTATTATTATTATTATTATTATTATTATTATTATTATTATTATTATTATTATTATTATTATTATTATTATTATTATTATTATTATTATTATTATTATTATTATTATTATTATTATTATTATATTATTATTATTATTATTATTATTATGTATTATTATTATTATTATTATTATTATTATTATTATTATTATTATTATTATTATTATTATTATTATATTATTATTATTATTATTATTATTATTATTATTATTATTATTATTATTATTATTATTATTATTATTATTATTATTATTATTATTATTATTATTATTATTATTATTATTATTATTATTATTATTATTATTATTATTATTATTATTATTATTATTATTATTATTATTATTATTATTATTATTATTATTATTATTATTATTATTATTATTATTATTATTTTATTATTATTATTATTATTATTATATTATTATTATTATTATTATTATTAATATTATTATATTATTATTATTATTATTATTATTATTATTATTATTATTATTATTATTATTATTATATTATTATTATTATTATTATTATTATTATTATTATTATATTATTATTATTATTATTATTATTATTATTATTATTATTATTATTATTATTATTATTATTATTATTATTATTATTATTATTATTATTATTATTATTATTATTATTATTATTATTATTATTATTATTATTATTATTATTATTATTTTATTATTATTATTATTATTATTATTATTATTATTATATTATTATTATTATTATTATTATTATTATTATTATTATTATTATTATTATTATTATTTTATTATTATTATTATTATTATTATTATTATTATTATTATTATTATTATATTATTATTATTATTATTATTATTATTATTATTATTATTATTATTATTATTATTATTATTATTATTATTATTATTATTATTATTATTATTATTATTATTATTATTATTATTATATTATTATTATTATTATTATTATTTTATTATTATTATTATTATTATTATTATTATTATTATTATTATTATTATTATATTATTATTATTATTATTATTATTATTATTATTATTATTATATTATTATTATTATTATTATTATTATTATTATTATTATTATTATTATTATTATTATTATTATTATTATTATTATTATTATTATATTATTATTATTATTATTATTATTATTATTATTATTATTATTATTATTATTATTATTATTATTATTATTATTATTATTATTATTATTATTATTATTTATTATTATTATTATTATTATTATTATTATTATTATTATTATTATTATTATTATTATTATTATTATTATTATATTATTATTATTATTATTATTATTATTATTATTATTATTATTATTATTATTATTATTATATTATTATTATTATTATTATTATTATTATTATTATTATTATTATTATTATTATTATTATTATTATTATTATTATTATTATTATTATTATTATTATTATTATTATTATTATTATTATTATTATTATTATTATATTATTATTATTATTATTATTATTATTATTATTATTATTATTATTATTATTATTATTATTATTATTATTATTTTATTATTATATTATTATTATTATTATTATTATTATTATTATTATTATTATTATTATTATTATTATTATTATTATTATTATTATTATTATTATTATTATTATTATTATTATTATTATTATTATTATATTATTATTATTATTATTATTATTATTATTATTATTATTATTATTATTATTATTATTATTATTATATTATTATTATTATTATTATTATTATTATTATTATTATTATTATTATTATTATTATTATTATTATTTTATTATTATTATTATTATTATTATTATTATTATTATTATTATTATTATTATTATTATTATTATATTATTATTATTATTATTATTATTATTATTATTATTATTATTATTATTATTATTATTTATTATTATTATTATTATTATTATTATTATTATTATTATTATTATTATTATTATTATTATTATTATTTATTATTATTATTATTATTATTATTATTATTATTATTATTATTATTATTATTATTATTATTATTATATTATTATTATTATTATTATTATTATTATTATTATTATTATTATTATTATTATTATTATTATTATTATTATTATTTATTATTATTATTATTATTATTATTATTATTATTATTATTATTATTATTATTATTATTATTATTATTATTATATTATTATTATTATTATTATTATTATTATTATTATTATTATTATTATTATTATTATTATTATTATTATTATTATTATTATTATTATTATTATTATTATTATTATTATTATTATTATTATTATTATTATTATTATTATTATTATTATTATTATTATTATTATTATTATTATTATTATTATTATTATATTATTATTATTATTATTATTATTATTATTATTATTATTATTATTATTATTATTATTATTATTATTATTATTATTATTATTATTATTATTATTATTATTATTATTATTATTATTATTATTATTATTATTATTATTATTATTATTATTATTATTATATTATTATTATTATTATTATTATTATTATTATTATTATTATTATTATTATTATTATTATTATTATTATTATTATTATTATTATTATTATTATTATTATATATTATTATTATTATTTATTATTATTATTATATTATTATTATTATTATTATTATTATTATTATTATATTATTATTATTAATATTATTATTATTATTATTATTATTATTATTATTATTATTATTATTATTATTATTATTATTATTATTATTATTATTATTATTATTATTATTATTATTATTATATTATTATTATAATTATTATTATTATTATTATTATTATTATTATTATTATATTATTATTATTATTATTATTATTATTATTATTATTATTATTATTATTATTATTATTATTATTATTATTATTATTATTATTATTATTATTATTATTATTTTTAATATTATTATTATTATTATTATTATTATTATTATTATTATTATTATTATTATTTTATTATTATTATTATTATTATTATTATTATATTATTATTATTATTATTATTATTATTATTATTATTATTATTATTATTATTATATTATTATTATTATTATTATTATTATTATTATTATTATTATTATTATTATTATTATTATTATATTATTATTATTATTATATTATTATTATTATTATTATTATTATTATTATTATTATTATTATTATTATTATTATTATTATTATTATTATTATTATTATTATTATTATTATTATTATTATTATTATTATTATTATTATTATTATTATTATTATTATTATTATTATTATTATTATTATTATTATTATTATTATTATTTATTATTATTATTATTATTATTATTATTATTATTATTATTATTATTATTATTTTATTATTATTATTATTATTATTATTATTATTATTATTATTATTATTATTATTATTATTATTATTATTATTATTATTATTATTATTATTATTATTATTATTATTATTATTATTATTATTATTATTATTATTATTATTATTATTATTATTATTATTATTATTATTATTATTATTATTATTATTATTATTATTATTATTATTATTATTATTATTATATTATTATTATTATTATTATTATTAATTATTATTATTATTATTATTATTATTATTATTATTATTATTATTATTATTATTATTATTATTATTATTATTATTATTATTATTATTATTATTATTAATATTATTATTATTATTATTATTATTATTATTATTATTATTATTATTATTATTATTATTATTATATTATTATTATTATTATTATTATTATTATTATTATTATTATTATTTATTATTATTATTATTATTATTATTATTATTATTATTATTATTATTATTAGTATTATTATTATTATTATTATTATTATTATTATTATTATTATTATTATTATTATTATTATTATTATTATTATTATTATTATTATTATTATTATTATTATTATTATTATTATTATTATTATTATTATTATTATTATTATTATTATTATTATTATTATTATTATTATTATTATTATTATTATTATTATTATTATTATTATTATTATTATATTATTATTATTATTATTATTATTATTATTATTATTATATTATTATTATTATTATTATTATTATTATTATTATATTATTATTATATTATTATTATTATTATTATTATTATATTATTATTATTATTATTATTATTATTATTATTATTATTATTATTATTATTATTATTATTATTATTATTATTATTATTATTATTATTATTATTATTATTATTTATTATTATTATTATTATTATTATTATTATTATATTATTATTATTATTATTATTATTATTATTATTATTATTATTATTATTATTATTATTATTATTATTATTATTATTATTATTATTATTATTATTATTATTATATTATTATTATTATTATTATTATTATTATTATTATTATTATTATTATTATTATTATTATTATTATTATTATTATTATTATTATTATTATTATTATTATTATTATTATTATTATTATTATTATTATTATTAATATTATTATTATTATTATTATTATTATTATTATTTATATTATTATTATTATTATTATTATTTATTATTATTATTATTATTATTATTATTATTATTATATTATTATTATTATTATTATTATTATTATTATTATTATTATTATTATTATTATTATTATATTATTATTATTATTATTATTATTATTATTATTATTATTATTATTATTATTTTATTATTATTATTATTATTATTATTATTATTATTATTATTATTATTTATTATTTATTATTATTATTATTATTATTATTATTATTATTATATTATTATTATTATTATTATTATTATTATTATTATTATTATTATTATTATTATTATTATTATTATTATTATTATTATTATTATTATTATATTATTATTATTATTATTATTATATTATTATTATTATTATATTATATTATTATTATTATTATTATTATTATTATTATTATTATTATTATTATTATTATTATTATTATTATTTTATTATTATTATTATTATTATTATTATTATTATTATTATTATTATTATTATTATTATTATTATTATTATTATTATTATTATTATTATTATTATTATTATTATTATTATTATTATTATTATTATTATTATTATTATTATTATTATTATTATTATTATTATTATTATTATTATTATTATTATTATTATTATTATTATTATTATTATTATTATTATTATATTATTATTATTATTATTATTATTATTATTATTATTATTATTATTATTATTATTATTATTATTATTATTATTATTATTATTATTATTATTATTATTATTATTATTATTATTATTATATTATTATTATTATTATATTATTATTATTATTATTATTATTATTATTATTATTATTATTATTATTATTATTATTATTATTATTATTATTATTATTATTATTATTATTATTATTATTATTATTATTATTATTATTATTATATTATTATTATATTATTATTATTATTATTATTATTATTATTATTATTATTATTATTATTATTATTAATATTATTATATTATTATTATTATTATTATTATTATTATTATTATTATTATTATTATTATTTATTATTTATTATTATTATTATTATTATTATTAATTATTATTATTATTATTATTATTATATTATTATTATTATTATTATTATTATTATTATTATTATTATTTTATTATTATTATTATTATTATTATTATTATTATTATTATTATTATTATTATTATTATTATTATTATTATTATTATTATTATTATTATTATTATTATTATTATTATTATTATTATTATTATTATTATTATTATTTATATTTATTATTATTATTATTATTATTATTATTATTATTATTATTATTATTATTATTATTATTATTATTATTATTATTTATTATTATTATTATTATTATTATTATTATTATTATTATTATTATTATTATTATTATTATTATTATTATTATTATTATTATTATTATTATTATTATTATTATTTATTATTATTATTATTATTATTATTATTATTATTATTATTATTATTATTATTATTATTATTATTATTATTATTATTATTATATTATTATTATTATTATTATTATTATTATTATTATTATTATTATTATTATTATTATTATTATTATTATATTATTATTATTATTATTATTATTATTATTATTATTATTATTATTATTATTATTATTATTATTATTATTATTATTATTATTATTATTATTATTATTATTATTTTATTATTATTATTATTATTATTATTATTATTATTATTATTATTATTATTTTATTATTATTATTTATTATTATTATTATTATTATTATTATTATTATTATATTATTATTATTATTATTTATTATTATTTTTATTTA
>CATLJX010000042.1:0-149077 GCA_949987645.1 Tachina grossa
TATAATAATAATAATAATAATAATAATAATAATAATAATAATAATAATAATAATAATAATAATAATAATAATAATAATAATAATAATAATAATAATAATAATAATAATAATAATAATAATAATAATAATAATATAATAATAATAATAATAATAATAATAATAATAATAATAATAATAATAATAATAATAATAATAATAATAATAATAATAATAATAATAATAATAATAATAATAATAATAATAATAATAATAATAATAATAATAATAATAATAATAATAATAATAATAATAATAATAATAATAATAATAATAATAATAATAATAATAATAATAATAATAATAATAATAATAATAATAATAATAATAATAATAATAATAATAATAATAATAATAATAATAATAATAATAATAATAATAATAATAATAATAATAATAATAATAATAATAATAATAATAATAATAATAATAATAATAATAATAATAATAATAATAATAATAATAATAATAATAATAATAATAATAATAATAATAATAATAATAATAATAATAATAATAATAATAATAATAATAATAATAATAATAATAATAATAATAATAATAATAATAATAATAATAATAATAATAATAATAATAATAATAATAATAATAATAATAATAATAATAATAATAATAATAATAATAATAATAATAATAATAATAATAATAATAATAATAATAATAATAATAATAATAATAATAATAATAATAATAATAATAATAATAATAATAATAATAATAATAATAATAATAATAATAATAATAATAATAATAATAATAATAATAATAATAATAATAATAATAATAATAATAATAATAATAATAATAATAATAATAATAATAATAATAATAATAATAATAATAATAATAATAATAATAATAATAATAATAATAATAATAATAATAATAATAATAATAATAATAATAATAATAATAATAATAATAATAATAATAATAATAATAATAATAATAATAATAATAATAATAATAATAATAATAATAATAATAATAATAATAATAATAATAATAATAATAATATAATAATAATAATAATAATAATAATAATAATAATAATAATAATAATAATAATAATAATAATAATAATAATAATAATAATAATAATAATAATAATAATAATAATAATAATAATAATAATAATAATAATAATAATAATAATAATAATAATAATAATAATAATAATAATAATAATAATAATAATAATAATAATAATAATAATAATAATAATAATAATAATAATAATAATAATAATAATAATAATAATAATAATAATAATAATAATAATAATAATAATAATAATAATAATAATAATAATAATAATAATAATAATAATAATAATAATAATAATAATAATAATAATAATAATAATAATAATAATAATAATAATAATAATAATAATAATAATAATAATAATAATAATAATAATAATAATAATAATAATAATAATAATAATAATAATAATAATAATAATAATAATAATAATAATAATAATAATAATAATAATAATAATAATAATAATAATAATAATAATAATAATAATAATAATAATAATAATAATAATAATAATAATAATAATAATAATAATAATAATAATAATAATAATAATAATAATAATAATAATAATAATAATAATAATAATAATAATAATAATAATAATAATAATAATAATAATAATAATAATAATAATAATAATAATAATAATAATAATAATAATAATAATAATAATAATAATAATAATAATAATAATAATAATAATAATAATAATAATAATAATAATAATAATAATAATAATAATAATAATAATAATAATAATAATAATAATAATAATAATAATAATAATAATAATAATAATAATAATAATAATAATAATAATAATAATAATAATAATAATAATAATAATAATAATAATAATAATAATAATAATAATAATAATAATAATAATAATAATAATAATAATAATAATAATAATAATAATAATAATAATAATAATAATAATAATAATAATAATAATAATAATAATAATAATAATAATAATAATAATAATAATAATAATAATAATAATAATAATAATAATAATAATAATAATAATAATAATAATAATAATAATAATAATAATAATAATAATAATAATAATAATAATAATAATAATAATAATAATAATAATAATAATAATAATAATAATAATAATAATAATAATAATAATAATAATAATAATAATAATAATAATAATAATAATAATAATAATAATAATAATAATAATAATAATAATAATAATAATAATAATAATAATAATAATAATAATAATAATAATAATAATAATAATAATAATAATAATAATAATAATAATAATAATAATAATAATAATAATAATAATAATAATAATAATAATAATAATAATAATAATAATAATAATAATAATAATAATAATAATAATAATAATAATAATAATAATAATAATAATAATAATAATAATAATAATAATAATAATAATAATAATAATAATAATAATAATAATAATAATAATAATAATAATAATAATAATAATAATAATAATAATAATAATAATAATAATAATAATAATAATAATAATAATAATAATAATAATAATAATAATAATAATAATAATAATAATAATAATAATAATAATAATAATAATAATAATAATAATAATAATAATAATAATAATAATAATAATAATAATAATAATAATAATAATAATAATAATAATAATAATAATAATAATAATAATAATAATAATAATAATAATAATAATAATAATAATAATAATAATAATAATAATAATAATAATAATAATAATAATAATAATAATAATAATAATAATAATAATAATAATAATAATAATAATAATAATAATAATAATAATAATAATAATAATAATAATAATAATAATAATAATAATAATAATAATAATAATAATAATAATAATAATAATAATAATAATAATAATAATAATAATAATAATAATAATAATAATAATAATAATAATAATAATAATAATAATAATAATAATAATAATAATAATAATAATAATAATAATAATAATAATAATAATAATAATAATAATAATAATAATAATAATAATAATAATAATAATAATAATAATAATAATAATAATAATAATAATAATAATAATAATAATAATAATAATAATAATAATAATAATAATAATAATAATAATAATAATAATAATAATAATAATAATAATAATAATAATAATAATAATAATAATAATAATAATAATAATAATAATAATAATAATAATAATAATAATAATAATAATAATAATAATAATAATAATAATAATAATAATAATAATAATAATAATAATAATAATAATAATAATAATAATAATAATAATAATAATAATAATAATAATAATAATAATAATAATAATAATAATAATAATAATAATAATAATAATAATAATAATAATAATAATAATAATAATAATAATAATAATAATAATAATAATAATAATAATAATAATAATAATAATAATAATAATAATAATAATAATAATAATAATAATAATAATAATAATAATAATAATAATAATAATAATAATAATAATAATAATAATAATAATAATAATAATAATAATAATAATAATAATAATAATAATAATAATAATAATAATAATAATAATAATAATAATAATAATAATAATAATAATAATAATAATAATAATAATAATAATAATAATAATAATAATAATAATAATAATAATAATAATAATAATAATAATAATAATAATAATAATAATAATAATAATAATAATAATAATAATAATAATAATAATAATAATAATAATAATAATAATAATAATAATAATAATAATAATAATAATAATAATAATAATAATAATAATAATAATAATAATAATAATAATAATAATAATAATAATAATAATAATAATAATAATAATAATAATAATAATAATAATAATAATAATAATAATAATAATAATAATAATAATAATAATAATAATAATAATAATAATAATAATAATAATAATAATAATAATAATAATAATAATAATAATAATAATAATAATAATAATAATAATAATAATAATAATAATAATAATAATAATAATAATAATAATAATAATAATAATAATAATAATAATAATAATAATAATAATAATAATAATAATAATAATAATAATAATAATAATAATAATAATAATAATAATAATAATAATAATAATAATAATAATAATAATAATAATAATAATAATAATAATAATAATAATAATAATAATAATAATAATAATAATAATAATAATAATAATAATAATAATAATAATAATAATAATAATAATAATAATAATAATAATAATAATAATAATAATAATAATAATAATAATAATAATAATAATAATAATAATAATAATAATAATAATAATAATAATAATAATAATAATAATAATAATAATAATAATAATAATAATAATAATAATAATAATAATAATAATAATAATAATAATAATAATAATAATAATAATAATAATAATAATAATAATAATAATAATAATAATAATAATAATAATAATAATAATAATAATAATAATAATAATAATAATAATAATAATAATAATAATAATAATAATAATAATAATAATAATAATAATAATAATAATAATAATAATAATAATAATAATAATAATAATAATAATAATAATAATAATAATAATAATAATAATAATAATAATAATAATAATAATAATAATAATAATAATAATAATAATAATAATAATAATAATAATAATAATAATAATAATAATAATAATAATAATAATAATAATAATAATAATAATAATAATAATAATAATAATAATAATAATAATAATAATAATAATAATAATAATAATAATAATAATAATAATAATAATAATAATAATAATAATAATAATAATAATAATAATAATAATAATAATAATAATAATAATAATAATAATAATAATAATAATAATAATAATAATAATAATAATAATAATAATAATAATAATAATAATAATAATAATAATAATAATAATAATAATAATAATAATAATAATAATAATAATAATAATAATAATAATAATAATAATAATAATAATAATAATAATAATAATAATAATAATAATAATAATAATAATAATAATAATAATAATAATAATAATAATAATAATAATAATAATAATAATAATAATAATAATAATAATAATAATAATAATAATAATAATAATAATAATAATAATAATAATAATAATAATAATAATAATAATAATAATAATAATAATAATAATAATAATAATAATAATAATAATAATAATAATAATAATAATAATAATAATAATAATAATAATAATAATAATAATAATAATAATAATAATAATAATAATAATAATAATAATAATAATAATAATAATAATAATAATAATAATAATAATAATAATAATAATAATAATAATAATAATAATAATAATAATAATAATAATAATAATAATAATAATAATAATAATAATAATAATAATAATAATAATAATAATAATAATAATAATAATAATAATAATAATAATAATAATAATAATAATAATAATAATAATAATAATAATAATAATAATAATAATAATAATAATAATAATAATAATAATAATAATAATAATAATAATAATAATAATAATAATAATAATAATAATAATAATAATAATAATAATAATAATAATAATAATAATAATAATAATAATAATAATAATAATAATAATAATAATAATAATAATAATAATAATAATAATAATAATAATAATAATAATAATAATAATAATAATAATAATAATAATAATAATAATAATAATAATAATAATAATAATAATAATAATAATAATAATAATAATAATAATAATAATAATAATAATAATAATAATAATAATAATAATAATAATAATAATAATAATAATAATAATAATAATAATAATAATAATAATAATAATAATAATAATAATAATAATAATAATAATAATAATAATAATAATAATAATAATAATAATAATAATAATAATAATAATAATAATAATAATAATAATA
This sequence comes from Tachina grossa, assembly GCA_949987645.1. NCBI lineage: Eukaryota > Metazoa > Arthropoda > Insecta > Diptera > Tachinidae > Tachina > Tachina grossa. Next base: position 6,144 of record CATLJX010000042.1, read on the forward strand.
ATAATAATAATAATAATAATAATAATAATAATAATAATAATAATAATAATAATAATAATAATAATAATAATAATAATAATAATAATAATAATAATAATAATAATAATAATAATAATAATAATAATAATAATAATAATAATAATAATAATAATAATAATAATAATAATAATAATAATAATAATAATAATAATAATAATAATAATAATAATAATAATAATAATAATAATAATAATAATAATAATAATAATAATAATAATAATAATAATAATAATAATAATAATAATAATAATAATAATAATAATAATAATAATAATAATAATAATAATAATAATAATAATAATAATAATAATAATAATAATAATAATAATAATAATAATAATAATAATAATAATAATAATAATAATAATAATAATAATAATAATAATAATAATAATAATAATAATAATAATAATAATAATAATAATAATAATAATAATAATAATAATAATAATAATAATAATAATAATAATAATAATAATAATAATAATAATAATAATAATAATAATAATAATAATAATAATAATAATAATAATAATAATAATAATAATAATAATAATAATAATAATAATAATAATAATAATAATAATAATAATAATAATAATAATAATAATAATAATAATAATAATAATAATAATAATAATAATAATAATAATAATAATAATAATAATAATAATAATAATAATAATAATAATAATAATAATAATAATAATAATAATAATAATAATAATAATAATAATAATAATAATAATAATAATAATAATAATAATAATAATAATAATAATAATAATAATAATAATAATAATAATAATAATAATAATAATAATAATAATAATAATAATAATAATAATAATAATAATAATAATAATAATAATAATAATAATAATAATAATAATAATAATAATAATAATAATAATAATAATAATAATAATAATAATAATAATAATAATAATAATAATAATAATAATAATAATAATAATAATAATAATAATAATAATAATAATAATAATAATAATAATAATAATAATAATAATAATAATAATAATAATAATAATAATAATAATAATAATAATAATAATAATAATAATAATAATAATAATAATAATAATAATAATAATAATAATAATAATAATAATAATAATAATAATAATAATAATAATAATAATAATAATAATAATAATAATAATAATAATAATAATAATAATAATAATAATAATAATAATAATAATAATAATAATAATAATAATAATAATAATAATAATAATAATAATAATAATAATAATAATAATAATAATAATAATAATAATAATAATAATAATAATAATAATAATAATAATAATAATAATAATAATAATAATAATAATAATAATAATAATAATAATAATAATAATAATAATAATAATAATAATAATAATAATAATAATAATAATAATAATAATAATAATAATAATAATAATAATAATAATAATAATAATAATAATAATAATAATAATAATAATAATAATAATAATAATAATAATAATAATAATAATAATAATAATAATAATAATAATAATAATAATAATAATAATAATAATAATAATAATAATAATAATAATAATAATAATAATAATAATAATAATAATAATAATAATAATAATAATAATAATAATAATAATAATAATAATAATAATAATAATAATAATAATAATAATAATAATAATAATAATAATAATAATAATAATAATAATAATAATAATAATAATAATAATAATAATAATAATAATAATAATAATAATAATAATAATAATAATAATAATAATAATAATAATAATAATAATAATAATAATAATAATAATAATAATAATAATAATAATAATAATAATAATAATAATAATAATAATAATAATAATAATAATAATAATAATAATAATAATAATGTGCTAGTTGCTAAATGAAGAGAATGATTTTTTTAGACGAAATAGATTACGGAAATGTTGACGAATAAAAAAATGTAAGTACTTCTCAAGAATCGATTATTTTAGTCTCACGCCTTGTTAAAATCATAAAGTTGGTAATCCAGTAGGGAAGTGCTTCCACCAAAAATTCTTAATTCCAAACTCGATTACCTTTTTTGAAATTTTTTGCTGGGTACTTATGTATATCAGTGTGAACGCTGGGCGTGCTTATTTTTAATTAAATGCGAAAAACGTGGTTGCAATTGTGACACGCAAACAATCAAATCCTTTACTAAATTAAGTTTATTCCTGTTTTTTGTTTTAATATTCACCATTTGTCAAAAAGTCATTTCGTACAGATAAGATGTTGAAAATTGAATTAATATTTTAAGTGTTTTTTAGCTATCTTGGGGTATTCCGTCTTTCACTTTAGCCAAAATGTTGAACTATTTTGAGATAAATATTCCATTTTGAGCATACTGTACACCACAAATCACATACTATGGTTTGTTGTCAATAACAGTGAAAATGTATTTTAAATATTCATTCTCATAATTTCTTTTTTTTTTTGTTTTTTTGTTTGTTTTTAATTCACTTGCACCTGAGGTACACGGTTCCACAGCTCTTTTAAGAAACTTATCTATTTATAATTCAAACGCGGCTTGTCTCCTTCACTGTTCACAAGCAAGTGAAAATTTTAGCGTTTAAAATCTTCTGATTGTCTTTGTCTACTACTTTTGTAGTATTATGTTGTGTTTACAGTTATATTTTTAAAGTCTACAATAACTACGACATCATACCGACGTGTAAACAAACAAGTGGTGAAGGGTATAAAAAGCAACAATCAAATACCGTTAGGTGTCTATTGAAAGAAAAGCAAACACGCAGTGTAATGTTTTTGCTTTATTTTCATTGAATTTTGTTTGTTTATAATAGTACATATTTTCAAACTGTTAAAGCAAAAACGTCAAGGGGTCGCTAGATTTTTTGATAATCATTTCGGGGTCGCGGCTTCAAAAAGGTTGAAAGCCCCTGTCATATAGAATGCGCATCTCATACAAGCTAAAATTTTCTTTGACGGGTATTTCCAGTACTACCCGTCCAGCTACGCTCCCATTGCTGAGAGCAGCGTTGCCGTTGTGACCAGGGATGATAAAGTTGGTACAATTGTACTTTTTTGGTACAATTTAAACCTTAACAGTACGTTGGTACCCCCGTGACTCATTTGGTACTATCTGAAAAATTTGCGAGAACCTAATACTTTTTTTATACAAAAAATAAATAGCGATAATTTGAAATATATCGAGTTTGGCAGAAATGTGGCGAATTTGATTTGTTGTTGAGAGCTACTACCTTGTTAGATATGCATTACACTTGTTTGTTTTATTATAAAGAACTACCGGTGTTTCGTTTTCAATATGATAGCGCGCTATAGCGTCGCATTCATTTATTTTATCTGTTGTATTACTTTTCTTATTAAAAAATATTCCCAAAAGAAAATGGAAATTATGATACTATAAATAACGAGTTTCGAGCTTTGAAAAATTAATTGGATGAAGTAATGTTTCCGTAGCTTTCACAAGTTATCAATAGAATTTGTCAATTCCAAACTCATCAGCGAATGTGGAAAGAAATTTTCATAATTAAAACGAAAAGTCGAAAGTCTAATACAAACAAAATACACTTCGTCACAAAAATTTATTGCAATGGTATAAAAAAATAAAACTTTTACAATCATTTTTACAAAAATATTACAGTGGGTCTACTGTGTAATTCGAAACGAAAGAAATTGCTTTCCAGTTTGAATGCTTATAACATGTAAATTCGAAATCATTTCCTTTCGTTTCGAATTACAGAGTAGACCCCAGAAAGAGTATTACAGTTTCTACTGTGTTTTTACCTTCTGTAAAATCTTCAACAGCCTGTTTAATGCTTTCGTTAAGATTGGCAATGTTAAATTCAATATCATCGGATGATCTGAGCTGAATGTTTTCTACGCAGTGACTACTAAGATATTTTTTGAATGCCAGCTAGTTGATTCCATTAATCATCTTTGTGGGTTGAAAATTGTAACTATTATTGCAGAGTGATCGGAGGACAGATCTAGAGAGGCCTCTACGTGAATTAAGTCCTTATGAATATTTATCGTGAAGACAAAATCTATAACATCTGGAATTTTTCTTACGTTACTAGGCCAGTAAGTTGGCTCCCCTCTCGAAATGACATCTAACCCCATCTTTGAAATTGTATTGAACAAGGCTCGACCTATAGGTGTAACAAGAGCTCCAGTACGTATGTTTTGCATTGTAGTAACCAGCTGCCATGAAACGAAATCCAAGCGATTTGAAGAACTTCTCATACTGATCTTCGGTAACTGAAAATCTGGGAGGTGAGTAAATTGATGATATCACGAAATTCGCACAAACATTTTCTATGAAAATATTCGTCGCTTGCAAATATTCTTCACTAAAGTTGTCAAGGTCATGATGCTTGATTATGGACTTGATTAGAATTGCTGATCCACCGCATGTTCTCCCTCTCGGATACTTTATATCATTTAAACTGTAACCATTTATTTTAAATAAGCTTCTTGAGGTCAAATGAGTCTCAGAAACCAACATTATATCAATATTTTTATCCATGAGGAAGTGCTCAAGTTAATTTTTATGTTGGCGAATGCCGTTTGCTTTCCAGAACCATATTTTTAACGTGTTCATGGCTTATTAACTAATGCTTGAAGCAGTGTATTCTGCATTCGCAGCATATCTTGCATCATACTTGTCATATTTGTAGTAAAGTTGTTTATAGTTAGCACCAGATTCTGAATAGTAGCTTCAAGGCGAATAAAGTTAAAGCTAGAACTAGTCTTAGCAGCATCAGCATACGATACACGTGAAGTAACTGGTTGGCTCATTTGAGCAAAAGTGACGGAGTTCGCGTTTACTGGTTGAGCTGGAGTTAATTTGGGTTTTTGACCAATAGCCTGTTTAACGAAAGAATATACAGGGCACCCTCTATAGTAAGCGGTGTGATTACATCCACAATTACTACATTTTTTTCTGCTTGATCTTTTGGCTTAGTGCAGCTAGTACCATGCAATTCACCGCAGATAACGCACACACTGTAGGTAACTTGAAGTAAGTTTTCGTATGGCCATATTCTTGGCAATTATGGCACTGTACGCGACCTGAACGCTTGCGTGGCTCTTCAACTATGATTTTTTTTTGATGGATTTCAATTTTTTCAATTGTATGTCATTCGGCTCCAGTTCAACCTGAAGTATGGGTTGGGGGACCTTTTCTCTATTATTTATGTTGGTAACATTTTTTACCTTAAATCCTTGGTCGACAAGTGCACATTTTACTTCTTCGGGTTCAACATATGAATCTATGCCCTTTAATACTATATCTAGGCCTATAGTATTCTTAAGTTGGTAGGTGTAAAAATTTGTTTTATTTTTTTCGAATTCACTAACTATTTTTCGGAACTTTTTTTCATTATATATTTAGATTTTAGTTTCATCAATATTACCTCGTTTAACTGGAATGATGTGAAAAGTATTTTCACCAATGGTCGACAGTAGTTTTTTTTATAAGCGCGTTAGAATTTTTTCTCAGATAAATATGTGGTGGCTTAAAAGACTTTTGCGATGATGTAGAGGGCTTGTCGTCGGTGTCTTGCAATATCAAAAAACTATTTGACGATTGGTAGATGATGCGCTGTTATCCCTAGACATCTTTGGAGCAGATGAAATTTTTAAAGAATTTGGGCTTCGCCCACGCCTTATCACGGTTATATATCTATCCATTCCCACTTGTACTTTGGGTTTTGAGCTACTGTTATCTGTAGTGATAACTTGGTATAGTGATGAACACGAGCCCGATGCGGCTGAATTTGCAGACTGAAATGAAGAAGTACTAGGCAATGGTAATGTTAACGATTCACTAGTTGGTATTGCACAAAGCGTAGTTGATCGATGACGAGAAAGTGGCTTTTCCGTTAGAAAAAGACTTTCATCAGGTTTATTATTTATATTGTTTTTATTAAAAGTCTCAGAACTCACAGTAAAATAAGAATTTCTGCCGTTAGAACTCACTTAAAACTTTTTTTCCTTTGAGGTACTCATACAAAGTATTCCTCAATGGTTTTTTGTTTGAGTTTACGGTTTTTTTTTGTTTTTGCTATTTCTTGCTATGTAAAAAAATATTAGTAAAGCCAATAAGCTTATTTATCAAGGTGAATATGTATTACGAATATTTTCTGTATGATTTTTGATTTTGTCGTTTTTTTATATTTGTTTCGTATGTTTGTATGTAAAAAAAAATCCGCTTTAACGTCTCTTCTCTATGAAGGTTCAACGAGAACTGAACAGTACGTAATGAAGATATGTTATAATATTATGAATTCTTTATAAAGACTGGTATATCTTTTAAACAAATATTTGACATTTAAAACGCTCTTTTATTTAAAAGCTTATATATATATATTATTTATTTTATATTTTTCAACTTTTTAACAAAATTTTCTCCACTGGCAACACTATTACACTTCACAAGCGATTTCTATTAAAATTAACTTCTAAAGGTATGCTTTAAAATTCGGATGAGTTATTTCTATGCAGCTGTTATGTAGGGAGTAACGAATACCAGTTTAGCGAATGCGAATGTGGAAGCGAATTATACATTTTAATTTTTGCGAAAGCGAATGCAAATACTTCAATTCAATTAAAATATCACATGCAAATAAATGTATATAAGAGTAAGGCACAACATTTGACTTCTTAATTAAGTGTCATTTATCTTTAAGTGCCATTTAAGTACCGAATTAATTTTTTCAGTACAAAGTTGATAGCCATTTAAATGCCCAACCTGGTCTATTTAAATCATACTTAAGTCTTACAATCAACCATATGTTATTGTGCTTGTGTGTGTTTTTATTGGAAACATGTGCATGAACATCATGTGGTCGTATTAAACAGAATTTCGTTTAATTTTCATAAATATATAACATGTACACTACATAGTATCATATAATGGAATAAATAAATAGAAAAGTCCGTTCTGATGTTCCTAAGTTTTCATAAAGTTTGTTTTTGTGCAATTTTAATTTTCTACATGTTGATAACCTAACTTTCTTATTTACATTAAACAGCTGTTTTCTTTCAGAACTATCAACATTTCACAATGGGCGCATTCATGAGACGTAGCTGTTGAGTTCAACAGTTGTGAAACTGTTGGTAATTGTTGGCCCCAACAATTACGTCTTAGAAACGGCTTGATGGATATAATTTAATTTATATCTTTATTTTGTTACTTCATCGCATTTGTAATGTAAAATTTAACAAATATTTGCTCCTGTCACCTAACAAATCATTTAAAAGATAAAGCTCTATTTGATCAGCTGTTCAGACTGAGCACAACATGTTGACTATAGGTAGCGAAAAAATTTTATGATGGAAAATTACTCAACTGTTGAGTGGAGCGGAACTACTCAACTATGCGTTTTTAAGACAAACACTCAACGGTTGCACAACAGCTACGTCTTATGAATACACCCAATGCTACCACACTTTCATAGTATTTAAGTGAGCATTAAATTTTACAACTGAAAAAGTGAAACTGCAATTAAGTGTAACTTAAAATTAAGTGGCTATTAGCTAAATGATTCTTACGTCCCTTTTCACAATGTCTGATTAATAGTTAACGTGAACTCTAACTGACAGTTCTTCATACAAAACTTGCCATTAAAGTCCCTGTTAACTTTTAATTGTACATTGTGAAAAGGGCCGTTAATTGAGAAGTCGATTATAGGGCCTAAGTATAGATAATAATTAAAACTAAGTTTACAAAATGTTAGGCAATCAATCCATTCGCACTTTGGCTCTAAGGCCTGGTACTCTGTTCAACAATTCATGTGAAATGCTGTCAAAATAAATATTAAGAAAATTTGGAATGGGTTTTTTCTGAAAAAATATTGCAGAAGTAGTACTCTGTTTATCTTGGGGAAAACATATAAAATACATACATATATCTTCAACATTTTAAGTTTTTATGAGAAATAATATGAGTGGTACTTGTTTCGCGTTAAAAAAAACAAGGACTAGTTACGAGTAATATTGTTTGGATTTGAAATTTGTTGTACGAAGTAATGAATGCTGCTCATCAGGTTTTGAAAGACTAGTCTTAAGCAGAAATTATTTTCACGCAAATAAAACACTACCTTTTCTTTTTCAAAAACTGAAAAAATATTTCCAAAAAAACCGCCGGATTGTGGTTTGATACTTATAAGAACTTATTGATAGAAAAGTTTTCCGCTAAAATTTTAAATATTTGATTAGAATGGTTTACTTGTAAGTATATGTAACTTTTTCATGCTGGTTGAAAACAATTTTCTTTTTTTTGACGTTTGTTCATCGTAAGTTATTTTCATTAAAGAAATAAAATTTTTTTGTCTTAAGTATTCACTTGAAATATTCGCATGCATTTTAGCGAATGCAAAAGCGAATGCAACTAACAAAAGTAAGCGAATAATTTGGGAATGCGAAAGCGAATGCGAACATTCGTTACACCGCTACTGTTAAGTTTCTTTGTACTTCTTGCTCGTATGATTACACTAATCCACTCATACATAACTCACACCGATTTGATCTTACTCAAAATTTGTGATTGTGTTGTGAAAAAGATTTCACCCCCTAGTGCATAGATGTTTACACATCAAAAAGTATTGTTCTGCGTTATTTATTGACGTTTCTCAGGCATTTGATAACGTGTGGCATGAAAGCCTAATTTTAAAATTAAAGACTTACCTACCAATAAACATTTTAAATCTATTAGAAAGTTATATTATTTCCCGTAAGTTCACTTTTGTGGAATGAGACTTTATGAGTATGCAGGCGAGTATAATGGGGCCAGTTTTGTATTTCGTTTATACTTGTGATAAGCCTATGAGCCGTAGTATCCATACTTCTACATTTGCGGACGATACAGCCTGTCTTAGTATGCACGAAAAAATTGATGAGGCAAACTCCAGGAACACATTTCCCAAACGGAACTATGGCCAAACTTATGGAGAATAAAGGTAAATGAATAGAAGTGTGGTCAGATAACATTTACCCTATGAAAAAATACTTGTTCACCCATTAGAATAAATAATTAAATTGTTCCTCAACATTCATTTGTGAAATATCTTGTTATACGCCTTGATCGATGGCTTACATTGAAATAACACATTGCAAGCTAACACAAATGAAACTAAAATAAACTCAGGTACATTGGCTGATTGGTAGAAATTCAACCCTCAGTCTAGATTGCAAATTTTTAATATACAAGTCGCTTTTGAAAATTATATGGTGCTACGGAAATTAGCTATGGGGCACTGCTTCAGCTTCAAATGTTGGGAAAATTCAATGAAGGCAAAACAAAATTTTACGTTTGATAACATAATTTAAAAAAAAAACAAAACAAATTGTTTGGTTTTGTTTTGTTTTGTTTAATTCTTTGAAGTGAGAGAAAAAAAAATAATGAGAACGATTGCTCAATTTGTTTTTGCACACAAACACAAACCAGAGACCGCAGCCGATCGGCTGTAAACCAACAAACAGCCGCTGCCAGCTACAAACAATGCATTAATTTAATCGTACGCCGCTCGAAAAGAAAATATTGGGAAATAAATGGAAGGAAGGGTTTTAAAACATTTGCTGAGAATTTGGCATCATTATATAATCAACCTTATTCCAGTTGTCGTCATCGACGTCACTTTAACACTATACCAAAAAATTGGGGCTTGTTTACTCGTTCTCGAGAACAATTTTGCGCAACTGAAAATCTATTTCCGTTCCCTAAGGTCTAGAAAATAGCATAAACACGCCAACATGAGTCAGTTGTTTTTGACAACGGATATACGAGCACCAAGTTTTTGGTGTTGTGATAAAATGAAAATTGGAATGAGGGTGAATATAACTTTATTAACACTTCAGTTTGTTTTACATAAACAAGCAGCATAGCTACAACCGGGTGTCCTAAGACACCTCTCTTTTTTTCAAAAAATTTAGATCAGTTTATGTCACGTACTAAATCAAATTGTGAATTCTTTGCCTTTTCCCGATCTCACGACTGCAGATATTAATATGTTTTTTAGTTATTTTTATTTAAAATTTTATCGGAAATGTAATGCTGCCTTTTAATTTAAAATCCAAGTACTAACAAAAGTCAAGGCTAAAAAAATTATTTTTGCTAAAAGTCAAATATCTTCTAAGTTATGAGAGATACGAAAACACATCTGTTGACATTATTTCTTCAAAATGTTGAGCTTAGATCAAAACGCTTTATCCCATAAAAATCGAATAATTTTTCTAAAAGTTACAAGCCTCAGAATTTTTTTTGAGTCCCATGTTGTCAACTTAGGCCCACTGTAACTCCTGTCCAGCCTCAGCCAGACGGCTGACCAGACATCTGTTATAAAGCTTAAGTCCCCCGTTACGGATATTCGAAGTTTCATATAAATCCAATCAGTAGTTTAGAAGTTCCCGATTTATTACCATTTATTGTGCAAAAATCCCCACTGTGCAGTGTTGCCAATAGGTGTGTAATTACACAGAGTGTGCAATTGCTCTCATGTATAGGCCATGTAATTAGATTCCATAATCTACGTGTAATTCTACTTTATGTTCTATTTTTATTTATTTTTATTTTCATTCATACGAGTTCTCGTTGTACCTTCATAGTGAACAGACAATTAGCGGAATTTTTCTTACATACTTACTAAACAAACAAAAAATTACACAAAAAAATATTCGTAGTACATATTAATCGTAATAGCCACATACTGACTTTAATAAACAAAGCCTGGTACTATGATCATAGTTGTGAAAATTTTTTAGCACCATTGATTATTTCGCGTGAAAAACTTGACATGTAGTAAATGTAGCCCAACTCGCGTTTTTTTTAATAAATTTCTCGCTTTTATTGCTTCAAAGTATGCAACACTGTTGAAATTCCGTGCGAAAAAAGCACTGCTCATGTTGTTTCGCAGCTAAACAAAAATGATGCCAGACTAATTTTGCATGGAAAGCCATGATTTTAGGAGTTTTTCACAACAGGAACAGAGTACTACTACTGCGAGTTTATTTCGCAAATATTTCATACCAAATACTTTTATATGTAGTTTGACAGCATTTCGCACGAAATTGTGAACAGAGTACCAGGCTTAAGCCTAAAGGCTCAGTTACCCGACTGTAATGTAATGTAACTGCAACAATAAGAAACAGCTGATCGATTTTGTTATGTGAAAAGTAATGATAATGGTTACAGAGATGTAATGTAAGGTAACCTACTTTTCATACAAAAATATCAATTAGCTGTTTTCTACGTTACAGTTAAATTACATTACAGTCGGCTAACTGACCCTTTATTTGTTTTGCTAGTATTTTTTACGTAGTAGAAATAACCAAAACAAAAAAAAAAACGAAAACAAAAAAACACAAATAAAGTGCCCTTGAGGAATACTCTATATGAATACCTCAAATACAAAAAAATTGTGAAGTGAGTTCTAACGGGAGAAATGCCTATTTTACTGTGAGTTCTGATAGTCTGAGGAAAGTCTATTTTTTTAACAGCAAAGCCAATTTTTCTTCAGCGATCAACGTTCTGTCCAATGCCAAATAGTAGTGATTCATAAACATTACAGTTGCCTAGTACTTCTTCATATAAGTCAGTAATATCATCCCCTTCAGGCTTGTGTTCATCACCTAAGGCCATGACTCACTATCATACAAAGTCGTGCGATCTACGTAAAATACAACCCTGGTGTGATGAATTGTTATTGTCTTTTGCAAAATTTCATAAAATCCATCATACCAGGGTTATAATATTTCGTAGCTCGCACGACTCTGTTTAATAGTGTATCACAGCCTTTAACAAAGTTATCACTACAGATAACAGTAGCTCAAAACTCAAGGTACAAGTCGGAATGGACAGATATATAACCGTGGTAAGGCGTGGGCGAAGCCCGAATTCTTCAAAAATTTCATCTGCTCCAAAGATGTATAGGGATAACAGCGAATCATCTACCAATCGTTTTTCATTATTGCAAGATACCGACGACAAGCCCGCTGCATCATCGCAAAAGTCTTTTAAGCCAATACGTATATATTTGAGACGCACTTATTAAAAAACTACTGTCGGTCATTGGTGATAATGCTTTTCATGTAATTCCAATTAAACGAGGTAATATTGACGAAACAAAAATACATATATATGCAGAAAAAGATTTCCAAAAAATTTTGACAGAATTTGAAAAAAAACAAGCTTTTATACATACCAACTTAAAGGCCTACAGATAGTACTGAAGGGCATAGATTCATATGTTGACGCCGAAGAAGTAAAATGTGCACTTATCGACCAAGGATTTAAGGTAAAACATGTTACTAATATAATCAATAGGGAGGAGATACCCCAGTCTCTATTTCGTGTTGAACTGGAGCCGAATGATATGCAGTTGAAAAAAACGAGACACATCCAATTTATAGCCTAAAATACCTCTTGTACCGAAAAATCACAGTTGAAGAGCCACATAAGCGTTTAGGTCCCGTGCAGTGCCATAGTTGCCAAGAATATGGCCATACAAAAACTTACTGCAATTTACCTAAAGTGTATATTATCTGCGGTAAATTGCACGGTACTGCTAGATGTACTAAACTAAAAGACCAATCTGAAAAAAATGTAGTAACTATGGAGGTAATCACACCGCTAACTACAGAGGATGTCCTGTATATTCTCTCATTAAACAAACCAAAATTAGCTCCAGGTCAATCAATAAACGCGTACTCCGCCACTTTTGCCCAAATGAGCCAACCAATTACTTCAGGTGTATCGTATGCCGATGTTGCTAAGGCTAGTTCTATTCCGAGACAAAATGTTTCACCACAAAATAATACAACAAATACAAACTCAAACTTTAATTTTAATCGCCTCGAAGCCATTATTGACAGCGATGCCAACAATATATAACCAAACGCGCTACTACCCTTCTCAAAAAGCGCTAAGTTACAGCATTATCAAATATTTATAGCAAAAACGCGCTATTTTCTACGCGCTAAATTAAATTTCAATAAAAGTCGATGTATTTGTGTATTAGTACTCGTATATACAATTAATTTTTCAGATTTTGCAATATTGTTTCCCTGACATTATGTTTTAATTAACTAAAATCATTTAATACAGAATCAGAATCGCTTTCCATATAATCGAAATGCTTACAGCCTTATTTATAAAACTTAAAAAGGCTTTTTAAGAAACATTTTTTATGAAAATTTGTTTTAGAAAACCTTTATACAGACTTTTTAAGTTTTATAAATAAGGCTGTTAGTATTTACTTTTAATTTATTTATAAAACTTTGTAACAACATTTAAATTGTTGAATAGTTTTGCGATTCAAATGCTTTTTGTATTTCAGCTATAATAGATGCTTTGTAAGTTGTGTACATTTTTTGGGTCATTGTATGTGGTACATATTTTTATTTGTGAAATTTCAAAATATTTGTCATTACAGTATTAATATGCGTTTTTAATTCTAACCACAGTCAAGCGAATTTTGTTTGCGACAGCTGAATCATTAACTAATTTAAAAAAAATTTATCGCAGTTTTGGATATTAGAAAATTGTTAAATTTATACAAAAAAAGTTGAAAAAATATTGAACTGAAATGATATTGTTGACTTTTTTCAAAACGCGCTAGAAATCTTAAAACACCCGTTGATTATAAGCCACCTGTACGCACATATACCGGAGGTGGGGCAAGAAGTGATACTGAAAAAGGTAACATATTTGAGCACTTAAACTCCGTTTTTACGCCAAACATATGTACTGGTTTTGTTGATTTGGCGAGTGTAGTCGCTCACCAACACATAAAGCTTAAAACGCGTGATTTACAAAAATTAATTGCCGAACTTAACCCGAAGAAATCCAAGGTTATTGATGGAATTAGTAACCAGATGCTGATGAAGTTACCTCGTATTGCAATGAGAATCATGTTATTCATTTTTAATGCAATTTTACAACTGGAGTTTTATCCACATAGCTGGAAGCTTGCCAAGGTTAAAATGATTCCAAAGCCAGGCAAATATCTTACCAAGGCTGAGTCATATAGGCCAATAGGTCTACTATCAACAATGTCAAAGCTTTTCGAAAAACTGCTTAAGACAAAATTGTCTTCAATTCTAATTAGAAGTGGGTGTATACTGGACCATCAATTTGGTTTTAGAAGTCAGCATAGCACCATTGAACAAACTCATAGATTGGTTCAATTGAACCAAGAAGAAAGAAAGTACTGTTCTACGCTGTTTATTGACGTTTCTCAGGCATTTGACAACGTGTGGCATGAAGGCCTAATTTTAAAATTGAAGACTTACCTACCAATAAACATTTTAAATCTATTAGAAAGTTACATTATTTCTAGCAAGTTCACTGTTGTGGAAGGATACTTTATGAGTATGCCTGAAACTATCTCATTTGTTGTGCCACAGGGGAGTATACTGGGGCCAGTTTTGTATTTGATTTATAAGTGTGATATGCCTGTGAGCAGTAGTATCTATACCTCTACATTTTCGGACGATACAGCCTGTCTTAGTATGCACGATAACCCTGATGAGGCATCCCGCAAACTCCAGGAACACATTTCTCAGATGGAACTATGGTTAAACTTATGGAGAATAAAGGTAAATGAACAGAAGTGTGGTCAGCTAACATTTACCCTACGAAAAAAATACTTGTTCCCCCATTAGAAAAAATAATAAATAAAATACCTTGGTATACATCTTGATCAACGGCTTAGATGAAAATACAACATTAACTCTAAGCTAACACAAATGAAACTAAAATTAACTCAGGTAAATTCGGTAATTGGTAGAAACTCAACCCTCAGTCTATATTGCAAACTTTTAATATACAAGTCGCTTTTGAAGCCAATATGGTGCTACGAAATTCAGCTAAGGGCACTGCGGCAGCTTCAAATGTTGAAAAGATTCAACGAAGGCAAAACAAAATCTTACGTTTGATAACATCGGCTCCATGGTACATCAAAAATTGTAATATACATCGTGATTTAAATATGCCACTAGTGAAGAAATTGCAAAATACGCAGACAAATATCTAACAAAACTCGAGTCACATCATAAAAAAGAGAGATACACGGGCTCTAATAATCAACACCCCACGTGATGAAGCTCCTTGAAAACACTTTTTTTTTTGCTTATCACTACTTTGTTTTATTAATAACTATCACTTAGCTTACGTCTGATATTGGTTGGGCCTTATAATTATATTTTAGATTTAAGATTTCAATGCTGATTGTTTGTTCAGTTTTGAAGATACAATAAGTAAAAAACATGTATTAAAAAAAATTCACTTGTAACAGTCTAATGTAAGCAAAACGAAACAAGAGAATCAAAAAATTTTAAATCTTCCATTTCCAAATTGTTTTTTTTTATTTGGATGCTAGAACACATATTATTAATTTGTATTTTCTACATTTCAACTTTAAAAGGCATAGCATGTGTTTTAACATCCAAGCTCACAAGAAAACATGTGGAAACGATGTGGAAGCCAGATTACACGACTGTCAAATAATAATCAAACTAAAATCTTTTAATTTTTTGTTTGACAATAGTACATAAATTAATGTTCCTTTTTAAATTTTATTTACTTTATATTCGTTTTCTATGATTTGTTGATTTCTTAGTTTTTTAAGTTCAATCTCGTTAAAGTGCGTTTTAAGTTAATAAAAACAAATTCTAGTTATTTACTTCAAAAGGTAATTCCAGGAATCCCGGTAAGTTTAAAACCCCATCCCGATTTTCCGGGAAATAAAAAAGTGAGGGAAAAGAAAAACTTTAATAATTACACACACACATACAGACATATTGACATCAGTTCGAAAAGAGTCAGAATCGACTACCAGGACATCAAAACCTCAAAATATGATTAAAACCTTAATTTGGAAAAATGGGGTACAATCAGTAACTAGCTATAGCGGGAATTAAAAAAGCTAAGAGATAAAAATCAGTTTGATGAGTTTCAAAAAGCACAAAACAAATTAACAGGCATAAAATACATTACACTTAATTGCAATTTAAACGATCGTATTTACCCATTGCAACATTAGCTCCATCTGTGCCGACCCAATTTATTAGTGCCTATAATAGTAATAGGGTTTTCTCTAAGAATATTGAACAACATTTTAGATGATACATTTCTATAAAATTCTTCAGGACAATACTTTGCTTCGAAAACGTCGTATTCGGAACTCAACTCAATTATTAATTCCACTTCTTTTTTCCCTGCAGGTACCTGTTCCCATTGAGCAACCTTATCATGTCACAATCTTGAAACCAGCCAATCATCACGATGCACCTACTATGCATGATGACACCAACCTAAAATTCGATGATTGGAACTATTCTCCAACAAACGAATGGCATGCATCGCTGTCCGATGACTTTCCTATTCCAGTGGTCATCAAAGAGAGAAACTGATTAAAAGTAGAGCACTAATACATTTTTAGTGCTGTTCAACTGAAAAAATCGCACTTGTAAAGGTTTAATTGGATATATGTAAAATATTTTTGTGGGTTAATTTTATATTAATGAACGTTTGTTTAAAGTGGTGCCTTAAATTTCTGGATACATACTATAAACTTAGCATCTTTAAAATTATTTAAGACAAATAAAAACTTATTTTCCTTATATTCCGCAAATTTTCATATGTCCTCCCCAGTAAAAACTACTGTTATAAAAAGATTTAAGTTAGACAATTGATTTATATAAAATAATACAGAAAAAAGTTAAATCGCTTTGGTGGTGTTTAAATAATCTCGGTGTATTTTTTTCATAAAAAATTCGAAATAAATCTGCTTTTTGCGTTTGCATTATTCTTTTGCTTTAAGGCGGTGTCAGATACAACTTCAATGCTTTGCGTGACGTTTTTGACTTTGTGAAAAAGCGTGAAGTAAAATGTGTATGACACAATAAGAACTTTGACAACACTCACTGTTTGTTTCACTATTCGGTTTTATGTATAAAACACAGCACAATTCGATTACTCTGATGCCACGTTTTTTATGTAAATTTAACGACATTTTAATAAAAATTCCATATTACAAAAAAATTCCATATACCAACTGATTGTCAAAGCATGCAAAAAGTTGAGAGTTGCCTAACTTTTCGCTTCGCTTTGCGTTAAAAGTTCTTTATGTGACATGTTTCATAAGAGCATGAACATTTCATCTTAGATGTCAAAGCGAATCTTCAACGCAACGCGAAGCAAAAGTTTTATCTGACATGGGCTTTACGCGTAATTCAAAACATATAACACGTAGGTATTCATTGTATCTACATTAAGTAGGAAATACATAATTGCAAAAAAATTACGCTGATGAAAAGAATTATTCTCTACACTGATAAGAAATTTCACAAATTAACATTTTTTATTTTAAAAGTTGAATGCTCTTCAACGAATAAAAATGCCAGATCTGGCAGGGAAATGCCAAAATGGCAGCAATGGTATACATACATAGTTTGCATGCTTATGCTCATAATACAATTATAACACGAACATGCACAAGCCCAGCCCATGGTACAATTTTACTAGGTACATGCACGACTACAACAAATTTACATCAAAAAACACAGGCATTTTGTTGTTATAAACAAACGTATAATTGTCAGAAGCAGGAGCCTTTTGTTTTTAAAAATAACAATTACAGAGTAATTAAAGTACAATTGCAGACGCGGCATTCATGAATGGTCATTCATTCAGTGTTGCCAATAGGTATGTAATTACACAGAGTGTGCAATTACTCTCATGTGTAGGCCATGTAAATAGATTCATATATAATCTGGGTGTAATTCTACTTTATGTTCTATTTTTATTTATTTTTGTTTTCATTTTAACCTACAAAAAACACGTGTATTATAATTTTCGTCAATGTGTAATTGGAAACACAGCCATGTGTTAGCTCAATAGCAACACTGTGATCGTTTACAAACATAATTTTGGCGTTTGTTTTGATAAAATCTTAAGTGAAATTATGAAAATCGGTAATTTTTTACGATAATTACAGAATTATAAATATTTTGAGAAATTATACTGGTCGACAATTTATTTTTTTTTTTTGTGCTAGTTGTTTGCAAGCTTAACACAGAAATAGCAGCGAATACTGAACGAATGGTGCGAATATTTTATGTGCTTGTATGTGACATTATGTTATTTCATTGCTTTTGTATAATGTCTTCACAAAGAGATAATGTAAAGAAGGCAAGCAATAATAAAATAAATGATTTCACATAGCATTGCATATTTTTGTTGTTGTCAATTAAAGGCAATGTAAAAGCAATGAATTTATGAATATGCAGAAAACGCGAGTGTATTCATTCTGTACTCTGATGTATACAATACAAATATTTGTCAAACTCTGTTTACAAGCAGGGTGACCGATGACATTTTTCAAAAAGTGGCACCAAATAGGAGATTTATCAAAGAAAAGGGGCAAAATTAAAAAATACGAGAAAACTGCACTAAACTTTTTATTTTTAATGTATTTTCATATAACTCACCCTAAATAAAGCGGGTCAAAAAGTGGCAAGGCAGTCGAAAAAGGGGAAAAGCAGTCGAAAAAGTGGCAAATTGCCACTTTAGTCGGTCAAACGGTCACGCTGTTTACAAGCTAAAAAAATGTTAGTGTATGTGTTCTATATAAAATGATTGCAGTGTTGCCAATGAAATTACACATGGCTGTGTTTCCAATGAGGTAGTTTAGACGAGAACAATTTTTAAGCCGCACAATTTTTGTTATTTTCCAAATTACACGAGACTAATTCATCTGGCACAAAATGTATACGTATACACAGCTTTGTGTGTGTTAGTGTTTTTCGCATTCATTTAACACTTGCTGTTTTTTAATTTGTGTGTGTATTGGTTTTATGCTGCTAATGCGGGGTTGTAGCTGGTTGAAAAGTTATGCCAACCGCAAAACCACTCTCTTTGCCTCTCTCACCTACTAACTGGCATGTTATGCCAGCACAATTATGCCCGTGTAAATCAGCGCAATTACAATTTGAAGAAAATTACACAGATTGTACATGAATCTAATTACATGGCCTACACATGAGAATAATTGCACACTCTATGTTATTACACACCTATTGGCAACACTGAATGACAATAATTATTCATATGTGCTGCGTCTGCAATTGTACTTTAATTACACTGAAATTATTATTTTTGAAAACAAAAGACTTCTGGGTTAGGTCTGGGAAAATGGGTTCAGCTTCGGGTTCGGTTTCAGTCCTTGGTTTATACCAGCAAAATACATGTGTTTGTTGGTGATATAATTTTGTTGTAGTCGTGCATGTACCTACCCTGCAGTCAGACTGGGGCCAAGTGTCTCTATGTCAAGACTAAAATTTTAGTAGTAGTTACATTGTCTACAATTTCTCTTCTATTCATCAGTATAAAAGAAATAGAGAAAACAGATGTGGTGTATTTCTGGTCGATTTTGCAACAACTTGTCAATAAATATAAATTTTGTATGTACGTAAGGTATAGATATGTACCAGTAAATGTCTTGTGGGTATGTCTCCATGTTCCCATAAGAACTATGAGTTCACTACCTAGTCAATTGTTTTAGTGTTACTAGTAGATTTTCAATGACAAGCACATGCTAAATGTCTATAGCATAAAGTATTGTATGGGGAATAATTGTAGAGTAGTACTGGTGACAAAGTCAAAAGCGACTCAGTACATTTTCACTATTCGCACTTTCTGCAGGGCTAGTATAGTTTTACCATGATGCTTGATTTATTTTAGTGAGAGTCATGTTTTGATAGTTGTTTTGTTTTTTATGCTTACACTAATACAGACTACTTAAAAGTAGTGTAAAATAGAATAAAAAACCCTGTCGGGATTTGAGCTATATTAAAAGTAACTAATGGTTAATCAGAGGCGAGTGATAACTGACTCAAAAGCTAACTTATTTTATATGTTCAACGCTATTCAGTTTTTCAACGTAATGTTCTCAGAACGAGTCAGTACTCACTCACGCTGCATAAGTTTCAAATAACCACAAGTTAGCTCATATAGAGTGAGTATTTGGCTGATACAAGGCAAGTGCACTATTAGTTAGCTGCGAACTGGCCACCTAATGATTAGCACATTATGACTTAATTTGTGGCTAATCAAAAAAGAAGAAAAAAGTTCTTTCTTTAGCCAATCATTATTTTTAACTTACTTATGAATAAAATTTTTAGTCAACTTAAATTTGAAACAATTTCAAATTTTTTTTTTTTTTTTTTGAGACGAAAATTAGTGTCGAAACGTGAT
Organism: Tachina grossa; assembly: GCA_949987645.1. NCBI lineage: Eukaryota > Metazoa > Arthropoda > Insecta > Diptera > Tachinidae > Tachina > Tachina grossa. Next base: position 26,488 of record CATLJX010000042.1, read on the forward strand.
CCCTTTGTTTGTCAGCCATCACACTTAACACTTTGCTATTGCGCCATATAAAATAAAGACGGCATAGAGTTAATATAAACATAACTTTTATGCTGACATCTTTTCTATAAAATATGACTCATCTCTGCATCAGCTTTGAGTTATCTAAAAATTAGTTCAAAGCTTATCGAGGAGATGTTAGTTGTATTAAAACAACTCACTAATCTCAGCATCAGTTTTGAGTTAGCTTAAAGTTAGTTCAATACTTATCGGGAAGAAGACAGTTCTACAAAAAACAACTGACGCACATCTGTATCATTTATGAGTTAGTTCAGAAGCTAGTTGTAAATGAGTTAGCAAAAAGTCACCTATATTTTGAGCTAGCTAATAAAAATTTTATAGGGAACTTTTAGAACGTCTTATGCAGCCCTTTATTGCATACACATACATATTTACGTATGCATATTGTACCTAATATATTGCAAAAGGACAAAAATATGGGAGAAAATATCATAACGGTCAACAACATAATAATGCCCAAAATGACATACATAGTTGCACCACATTTCTCATCAGTGGTGTAGAGAAACAATAAACCAAGCCATGAAAACGAGGGCATTTTAGTTCTAATATAGCTTCCGTGGCTCCAACATGTGTTCTCCTAACGAGCGGAATTTTACATGTTTAGTATTTTTGCAAAAGTGTGTCGTGCTAACTAAGAGGAATTAAATATGATAATGAAACATTTAAGTAGGTGTGTGAGTGACACTCTTGCAATACATGAGTGGTGTAAAAGGAAATGGCATGGTGAAACAAGTGTTTGTGTGAAAGATTTAATTATCACCATATATTCAACATGCGTGAATAAAAAATTTTAGCTTTTGCGCAATGAAAATATAAAGTTAAAATATATATGTACATGCATAACACATATAACCATTTGTTTTTAAAGTCAATGCGAAAATTCTATAATAAATTAAATAGTTTTGTATATACATATTGCTCATTTACTTCAATAGTGGCACAACTCAAAAAAACCAGTTTTGCAGAAAACGCGTTTTAAGTTTTCAATTTGCATACAACTCAATGGAGAAATTAAAACAAAATTCTTCTCTCAGGAGGTGATGGCACAAGCTATTTATATGAAATTTTTACACAAGATAAAATACGAAATGCCGCATCTTTCTGCATTATTAACTCAAAAAACTCATTTTTTGAGTTATGCCACTATTGAAGTAAATGAGCGATATGTACATACATACATATGTATATAGTAATATTTCAATGTTTTGAACATTTTACAATATAAGAAATGTGAATGCAATCGCTAAAATATGAATTATTCTTCATGAAGAAAAACGATTTGCTAAAATATGTATTCTTTTTACAAATTCGACAAAAAGTATGAATAGCAAAATTGCTAAAAATAATGTGCGTATAAAAAAGTAAATGATACATACTAGCATATGTAAATATCTATGTAAGTATGTATAGCCTATAAACAGGAGTTTCATAATTAGTAAGATTATCGTTCATTGAAAAGTATAAATAAATATATTTTCTTAATTGACTTAACAGAGTGGACAAAGTAGAACAGTAAATTTGCACTATATATACGAAGTGCAAAATAATGAGAATCAAATAATATTTTTTTGTAAAATTATTTAAGATTTGAAAAATCAAATAAGTTCAAAACAAAAAACTAACGAAAATAATACATAAAAAAGTTAAGAGGATAAAATCCGACCAACTTTTTGTTTGGTTTACCCAGTGTTGCCAGAACTTGGTCAGCAAAAAGTGCTATATTTGGCAAAAATGTGGTAAAAAATATGCTAACAAAATTGTAAAAGAAAACATTTTATTTTCGCTTAAGCGGGTGCTAGACACATCAATATTCAGCTTAAATATGTGTGGTTGTGTGCGTTTTTTATACAAAATATTCAAACCAATATTATATATGACTATTTTTGGTAAACAAACGCACACAACCACTTATATTGAAGCTGAATATTGATGTGTCTGGCACTCGCTTTAAAACTCATACTGAAAATATTTTTTTCTTTTGAAGGTAAATTTTATAAAACAAGTTTTCTTTCAAAACAGATTTCAATTTAAATACTATCGGCCCTACGTATAAACAAAAAATTGCATTAAGTTAGAATAAGTGACGACATTAATCTAAGTGCTAACGAGTTCCTCCATGCAATTTGACACTAAAAATCAGCGCATAATGTAGTTTTAACCCACTATTAAATCCTATGGTGATTTTAAATGTAAGATTGTATGGTAAAATCCGTTAAGATTGTACTCAATTTTGCCACTTAGCTAACTTCTTGCTAGTTTTTGCTTTTTTTGCTGAGATTTTGATATTTGTACGAAGAAAAAATTAGGAATAGTCTTAAGATAGTTATTAAAAAATATGTGTCTCTTTTATTTTTTGCTTTTAGTAAAAGATAGATTAGCCTAGGGAAATCCCCACGAATACTTAAACAACACATTGGTCAAACAACAATATAAACACAAAAGATAGATCAGTTGGCACGTCGATTAAAATAGTCATTACATGGGTTGTCCTTAAAGTGTGGCTTATCACATGTTTTATTAACAAAATGATGATAATGGCATCTGGCGAAATAATTTATGCAGAAAGCATTGGAGAAATGAAAGTAAAAATAAGTTTTTGCACACTCACATCAAAATGTGTATTATATGTTTCTCAATTGCATTCAAACTTTTAGTCTATAAATAAAATTAAAGCTGGTAACATTCTTCACTTTAATTAAATAATGAAAAGTAATCAAAACAGTTATATTGGACAGCTAAAGGTGTTTTCACACCTGACAAAAGGGTTGGTTTAACGTTAAAACCAACTGTTAAAACCTTGTTTTACCACACAAATTGTTTTTGTTAAAACAGACTAAAAACCATTTCTGAATTGGTTTTATGCTATGTTCAGACGGTAACATGAACCACTTCGTTCGCTCTCTGAACCAGGATTGCGAACCATGCCGTTCACACGACACATGCCAGGAACACAATTGGGACGAACGACGAATTTCGTCCACGTCGACGTGTGAAGCACAATAACGACGAATTTACTCAGCGAATTCAGCTCTTATAATTGATAAAGTTGGTTATTGTCAGTGTGACCATATTAGTAATTATGGGCTAAATTTAGCTTATTTCTTCTAGATTTAGCTTTAAAATTTTTATTAAGCTCTTAGCTTCTTTTTTTAGCTTCTCTAAAAACGGATTTAGCTTTTTTAGACTTTTTTAATCCAAATTGCGTATTCTCTAAAAATATATTAAAGAAATACGTGATTTAGCTTAATTTTGTTTTAAAATCTGGTCACACTGTAAGTTTCATAATTACAATATGGTAATGTCAATGGTAATAGAGAATAAAATTAGTTTTCGAAATGGACTATTATTAGCTAAATATCTATAATTATGAAGTTCAATCCCAAATTGATCAGTTCTGAGGAAATTTTTCTTTTGTATTTCTTCAACTTCAAGGTATTTGTTATTATACTCTTTTATAACGTCTATCATCTATGTTCTAGATTCCTCATCGTTTTCACATGTTTTCTTGTAGAATCGGATGTTAAAACGCATGCTACACCTCTTTCAGGTAAAATTTAGAAAATACAAATTAATAGTATGTGTTCTAGCATCCAAAGTTAGATGAAAACAATTTTTCAATTGACGATTTTAAATTTCTAATTTTTTTGTTTTCACTTCTGATCAAAAAACTCGTATTTCACAAGAGTGTTAAGAAGTGAAAAGAATACGAGTTTTTTTTGAAAAAAGTGAAAACGAAAAAATTTAAAGTTTAAAATCGTGCAGTTTTTTTCCGACGGTAACAGCTCTTTGTGTCGTTATATACATTCTTTAGGTCTGATTTTATTTAGGAGTGTTCTGTATTGTTGTTATTCCCTTCTAGCTCTCCTTTTATCACATAAAAGAAGTTGAATTTCCATAGAATAAATTCTGTTAAAGCCGGTCTGCGGATAGGAGGTAGTGGCGTGTTCAGCAGCCTGTTTAATATTTTCGTTAAGATTGGCAATATTAAATTCAATATCATCGCATGATCTAAGCTGAATGTTTTCTACGCAGTGACTACTAAGATATTTTTTGAATACCAGCCAGTTGATTCCATTAATCATCTTCACAAATGAGTTAGTTAAATCACTCCTTAGTGGGTTGAAAATTGTAACTATTGTTGGAGAGTGATCGGAGGACAGATCTAGAGAGACCTCTACATGAATTAAGTCCCTATGAATATTTTTCGTGACGGCAAAATCTATAACATCTGGAATTTTTCTTACGTCAGTAGGCCAGTAAGTAGGCTCCCCACTCGAAATGACATCTAAGCCCATTTTTGAAATTGTATTGAACAAGGCTCGACCTCTAGGTGTAACAAGACGCGATCCCCAGTAGGTATGTTTTGCATTGTAGTCACCAGCTGCCACGAAACAAGATCCAAGCGATTTGTAGAACTTCTCATACTGATCTTCGCTAACTGAAAATCTGGGAGGTGAGTAAATTGATGATATCACGATGATGGATTTCAATTTTTTCAATTGTATGTCATTCGGCTCCAGTTCAACCTGAAGTAGGGGTTGGGGGACCTTTTCTCTATTATTTATGTTGGTAACATTTTTTACCTTGAATCCTTGGTCGACAAGTGCACATTTTACTTCTTCGGGTTCAACATATGAATCTATGCCCTTTAATACTATATCTAGGCCTATAGTATTCTTAAGTTGGTAGGTGTAAAAATTTGTTTTATTTTTTTCGAATTCACTAACTATTTTTCGGAAATCTTTTTCTGCATATATTTGAATTTTTGTTTCATCAATATTACTTCGTTTAATTGGAATGATGTGAAAAGTATTATTAGCGATGGCCGACAGTGGTTTTTTAAGAAAATTTTTTTCTTTCAGATAAATAGGTGGTGGCATAAAAGACTTTTGCGATGATGCAGCGGGCTTGTCGTCACTGTCTACCAATAATGAAAAACGATTTTGACGAATAGTAGAGCATGCGCTGTTATCCATAGATATCTTTGGAGCAGATGAAATTTTAGAAGAATTGGGCCTTGGCGCACGCTTTACCACTGTTATATATCTGTCCATTCCAACTTGGACCTCAGGTTTTGGGCTACTGTTATCTATAGTGATAACTTGTTTAAGTGATGAGCACGAGCCAGAAGCGGATGGTATCGCTGACTTAAATGAATAAGTACCATGCAGCGGTAATGTTAAGGAATCACTAGTTGGCATTGGACAAACGAAATTGATCTCTGACGAAAAAAAGGTTATCATCAGATTTTTTCTTTTTCATTAAGAGTTTCAGACTCACAGTAAAATAGGCATTTCTGCCGTTAGAACTCACTGCTAAAATTTTTTTGACGTACTCATTTCAGGGATGGCATAGTTGGTACAATTGTACCTTTTTTGGTACTGCTCAAACTCGGAAAGTGCAATAGTACAGCAATGAATAATTAAGTACATTTAAGGAATCTCCACAGTTTCACGTTTGAAAAATGAAACCAGCGTTATCATAAGTGAAGATTTATCTTATTTTCGAAGTTGTCGAGATTCTGACAAGACTAAAAGATTTCTTTTTTTAAGAATATGATGTTTGGTACTCTTAGTATATTATTTAAGGCCCTTCATCAAAAGTATGAATGCTGTGCATACATCATATACATGTTCTATTTAGTAAATATTTTGTGTTATTTACCTTTCCGATTGTTAGTTCATTTGAAACAAAATAAATTTTTCCTGAATTTGAATTTAGTAAAACCAATGCATATTAATATATTTTGAGGAAAATTACTAAAAAAAAGATTTTTTGTTCTACTTGACGCTGCATGCAACTCATATTATTCTAACTTGAAAACAGTCCTGTGAAAGAAAACGCAGCGAGAAGATCAAAACATGTGAACTCGTCCTTTTCCAAATCGCTTTTCTTCTAAATTCGGAAGCTAGAGCAAATGCTATTCACTGGTATATTTTAAATTTCAATTTAAATAGGTGTAACAATATGCTTTAACATTCCAACTAACAAGAAAATATGTGAAAACGATTCCATAGTCAGAACAAAGTTGATTATTTCAATAAAAACAAATAAAATATGTAATATGAACTAAGAAAAATTTAGTACAATTCACATCAAAAAATTAAAATTTTTGAAAGTTGTTGGTACAATTCTAAAATTCTCAATTCCTTTCCTGACTCATACAGAGTATTACTCAATTACCTGATTTACATTAAGCGTTTTTCATAAAATTTCATGAATTTTGTTGCACGCAACTTTTTCTATTTGCTAATTGCATCGAGGCCTCCTAGTGACAAATAAAAAATTTTCATGCAACTAATTTCATAAAAATAATGCTTAATGTAAATAAGGTAAATGTCTCTTTGTTATTTCTTGCTATGTAAAAAATATAAGTAAAGCCAATAATGCTTTCTTATCAAAGTGAATGTGTATTACGAATTTTTGTTTGCATGATTTTTATTTTTGTTGTTTTTTATATTTTTTGCTTCGTGTTTATGTAAAAACAAATCCGCTATGACATCTGTTAGGAATAAAGATTATTAATACAAGAATGATGCACAAAAATATTCTCAAAAAATTCCATATGCGGTATTGCGAATTAGACTCTTAGTGTCCCTCTTTTTTTAACCCTTAAATGCATACTGTACCTTTAAAGATACAACCAGAAAAAACAGTGCAATTCCCTAATTTCTTTACAAAATTAAGAAAGAATATAACCAATTATTTTTCGAGTTCTCGTTGAACCTTCATAGTGAAGAGACATTAAAGCGGATTTTTTTTACATACATACAAACGAAACAAATATAAAAAACAACAAAATCAAAAATCATACAAAAAATATTCGTAATACATATTCACCTTGATAAATAAGCTTATTGGCTTTACTAATATTTTTTACATAGCAAGAAATAGCAAAAACAAAAAAAAAACCGTAAACACAAAGTTCCCTTGAGGAATAATACTCTGTATGAGTACCTCAAAGGAAAAAAATTTTGAAGTGAGTTCTAACGGCAGAAATGCTTATTTTACTGTGAGTTCTGAAACTCTTAATGAAAAAAATATAAATAATAAATCTGATGAAAATCTTTTTTTAACGGCAAAGCCAATTTTTCGTCAGCGATCAACTTCGCTTTGTCCAATGCCAACTAGTGAATCGTTAACATTACCATTGCCTAGTACTTCTTCATTTAAGTCTGCGATATCATCCGCATCGGGCTCGCCTTCATCACTAAACCAAGTTATCACTACAGATAACAGTAGCTCAAAACCCAAGGTACAAGTGGGAATGGACAGATATATAACAGTGGTAAAGCGTGGGCGAAGCCCAAATTCTTCAAAAATTTCATCTGCTACAAAGATGTCTAGGGATAACAGCGCATCATCTACCAATCGTCAAAATCGTTTTTCATTATTGCAAGACACCGACGACAAGCCCTCTACATCATCGCAAAAGTCTTTTAAGCCACCACCTATTTATCTGAGAGAAAAAAATTCTAACGCGCTTATAAAAAAACTACTGTCGACCATTGGTGAAAATACTTTTCACATCATTCCAATTAAACGAGGTAATATTGATGAAACTAAAATCCAAATATATAATGAAAAAGATTTCCGAAAAATTGTTAGTGAATTAGAAAAAAATAAAACAAATTTTTACACATACCAACTTAAGAGTGCTAAAGGCCTACAGATAGTATTAAAGGGCATAGATTCATATGTTGAACCCGAAGAAGTAAAATGTGCACTTGTCGACCAAGGATTCAAGGTAAAAAATGTTACCAACATATTTAATAGAGAAAAGGTCCCCCAACCCCTATTTCGGGTTGAACTGGAGCCGAATGACATACAATTAAAAAAAAATGAAGCCCATCCAGTTTATAATGTAAAGTATCTCTTACATCGAAAAATCACAGTTGAAGAGCCACGTAAGCGTTCAGGTCCCGTACAGTGCCATAATTGCCAAGAATATGGCCATACGAAAACTTACTGCAAGTTACCTACAGTGTGTGTTATCTGCGGTGAATTGCATGGTACTGCTAGCTGCACTAAGCCAAAAGATCAAGCAGAAAAAAAATGTAGTAATTGTGGAGGTAATCACACAGCTAACTATAGAGGGTGCCCTGTATTTTCTTTCGTTAAACAGTCTATGGGTCAAAACCCCAAGTTAACTCCAGCTCTACAAGTAAACACGAACTCCGACACTTTTGCTCAAGTGAGCCAACAAGTTACTTCACGTGTTTCGTATGCTGATGCTGCTAAGACTAGTTCAATTCCCACGCAAAATGTTCCACCGCCAAATAATTCAACGAATTCAAACTCAAGCTTTAACTTTAGTCGCCTTGAAGCTACTATTGAGAATCTGGTGCTAACTATAAACAACTTTACTACAAATATGACAAGTATGATGCAAGAAATGCTGCGAATGCAGAATACACTACATCAAGCATTAGTTAATAAACCATGAAAACGTTAACAATATGTTTCTGGAACGCAAACGGCATTCGCTAACATAAAATGAACTTGAGCACTTCCTCATGGAAAAAAATATTGAGACTCATTTGACCTCAAGAAGCTTATTTAAAATAAATAATATGATACAAAGGACCCGAGAGGGAGAGCATGCAGTGGATCAGCAATTCTAATTAATAAGTCAAGACTCAAGCACTATGTCCTTGACAACGTTAGTGAAGAATATTTGCAAGCAACGAATATTTTCGTAGGAAATTTTTGTGTGAATTTCGTGCTATCATCAATTTACTCACCTCCCAGATTTTCAGTTACCGGAGATCAGTATGAGAAGTTCTACGAATCGCTTGGATCTTGTTTCGTGGCAGCTGGTGACTACAATGCAAAACATACGTACTGGGGATCGCGTCTAACTGGCCTACTGGCCTACTGATATAAGAAAAATTCCAGATGTTATAGATTTTGCCGTCACGAAAAATATTCATAGGGACTTAATTCACGAAGAGGCCTCTCTAGATTTGTGCTCCGATCGCTCTCCAACAATAGTTACAAATTTCAACGCACTAAGCAGTGATTTAACTAACTCATATGTGAATATGATTAATGGAATCAACTGGCTGGCATTCAAAAATATCTTAGTAGTCACTGCGTAGAAAACATTCAGCTTAGATCATGCGATGATATTGAATTTAACATTGCCAATCTTAACGAAAATATTAAACAGGCTGCTGAACACGCCACTACCTCCTATCCGCAGACCGGCTTTAACAGAATTTATTCTACGGAAATTGAACGTCTTGTATGTGAAAAAAGGAGAGCTAGAAGAGAATGGCAACAACACAGATCACCCCTAAATAAAATCAGACTTAAAGAATGTACTAAACGACTCAAAGAGCTGCTATCGTCGGAAAAAACTGCACTACTGGAAAAGTATTTAGAAGGTCTTGATGTAACGTCCGCATCTAATTACTCTTTATGGCGCGCTACTAGAAATCTTAAACGACCCGTTGATCTTAAATCACCATTGCGTACTGCGACCGGAGGCTGGGCAAGAAGTGATAGTGAGAAAGGTAACTTATTTTCTGAGCATTTAAAATCTGTATTCACTCCCAATTCATGTACGGGTGCTGCTGATTTACCATGTGTAGTTTCTCTACCCCCTCGTCCCTTAAGGTTTAAGATGCGTGAAGTACAAAAAGTAATTGCTGAACTCAACCCGAAGAAAGCTCCAGGTATTGATGGCATTAGTAACAAAATGCTCATGAACTTGCCTCATATTGCAATAAAAATCTTGCTATTTACTTTTAATGCTATTTTAAGAATGCAGTATTTTCCACATAACTGGAAACTGGCCAAGATCAAAATGATTCCAAAGGCGGGCAAAGATCTTACCAAGACTGAGTCATATAGGCCTATAAGCTTACTATCTTCAATCTCAAAGCTTTTCGAAAAGCTGCTCATGACTAAATTGTCCAAAATTTTAACTGATAATGGGTGCATCCCGGACCATCAATCTGGCTTTAGAAGTCAGCACAGCACGATTGAACAAACGCATAGACTGGTCCAAGTTGTAAGAAGAACATTTGAAGAAAAGAAGTACTGTTCTGCTCTCTTTATTGATGTTTCTCAGGCGTTTGATAAAGTATGGCACGAAGGTCTAGTTTTAAAATTGAAGACATATCTGCCAATAAACATTCAAAAGCTTTTGGAAAGTTATATTATTGATAGGAAGTTCACTGTTGTGGAAGGAGAGTTCACGAGTGTGCCCGAATCTATATCTTCTGGTGTGCCCCAGGGTAGTATTCTGGGTCCTGTCTTGTATTTAATATATACTTGTGATATGCCTGTGAGCAATAATATTCATATTTCTACTTTTGCCGATGATACAGCCTGTATGAGTGTGCACGAAAACCCTTATGAGGCATCCCGCAATCTCCAGGAACATATCACTCAGCTGGAAATATGATTGAACTTATGGAGAATTAAAGTCAATGAACAAAAGTGTGTCCATATAACGTTCACCCTAAGAAGAGATACTTGCTCCCCCATTCGAATCAACAATCAAAATATTCCTCAACATTCCCAAGTGAAATACCTTGGTATACACCTTGATCGAAGACTTACATGGAAACATCATATTGACTCTAAGTTAACTCAGATGAAACTTAAGTTAACTCAAATATATTGGTTGATTGGCAGAAACTCAACACTCAGCCTAGACTGCAAACTTTTATTATACAAGTCGCTTTTGAAGCCAATATGGCGCTACGGAATTCAGTTATGGGGCACTGCTTCAGCTTCCAATGTCGAGATAATCCAACGAAGGCAAAACAAAATTTTACGGTTAATAACATCGGCTCCATGGTACATCAAAAATTCTATTATACATCGTGATTTAAATATGCCACTAGTGACTGAAGAAATTGCAAAGTACGCAGGCAAATATTTAACAAAACTCGAATCACATCCTAATCCGCTTGCTCGTAATATTTTGAACTTTACTGGACACATCCGCTTAAAAAAGAGGGACACACGGGCTCTTATACCTAACACTCCAGATGGGACTACTTGAAAATACTTTCCCCCCCCCTTTTTTTTTTGATTATCACTACTAATGTATTATTTATAACTACCACCAAGTTTATGTCCGACACTGGTTGGGCCTAATAATTTTTTTTATAGATTTAAGATTTGAATACTTATTGTTAGTTCATATATGAAGATACAATAAATAAATGCATGCATTAAAAAAAAACCAATTATTCAGAACCATATTTTCTATCATACTGTTTCAGATTTATTGCAAAAGTTTTTATTTTCATAGTTTTACATAACGTTAAACTCAAAATTTCAAAATTATTATATTTTTAGAAAAAGCCAATTTTATAGTCGCATTTTAACAATAATAATATTTTTAATTTAGCCAAAAAAATAAATATGTTCTTTTGTGTAAAGTAATTTAATAAAAAATAAAATTTTAAACGAATGCGACCACCACTTTAGTCGTAAAATCAATTTTAGTGGTTGTGTCTTAAAAGATACACTAAGCACTCCCCACTAATTCCAAATATTCTTTTGTTTTTTTTATACATTGTGTTTGTATTTGAAAAGACAAATTTTGTATGGAAAAAAATACATTTTTTTGAAGAGGTTGCTTTTTTTCTTGTATGCACTTACTTATTTTATTTTATTCTTTCTCAGTCGTTTGATACGAGAGGTTGCTTTGGTTGCTACGCAAATATTTAATTTTTATTCTGGTTCAGTTATTTGATTGTAAGGTTGCTTTTGTTTCTTGCACAATTTTTTTTATTATTCATAGTTACATATAAACAATAACTATGAACGCCTTTACTCAAAGGAAAACAAGAATGACCGATAATGAAATGTGCAAAATACTATCCAATAGTGAAGATTTTCCTTATGACAGCACTGATGAAAGCAGTGATGATGAAAAGGAAATTCAAAAAATATGCTCCACTAAAACAAAAAACGTGTTACTCATTGATAATAATATCGATTCTGAGGAAGAGTCCGAACTTAGTTTTGAGTTGAATGACTCAATTCATGACTCTTTTATTGCCCTAATGAACGATGATAACAAGTCTACGACCTCAGTTATGTCTCCTGTTACAGCACAATGTTCTGAAAACATTACTAAAACCAGTACTCCAATTTATACTTCAAAAAAAATTAAGTCACATGTCCTTACAAAATGTGCTACAACAAATTTGATTATTTCTAATAAGCCTTTATCCAATCAAATTGAAAACTCTCCTGTTTCCAAAGAAAAGACTGTATCTATACCAGGACCTTCTGCCTCCTCAGAACATTCTTTAGAATTTCAGCCAAGTTCTTCGACATTCAATTTATTTCCTTCAAAATTTCAGGATATAAATGTTGATCCTAAGTCCTCAACATTTGAGAAAATAATATGGAAACAAGGTAATTTGCAATTTAATAGTAAAGAAGTAGATTTTAGGGGTGATAGCTCTCTCAATGAAGATATTCAGTCATTAGTAACTCCTTATCAAGTTTGGAGCTATTTATTTCCAGAAAGCTTAGAAAATCTTATAGTTGAAGAAACTCTACGGTATGCTGGATTAGATGAAATGTTTTCCTTTAGTATTTCAGAGTTGCGAAAGTTTATTGCTGTTATCTTTTACATGACGTATTTCAATTTACCAAATACCAGAGATTATTGGTCAAGCAATATTGACCGATCAGTAGACGTAATAAAGCAGCAAATGACGGTAAATCAATTCGAAAAAATAAGGCAATATCTACATTTTAATGATAAAAAAAAATCTACCACGCGAAGACCCGAAACGAGATAGACTCTATCTTATTAGGCCGGTTATTGACTCCCTAAATCGTTTGTTTGGTTCTGTTTCCAAACAAGCGAGGTTATCTGTAGATGAACAAATGTGTTCTACAAAAATGAGGAGCTATATGAAACAATATCTACCAAATAAGCCTAAAAAGTGGGGATTTAAATTTTTCGTATTATGTGACACTAGAGGGTATGCGTATAAGTTCGAAATTTATACCGGAGCAGATGAAACTATGCGCCCAGAAGAGCCAAATCTGCAATCATCTGCAAACATTGTGGTAAGGTTAGTTCGTGAAGTACCTAAGTTTAAAAACTACATAATATACTTTGACAACTACTACACCACAATTCCTTTACTTATATACCTTAGAACACAGGGAATTCTTTCTGTTGGTACAATCCGACGGAATAGGACAAAAAATTGCAAGCTTCCAGAAGAAAAATCAATGATGAAGTTTGAACGAGGAACCAGCCAAGAGTTTGTAGCTAGTGTCTACGGAATAGATGTGACTTCCATTTCATGGAAGGATACTAAAATTGTGAACTTAGTTTCAACATATACAGGAACTAGGCCACCGTTTTCTTCAATCACGCCAGATGAAAGTTTACCTGTTCGTAGATTTGACAAAAAGCGGAAAAAACGGCAATGGTCTCTTGTCCACAAATTATAAAGGACTACAATAAAAACATGGGAGGCGTCGATCTATTGGATAGTTCCATGAGTCGCCACAAAATAGCTCTAAAAAGCAGAAAGTGGACAAATAGATTGTTTTACCATCTATTAGACATGACGTGCATCAATGCATGGATTCTTTACAAAAGAATTAACCAAGATGAAGCAAAAAGAAAAAGTTTAAGAATGATAGATTTCAAATTGGAAGTGGCAGATTCACTTTTCAGTTATAAAAATGCATCAAAGCATACTCTACTTCGTCGACGACAAAACGTAGAAACTGCAATCCAGAAAAAAAGACATAAGCCGAATTCGCAAGTACCGCCTCCCGAAGATGTGAGACTAGACGGAACACAGCATTGGACAATGCGGGTTGCACAGGTCAAACGAAGATGTTTTGTAGTAAGTGTGAATTAAATTTATGTCTCACGGCTGATAAAAACTGCTTTTTTAATTACCACAACCAATAAAAATAAATAATTTTCATTTATGTCTATATATATTTGTATAAAATTTATGAAAAATAAACTTTTGTTATTCATATCGTAAACAGTATTTGTTTTTCTAATGTCTTGTTATATTAGCGGGGAGTGCATATTGTACCTTAAAAGATACAACCAATTTTTTCTTCATAAAATAAACATAATAACTTTTTTTTCAAAAATTTAAACGCAGTTATTATTTTTTAATCGGATTTCATTACATATATAATTTTCGCACTAATCTGAGACTATATGCATTTAAGGGTTAAAAGATATGTCCAGTAATATTCAAGATATTACGGGCCAGGGGATAAGAATGAGACTCGAGTTTTATTAAATATTTCCCTGCGTATTTTCCAATATCTCCATTCACTAGTGGCATATTTAAATCACGATGTAAATTTGAATTTTTGATGTATAGGGTGTTTTTTTAGAGGTATAGAACTTCAAATTAAAATAAAACACAAGAAAATCGTTTTAATGTCCATCAATTTGGCTTTATTGGAAGGATAATTTTATGCCATTAATGTTTAAATATGATTTCGGGCATGTGGCCGCCGCGGCTGGCTCGAATAAAGCCAATTCTACAGGTCCAATTTTCAACCACTTTTTCGAGCATATGGGGCCGTATGTTGGCAATAACGCCACGAATGTTGGCTTCCAAGTCCCCTAACGTTTCTGGTTTGTTGGCGTAGATGAGCGACTTCACATATCCCCAAAGAAAATAATCCAATGGTGTCAAATCACACGATCTTGGTGGCCAATTGACAGGTCCATTCCGCGAAATTATGCGCTCATCGAATGTTTCCTTCAATAAATCGATTGTGACGTGCGCTGTGTGACATGTAGCGCCGTCTTGTTGGAACCACAACTCATCCACATTCATGCCATCCAATTCGGGAACAAAATAGTCGGTTAGTCGGCTCCAATTGCTGTGCACGGTGGCGAATCGATTCATTCGGGTCCTCTTCAACACTTTGCTCTACAGCGGCAATTGTTTCTTCGGTGCGCACTGTTCGACGTCTCTGCGGATGCGTATTATCACATAGAGTAAACGTAGTGCGAAAACGATCCATGGTTAACCGAATTAATTGCTCTGATGGACGATTATGTCGACCATAAAATGGACGGAGCTTGCGGTAAACTTCGCGAGCTGAACCATTATTTTCGAAATAAATTTGCACGATTTGCAAGCGTTGTTCTTTTGTCAACCTGTTCATGATGAAATGGCAAACCAAACTAAATATTAATCACTTGACAGCTGACAAAATGGCCGCCAGTTAAAAAAGTGATGCCAACTTAAAGTTCTATACCTCAATAAAAAACACCCTTTACCATGGAGCAGATGTTATCAAACGTAAGATTTTGTTTTTCCTTCGTTGGATTTTCTCAACATTTGAAGCTGAAGCAGTGCCACATAGCTGAATTCCTTAGCACCAGATTGGCTTCAAAACCGTCTTGTATAGTAAAATTTTGCATTCTAGGCTGAGTGTTGAACTTCTGCCAATCAACCAATGTATTTGAGTTAACTTGAGTTTCATTTGAGTTAGCTTAGATTCAGTATGATGTTTCAGTGTAAGCCTTCTATCGAGGTGTATACCAACCATATTTCACTTGAGAATGTTGGGGAATATTTTGATTGTTGTTTCGAATGGGGGAACAATTATCTTTTCTTAGGGTAAACGTCATATGGACACGCGTTTGTCCATTTACTTTAATTCTCCATAAGCTCACCACATTTACAGC
Source organism: Tachina grossa (assembly GCA_949987645.1). Lineage (NCBI taxonomy): Eukaryota > Metazoa > Arthropoda > Insecta > Diptera > Tachinidae > Tachina > Tachina grossa. The sequence goes on from CATLJX010000042.1 coordinate 42,230, forward strand.
TGGATAATATGTTCATGGAGATTGAGGAATGCTTCATAATGGCTTTGGTGGAAACTCATACAGGCAGTATCATCATCAAATGTAGAGGTGTGGATATTATTGCTCACAGGAATATCACAAGTATATATTAAATACAAGACTGGCCCCAGAATACTACCCTGTGGTACACCGGAAGTTAATGATTCGGGCACACTCATGAAGTCTCCTTCCAGAACAGTGAACTTTCTATAAATATCATAACTTTGCACAAGTTTTTGTATGTTTATTGTCAGATATGTCTTTAATTTTAAAAATAGGCTATACTTTATGAAATGCCTGAGAATAATCATTAAAAATGGCAGGACAATACTTCTTTTCTTCACTGTCCTCCTCATAACTTGAACAAATCTATGCGTTTACTTAATAGTGCTATGCTGACTTCTAAGGCCAAATTGATGGTCTGGTATGCACCCACTATCAGCTAAAATTTTGGAAAAGCTTTGGGATTGTTGATAGTAAGCTTATTGGTCTATATGACTCAGCCTTGGTAAGATCTTTGCCCATCTTCAGTTTCCAGTTATGTGGAAAATACTGCATTCGTTAAATGGCATTGAAAATAAGTAGCATGATTCTTATTGCAACATGAGGCAAGTTCATCAGCATCCTGTTACTAATTAAATAAATACCTGGAGTTTTCTTCGGATTAAGCTCAGCAACTAGTTTTTGTACATCAAACATCTTAAATTTTAAGGGTCGATGGGGTAGAGCAACTACACTTGGCAAACCAGCAACACCAGTACTTGTGTTTGGCGTAAGTACGGATTTTAAATGATCAGCAAATATGTTACCTTTTGCAGTATTTCTTCTTGCGTAACCTCCGGTTGATTTCCGCAGAGGGCGTTTCAAGCTTTCTAGCAGCATGCTACAAAGAGTAATTAGACGCTGGTTTGACATCAAGACCTTCTAGATAATTTTTAAGAGATGCGGTTTTTTCAGATGCAAGAAACTCTTGGAGTCGTTTAGTGCACTCTTTAAATCTGAATTTATGTTGAGGTGATCTGTGCTGTTGCCAGTCCCTTCCCGGTCTTCTTTTTTCACAAACGAGACGTTCAATAGCCGTAGAATAAATTCTCTTAAACCCTGTCTGCGGATGGGAGGTAGTAGCTTGTTCAGCAGCCTATGTAAGCATTTCGTTAAAGTTGGCAATGTTAGCTTCAATATCTTCGGGTATTCTTAGCGTTATGTTTTGCGTGCAATAACTACTAATATATTTTTTTAATCGCAGTTAATTAATACGACTGATCATCTTCACATGTGAGTGATGTAAAGCATTTCTCCTTGGGCTTCATATTGTAACGATGGTAGGAGAGTGGTCAGCCCAGAGATCTAAATTAATTACATCACTAGAGATATTTTTGTGACACCAAAATCTATAACATCAGGAATTTTATGTATGTCAGTAGGCCAGTAAGTGGGCACCCCACTCGAAATGACGTCCAAGCCCATTTTTGAAATTAGTTTAAAGACGCGAACCCCATAACGTATGCTTAGCATTATAGTCGTCAGCTGCTACCAAACAAGGGTCAAAAGATTTGCAGAAATCCTCGTAAAATGATATCACAAAATTTGTGCAAAAATTTTCGACATAAATATTCGCTGCTTGTACATGTTCACGGCTGCCAGACTTGACGATTTATCGTCATTTTGACGATTTTTGGTGCCGAAAATAGCAAAATGATTTGACGATTTTTCCCTTCAAATTTACGTTTTTTTAGAAGTCGATATATTGCAGTTCTTTTATAAAAAAGCGACTGTTTCAATTCATGTATTACTTATCTTCTAAAAGATTTTACTGTAATTTTGCCCACTCTTTATTTTATATGTATTGATATCTCTATAAATTGATATTCTAAAAAAAATACATGTGAAAAAATCAATCGTTCGTTTGATGACCTTGATGCACCATCTACGTCATGTGGTCTTTCCCAAACTTTAATCTGTATTGCTTATGTACGTCTTATAATGGTGGCTTTTTTTTGATGATTTAGATGCTTCAAGTACTCCGTGGTTTGTATAACATTATGAATAGTTATTTTACTGATGCTAACTCCGACTGCAGCTCTAATTCTACTTAAACTCACAGAGAACTTTGCGTCTATATTGAGGTGAAAACTTCTTGTAAGTCTTTCCTTTGTAGCATTTGGAATACTCTGATGGATTCTTCATGTAATTGCTTATAACTTTTGGGATGCAACGAAGTTTTCCGCCAATAGCGCGGACAGAAAGCCCTAGATCATGATGCGTCTCAAGTTTTGCGATATCCGTGGAACTAAGCGACGGCTTTTTCCTAATACTTTTTCTTTGTACAAATAAAACGTTTTTCTATTGCACTTAACGGTATTTTTGCATAAACATCAAACATTAATTGAAATTTCATCACTGAGGCTAATTACGAATTAATTTAATGAATGGCGAAATGTCTACTATTCTCTAAAATTTCAAGTGAGGCTATCCTATGTTAACGGAGTATAGCGGCATTACTTTCTGATGGAATATATTCTATTTATATGGATCCTTCGTTTTGTTGTTCTCGTACGTATTGGAATCTGATGTGAATGTGTTTGCTTCTTTTGTGGACGGTGGGGTTCTTAACCATGAATTGTGCGCTTTGATTGTCATGCAGTAAACTTCGAACAAAAATGATTTCGTTTGTTCCCTGACATACGGCCACATACTCAGCCTCCATAGAACTCAAGGCTACTATTGGTTGCTTTTTAGACTCCCATGCTACCGGTCCACCAGCTATAAGCATTACATAGCCTGCATAAGATTTACGATCGCAGAAGTCACAACCCCAATCTGCATCTGTAAAGCATACAAAATTTTCATTTGAATTAAAATATGATATCATGCCCTTAGAATATTTATTCAAATATCTTAATAGATATTTCACTGCATTGAAATGCTCTTCATGTGGATGCGAGTTAAACTGTGATAGCTTAGAGACCACATGTGCAATGTCGGGCCTGGAAATTATTGCTAAGTACATGAGGCTCCCAACCAAACTTTTGTAGTCTTTGGTCTTCGAATTGGTGCATCGATCATCACATTTGCGTAAAATTGTTCCATTAGCCCAAGGGGTTGACGTTGGTTTGGAGTTGTCCATTTCACATCGTTTTAGCAGATCTTGGACATAGCTTTCTTGATTAATAGAAGTAGCACCACGGGGACCTTCCCTTTCAACATCCATTCCTAAGAAAAACGAAATTGGTCCACGATTAACTACATCAACATGTGTGTTAAAATTTTCCAAAATTTTGGTCATCAGTTCTTATCACGAGCATCATGTCACCTACGTATAAAGCTATGAAACTTATATTGTTGTTCTGACGTCTAAAATATACACAGATATCTGACTTACACCGATCGAATTGTAGTTTTAATAGAATTTCTGTTATCTTTTTATACCATTCCCGGCCAGCTTGCTTCAGGCCGTACAATGGTTTTGTTAATAAGCATACCTTATCAATGTTATTATCATCTTTGAACATTGGCGGTTGTTCCATGAAAACCTCATCTTCTAAGTCGCCATGAAGATACGGCGCAGCGATGTCAATATGATATACGAGCACTTCAAGCTTTGCAACTAGTGCCAACATTATACGCATGGTATAATGCCGTACAACCGAAGAAAACGTTTGCTGATAATCAACATTATATTTTTGTGAGCATCCTTGCACCAGTAGTCTGGCCTTATATTTTTCTATGGATCCATCAGCTTTTATTTTAATGGTAAATACCCATTTTGAGCCAATTATATTGCAGTCATTTGGTCTATCTACTAGCCTCCATGTGCACTTTTAATGCACGTCTCTTTTACTTTTAATTTGCCTCTTGTTATTTTTGCTATAGCATCTGTACTTTCATTATTAAAATTTTCTGCAATATTTTCTTCTTTTGTGACATCTTCATCAAGATCGCTTGCAGCTATCTCATATTATGTGGTGATTGTGGCAATTGATCTTGATGTTTGATTGCCCTTAAATTTGATTTGTCAATATGAAATAAGTCTTCAAATATTTCATCATTGCTTGATTTCTCAAATGATTTTTCATAAAACATTATATCTCTTGCTTTAATAATTTCTCGTTTTGCAGGGTCATACAGTCGGTATCCTTTAGTAAGGCTTTTATAGCCAACTAGCTTTAATTTTTTACCTTTAGGAGCAAGCTTACCACCTTTACTAAGTTTTTGTAGAGCAACAGCATCGCAACCAAATACACGGAGATGCGAAACTGATGGTTTCTTTTTGCACCATCTTTAATAAGGAGTTGTATTACAAATCACTTTAGTAGGACTGCGATTACGAATGTATGTCGCCGCGTTGATAGCTTCCGCCCACAAGATGTGTGTCAGACCTGATTCATATAACATACATCTCACCATTTATACAAGAGTCCAATTAACCTTTCGGCGATCCCGTTTTGTTGGGGAGTGTAACTTACCGTTGTTTGGTGAAGAATTCCATTTTTCTGGAAATAATTTTCAAACTGTGAGTTGACAAATTCTTTACCATTGTCACTTCGTACACGTTTTATTTTGTGGCCACTCTGCTTCTCCGCCATCTCAGCAAAAACTTGAAATGCTTTAAAAGCCTCTGATTTTTTCTTTAAAAAATATATTGTTATATAGCGCAAATAATCGTTTATAAAAGATATGAAATACGACGCACCACCTAACGATTTAACTTTAAAGGGGCCACATAAGTCCGTGTGAACGAGCTCGAGCATTTCTGTATTGAATAGCTATGAAATGACTTACAGCTTATTTTACTCATAGCACACGTTACGCATTAAAAAGAATCTGACATTTTCAATTTTAAACCATTTACCATGTTTTTGCTCGATAATGTATTTAAATAATTTTTGTTTAAATGTCCAAAACGTCAATGCCACAAGTTCCATTTATTTTCGTCTTAGACACTATTTAGACATTATTTTACCTTTACGTTTATTAGCTTTGTAACAAATATTCCATTCTCTTTATATGCCGACAATATGTTTTTTTATTATTTATGTTCTCGATATTCGCACTTTTATTAGAGAAAACCACAGTATGTCCAGCTTCAATAAATTTACTAACTGACAAGAAATTTGAATGTAACAGTGTTATGCTCGTAAACCTTGATTTAAGTTTGATCGATCCTATTCCGTCAGTGTAAACGCATTCTCCTGACGCCAGCACTATTTCTTGTTTTTTCAGTTGCATCAAAGAGAACATTACTTCAATACGACACGTATGCGACGATGCACCGCTGTAAAATACCCATGTGTCGCTTATTACCTTTTTATTAAGTGCACAAAACGCTGCTGCTACCGATTCACCAATATTTTCTATACACTGAGAGCGAATATGACCTTTTTGTTCGCATTTAAAACATTTTATATGATTTTTAAAGTTGTCTCTGCTCGAGTAACGGTTATTATCTTTTCTATACGATTTGTTGTTGCTATTTTTTGTGTTGTTTTTTTTTTTCACTTTTTGAACTTATTGCAAATACACGTTCCTCCGTATCTCCCTTTTCGTTTAAACGCCGTTCTTCTTCCAGAACTTTCGAAATTAGCTGTTCAACCTTAGGTAATTGGTCTTGATTCTCTACCGCAACAACAAAATTTTCCATTTCATCTGGCAGTGAACACAGCAAAAGAACCGACACAAAGTCTTTATTTAAATCCACTCCGATGCTCTTAAGATCATCGATAATACTGCAAAACTCACCAACTTGTGCAGCAAACTTTTCAGAGGGTTTTATTTCAAAATGAACTAAATTTTTAAACAAATTTACTTTTCTGCAAGCTGTGTTTGCTTTATACAAGTTGCATAGTGTATACCAGGTGCTTTTTGCAGTCTGGCAATTTTTTATATATATTAATTCACTAGGCCTTACGCTAAGATTGATGGTTGCCAGGGCCTTTTGATCATTTACGTTCCATATTGCTTTTTTATCTGCAGCCGTTGGTGGTGCGGCTGATATAACCTCCCACAAATCCAACGTGATTAACAAACTCTTAAGTTAAATAGACCACGTTGCATAGTTATCACTACTCAATTTATCTATGCTTGATAAGGAGTTCATTTTATACCGCAAATATGTATTTTATTTTAAACGTAGCGCACAATAAGTATATTTTTATTGCTTGTATGTATACTTTTCTTTTCCCCCTTTTTTATATAGGTGACCCTGGGCCCATAACCTTTGTTGGAGGTCACGAAAAGAAAAATTTAAAGACGTCTGTATTCAACGAATTCATTTATTATAAAGCACCCCATACACTATTCAATTCAATTTTCAATTGAGTCGGTTGTTGTTCAAATCAAAGCGTGTATGGCTTTGTCAATTAATTAGTTTGGCAGTTGTCGAGTTGGTTGAAGAAAAATTAAAAGATTTTCAATTCGATTGTGCTGTGTGTGCTCGAGTTTCGTGATTAGGTGTCAAAATTTATGTTTTTAGCTTTATTTTGTATAGAAAAAGTTATGTATTTTTAAAATTGTATTTTATTTCATTGAAATTTAGATAAAAAATTTAAAAAGTGATGAATGAATGCAATAGAAGTTTTAAATTTTTAAATTTGTAATTGTGAAAAAAATATAAATTTGGCAGTTGAATGAAAATCTTTCAATTCAGTTTATGAAATGTGTGGCCAAGAACCAATTCAATTGAAAGACTCAATTCACAATTGAATTTAAACGTGTATGGGGTGCTTAAGAAGGAAAAATTCACATTAATTTTAAAGTATAAGATGAAAATAATAAAAACAAAGAGGAAAAATAAATGTCAAAATGCAATTGGTTTTTTAGGGTTTCCAGTAACCAACAAAATGTATTTATATATTTGGGGTATTCACAAAATATGTACTTCTAATTATTACGAAGTATATGTATTTGAGCAAATGGATTTTTTTTAACACAAACACAACTCGCAACGCGATTAGCTTGTCTGCGAAAAACACCCAGGGTCTATGGGGGAATCGAACCCACGACCTCTGGACTGAGAGGCTAGCATCGCTACCACTCAGCCAGAGTTTTACATATACACCTATCCCTCGATTTACACGATAGATGCGTTCCTGAAAAAATCGTGTAAATCGAAATAAAATATTTTTGTATGAAAAATCGTGTAAATCGAAAAAAAGAGCCAAATACGAATAATTTAAAATATTTTTTTTAGCAAATTCATTTATTTAAACGTTAAAAATAACGAAAAACATATATGTACATATGTAAATTATAAATAAAATAATAATATAATAAAATATACATATGTATACTAAAAAAAAATCATATCTTTGAATTCATTAAGTTATGTACATGTATTAAAAAAAGGACAATATTTTTCGTAAAGCAAAATAAACCTTATTTATAAACAAACTAGTATTTGGCAGTCTATAAAAAGAAATACATATGTATGTATAAATATTTTTAATAATAAAACACACATCAGTTATCAGATTCAATCAGTTCTTCATCACTCTCTTCTACTACTAGTCGTATCTGTTTAGTAGGTGACATATCGTTTTCATCACTAGATAATGCTATATTTGTTTCTGGATCTGTAGTTAATATATTAGATATAATATCGGTTCGTGGAGATTTTGAAATGTAATTTGTTATTAATGCTTGTGTCGATTTATTGTTTAAGTCCTTGTAAACCTCCCGATATTGGGCTAAGCCCTGTGTTATATATCGCTGGAAAGCAAGGGCTCTTTCAATGTTTGGATCATTTTTTAAAAAATGATTTCCCAACTTTCGACCTATCTCAAGTCCTTCACTAATATTTTTGGTTGTTAGTGCTATTGGTTCAGCCAGTCCTTCATCGCAATCACTGTCGTTTTCTTCGATCAACATTTCTACTAAATCTTCAACATCAAGTTCTTTATTTGTCATCAATTCTTCAATATCAAGTGCATTAAAACCTTCTCCTCCCACCGTACGTGCCATATCGACTATCTCAGAATATTCATCATCCAAGGATTGAGAGGACATACTATTTTCTCCTACATCTGGCCATAAATTTTTCCAACAACCTTTGAGTGTTGATTGTTTAATTGCATTATAAGCCAATGTGACATTTTTGACACAGTCTAACAAAGTATATTTTTTCCATGCATTGATTACTAATAAAGATTCATCATTCTCTATTATATCTAAGATATATTTGAACGATTGCTTGATATATAACGCTTTAAAAGTTGAAATTATTCCCTGGTCTAAGGGCTGCAACAAAGAAGTAGTATTTTTTGGAAGAAATATAACTTGCACATTCTCGTGTTGCAAGTCTTTTGGATATCCAGGTGCGTTGTCAATAGCTAAAAGCATTTTAAATGGCAATCCTTTTTTGTTCAGATACGGTTTTGCATCTGGAACAAATATATTATGAAACCAATCACTGAACACAGCGGCCGTAACCCATGCCTTTTTATTGGCCATCCAATAAACGGGTAAGTTATCTTTATTTAATCCTTTAAATGCACGTGGTGTTTGCGATTTGTTTATGACTAAAGGCTTCATAATATGATCGCCAGAAGCATTGGAACAAAAAAGTATTGTTATACGATCTTTAGCAGCTTTGTATCCACTTGCAGATTTATTAGCCTTTGAAATAAAAGTCCGCTGAGGCATTTTTTCCCAAAACAGGCCCGACTCATCTGCATTAAAGACTTGGTCAGGAACGTATGATTTAGCAGCAATAATTTCAGCAAATTTTTCAGGATATTCTTTGGCTGCATTAGTGTCAGCGGAAGCTTGTTCTCCTTTTAATTTTAGATTATGTAAGGAATTTCTTTGCTTAAATTTTTCAAACCATCCTTTACTTGCAGTAAAGGCTGACTTATTTGAAGTTGATGATGTAGATGGTAGCTGATTATTAAGTTTTTCATGAATTTTTAAAGCTTTATTAGTAATGGCATTGGTATCAATTGGAATTCTCTTTTGAGTTTGATCTTCAATCCAGATCATGAGTGCCTTTTCCGTATTTTCAATTATAGTATCCCGTACGTATGAAGTTGTACTTAAACTTGTTTTAGTTCCAGCTGCAACACTTTTCCTGATTATGTCTTCGTTTTTCTTTATAGTTCTAATTGTTGCTTCATGAATGGTAAAAATTTTAGAAACTGTCGTCACTCTGTCTCCTTTACGTAGTCTATCTAAAATCTGAATTTTAGTTTCCAATGATATAACTTTTCTTTTTGCTTGATCTTTAATAATATTTTTCGGCATGGTTAAAAAATTATAAATGAATTAAGAATTATGCCACACAATTTTGAATAACTAACTTCATTAATATTTTAATTGTTCTGAATATGTACCACGACACACGCCTGTCTGTTTCCAAACACTAACTGAATTGATTGTCTATACATATGTACATTTTTGAGCTTCTTTTGTGTATGCATGCTATACATGGGAATTCCCTTTTTATATCTAATGGCGGTGTTACCAGATGAAAATAAACGTTTGGTAACATTCGTTAAATTTGAAAAATATTAAAAAGCTTTAATGTATGTTATTTTTTGATGAAATATTTAAAAATTATTATTTATTTTACGAGACATATTTTCTGAAAAAAAATTTATTTCTGATAAAATTTTGAAAAAACCTTTAAAAGTTGAAATTATTCCCTGGTCTAAGGGCTGCAACAAAGAAGTAGTATTTTTTGGAAGAAATATAACTTGCACATTCTCGTGTTGCAAGTCTTTTGGATATCCAGGTGCGTTGTCAATAGCTAAAAGCATTTTAAATGGCAATCCTTTTTTGTTCAGATACCGTTTTGCATCTGGAACAAATATATTATGAAACCAATCACTGAACACAGCGGCCGTAACCCATGCCTTTTTATTGGCCATCCAATAAACGGGTAAGTTATCTTTATTTAATCCTTTAAATGCACGTGGTGTTTGCGATTTGTTTATGACTAAAGGCTTCATAATATGATCGGCAGAAGCATTGGAACAAAAAGGTATTGTTATACGATCCTTAGCAGCTTTGTATCCACTTGCAGATTTATTAGCCTTTGAAATAAAAGTCCGCTGAGGCATTTTTTCCCAAAACAGGCCCGACTCATCTGCATTAAAGACTTGGTCAGGAACGTATGATTTAGCAGCAATAATTTCAGCAAATTTTGCAGGATATTCTTTGGCTGCATTAGTGTCAGCGGAAGCTTGTTCTCCTTTTAATTTTAGATTATGTAAGGAATTTCTTTGCTTAAATTTTTCAAACCATCCTTTACTTGCAGTAAAGGCTGACTTATTTGAAATTGATGATGTAGATGGTAGCTGATTATTAAGTTTTTCATGAATTTTTAAAGCTTTATTAGTAATGGCATTGGTATCAATTGGAATTCTCTTTTGAGTTTGATCTTCAATCCAGATCATGAGTGCCTTTTCCGTATTTTCAATTATAGTATCCCGTACGTATGAAGTTGTACTTAAACTTGTTTTAGTTCCAGCTGCAACACTTTTCCTGATTATGTCTTCGTTTTTCTTTATAGTTCTAATTGTTGCTTCATGAATGGTAAAAATTTTAGAAACTGTCGTCACTCTGTCTCCTTTACGTAGTCTATCTAAAATCTGAATTTTAGTTTCCAATGATATAACTTTTCTTTTTGCTTGGTCTTTAATAATATTTTTCGGCATGGTTAAAAAATTATAAATGAATTAAGAATTATGCCACACAATTTTGAATAACTAACTTCATTAATATTTTAATTGTTCTGAATATGTACCACGACACACGCCTGTCTGTTTCCAAACACTAACTGAATTGATTGTCTATACATATGTACATTTTTGAGCTTCTTTTGTGTATGCATGCTATACATGGGAATTCCCTTTTTATATCTAATGGCGGTGTTACCAGATGAAAATAAACGTTTGGTAACATTCGTTAAATTTGAAAAATATTAAAAAGCTTTAATGTATGTTATTTTTTGATGAAATATTTAAAAATTATTATTTATTTTACGAGACTTATTTTCTGAAAAAAAACTAATTTCTGATAAAATTTTGAAAAAACCGTGTAAATTGAGGTAATTTCTGTATCCCTCGATTTGTACGAAATCCAAAACAATCGTGTAAAAGTGAAATCGTGTAAAAAAAGTATCGTGTAAATCGAGGGATAGGTGTATAGAAGTAAAAGAAATTTCATAAATTAACAATAATATAACAAAATTATTTATGTATTTGTGATATTCACAAAGTATGTACTCTAAATTTATGTTCACACTAGTGTTGTAAAAAGCGGCTACTTTTGAGCACTTAGTACTACTTGATATTTTTTCAATTAGGTACTCGATACTACTCAATACTTTATATGCATATTTATGTATGTATATGGGAAGTTAAAAATTATTATTTATGTTATTTTATTTATAATGCAATATGGAAAAAACAAAGATTAAGACGAGTATATTTAAATTAATTTATAACAAATGAAAATAAATAAGTTTGAATATTAGTTTTTGTAGATAAAAATTGTTTAACACTTCTAGTGCATTAATCTCTGAGATTTTTTGATAAAATTTCTTTTCACAATTGATGTTATTACTTAGTCATTGTTGAAATGTAGAAATTAAATTTTACCGGCATTAAAAGAATTTAAAAGATTTTTCATATTTGTGACGACCTGGTTATATTGTATCACATGCCTTCCTTCCACTACTCTAAAGGCTTACTTTTTCTGTCCAATAGTATTTGTTAATGACTGAAGTAGTTCAATGATGCATTTTGTAAAACTGTTTTTAGTGGCTGTTTTCGTATCAAAATAATTCCTAACAGAACATTACCTTCTGAATTGGTATTTGTTACACTAACTCAGACTCATATTTATTTGTATCAAGCTCACACAGTTGTATAATTCTGATGTATTTTAAAGGAAGACTTTCACTTAAATACTACGAAATGCAACCCTGAAATTATTGAGTACTTACTTTTGTGTATTGAGTACCCAGTACTCAAATACTCAATACTTTTACAACACTAGTTCACACATATTTTACAATAAATTAACAATAATATAAAAAAATAACAACAAATTATTCTGAGTTGCTGCTCATATTGTACATTTGAAAAAAAATTTAATGGGGCAGCTTGCGGCAAGAATTTTAAGTAAAGTCTATAACAGTAAGGTTGAAAGATTGTAAAAAAATTCACTTTGGTTAACACTTAATAAAAAACTTGTCATTTATTAGAAAATAATGTGTTCTTGTGTGTTAGTTAAAAAGAAGTCAAAAGTTACAATTGAATTTAAAAAAAAATAATATCTCATCTACAACGCCTATTTACTTTTGAAATTGCACAAAATACCCATAGTTTTTTTTGTTTATATTTTTTTCTTTTAACATGTCATTTAGAGTACCGTTACAAGCATACGAACTGAAATATGTACAAGAATCATATAGTTTTAAGATAGTCTGGGTCTTCACTTGCAAATAGTGTGGTCAATTTAAATTTTTAATTAACTTTATTTTTTTAATAGTTGTTTTTTATGGGAATTGTTAAAATTTAAGTTTAAAATATATTAAACGCACTAATAATCCCAAATTAATATTTTACTTATATAAGTAACATATCTTTTTTATTAAAAATACATGGAAATTGGTTACTGAGGGGTTTAGCTGGATCCTATGCGCATTTCACTGTTGCTAATGCAGATCATCAGGGAACCTTTACCCAAAGTGTCTTAGAACAGCTAGAGTTATTATGTTATAAGCTTTCATTTAAATAAATGAGAAGCTCAACAACAAATAAAAAAGTTGAAACAAGAACTCAATAATCAACATGTTTTTTATTTTCTTACTTTACCATTAATACATTGGCTGACTTTTCTTCAGCTTCAAATTGTATTTGTAAGAGTATGTATGCGTTTAATACATTTTAAACCTTTTTTCTTATTTTTGTCGTCCAATTTTCTGAAATCGAACACTGTGCAATGACCAAAATTAATTTTTTACTAAGAGCGTTTGAATTTTTCTCTCTTAAATAGATTGGTAGCGGCTTGGAGGTTTTGTTCGCGGATACATGGGATTTGTTGTTGTCATCTTGCAATATTTTAAAACGGTTTTGAAGATTGGCAGAGGATGCGGTGTTATCCCTAGATATATTTGGAGCAGATAAAATTTAGAAGAATTTTGGCTTAGCCGCGCTTTACCACAGTTATATATCAGTCCATTCCGACTTGGACCTTGGGTTTTGGGCTACTCTTATCTACAGTGACAACTTGGTTAAGTGATGACCACGACCTCGAAGCGGATGATATAGCTGAGTTAAATGTAGAAAAACTAGGCAACAGTAATGTCAACGAATCACTAGTTGGCATTGGACAAAGCGAAGTTCATCGCTGACGAAAAAGTGGCTTTGCCGTTAGAAGAATACTTTCATCTGATTTTTATTTTTATTGTTTTCATTACGAGCTTCACGGTAAAATAGGCATTTCTGCCGCTAGAGCTGACTTCACAATTTTTAGTGTTTGAGGTAATTATGTAGAGTATTCCTCAATTTCACTTTGTTTTTGTTTTTTTTTTGTTTGCGGTTTTTTGTTTGTTTTGTTCTATTTTTATTTCTGACTAAGTAAAAAATATTAACAAAGCAAAGAAAAGCTTATTCATCAAAGAGAATATTTGTTACGAATAATACGAATATTATAAGCTACAAATATTTTTTTACAATTTCTTGTTTGTTTAGTATTTATAAAAAAAAATTCGATAAAACGTTTGTTCACTATGAAGGTTCAATTTGAAAAGTGTGTATGTGTTTAAATTTAGAGTTTCAAAAAAGTAGAAAATTCCTATTTCGCGTTTTTTATGAAGTTACGAGACTATCGCAAATTAATATTTGCAACAAATGCGCACTGTTTTGACTTAAAAAGCACTTAATATAGGGCTAAGGGTACTAAATTGGCATCGCTGCTCTTAAGCGATTTGTTGGTGTTTCAAGGGAAATACATCAAAATGTCTTTTGGAATGATTTTACTGTTTATTTATTTGTAAAAATTCAACTCTTATAATGATCGCCTTCCACCTTCTGGCTAGCACAATTTATTAAATATTTAATTTTTTTTATATTTAATACATAATTACCCAATTTTATGAATTTTTCATAATATTTTTTGTAATATGTATACACAGAAAAAAATATTCCTGCAATAAACAATTCTATTTGAAAATGAAACCAAAAATCAAATAAAAATGTATTTGAGTCAATTAAACTTTTGTTTAAAAATAAAATATCGTTACTTAAAAGTAAAACCAGAAATCAACGAAATATGCTATTGAGTCAATTAAACTTTGTAATAAACCAAATTTTTAAACAACAAGTTTAATTGACTTAAAAACATTTTTTATTGATTTTTGGTTTTATTTGCACTTAAAATTGTTTATTGTTTATATTTTATTTTTTAACAAAAGTTTAATTGACTCAAATAAATTTTTAATTGATTTTTGGTTTTATTTTCAAATAAAGTTGATTTTTGCTGGAATATTTTATTCTGTGTAATACAGTGCAGCACTAAAATGTTGAAACAACTGAGACCCCCCAAAATCTGAAAGCTTATGATGGTACAAGAAAAACCCTAGCTGGGTTTTGAATTATTAGCTAAGGGGTTTTTAAATTCACTTTTGAAGTTTTCAAAAAACATGTACTGATTCTTAAGTCTATATCTCGTGAGCTATTCGAAATATATCTTATGTATCTTCGGGAAATTTTTAGCTCTTAATCAGATCTAAAAACAGCAAAACTGTCAAAAAACGTAAAATTTCGTCATAGATTTTTATTGTTGATGACGAAAAATATAAAGACACTTCAAATATTTTTAAATATATATTGGACTTTAGTCGTCGCTTTCGGAGCTAGTCTCGCCCGTTTCACCAGCTTCATTTTCATATGAAAATACTTTATGGCGGCTTTCCCCTTTGAACCGCTTTTCCATCGGGATTGTTGCTTGGAGCGCTCACCTTGCTCTTCCGATTTTTTTGACACTGCCAAATGATTATTTAAAAGTGAAGTTTTAATATCATGGTCACACCGATTGCTAGTAGATATGTAATGGTGGCCTGAGTCCTGTTTTGGGAACTCAAAACCGGGAAAAAAATAAAAACGATGGCAACCCTTTTACAAATGGGGGGATTTTCATGCTGAGAGTTTCTGGGCTATATATGTGTGTGTGTGAGTTTGATTCTTTCTGTGTATGTGAATGTATGTACACTTGTATCTACAGGTTTTGTTGTTATTGTAGAGAAACGTTGTGCTTACATTGGGTGGATGTATGTATATGTGCGATGTTTGTGTCTGTATATATGTGTGTGTGCATATGTGTGAGTTTTTGTATTTACTTCCCTCTAGTCAGCCTAGAACCATATATCTCTATGTCAATACTCTTTCTCCATCGACAATTGCACTAGTTAAAATGTCGACAACTTTCCTTTTATGTGCGAGTAAAGATACGTTAGAGACAACAGTTCTAGTGTATTTCTGGTGATATTGTCAATGAACGCGTCAATAGGTTGTTTTTCTTTTTTATTATGCTGTGCAATAATATTAAAAATATATATGTAGGCAAGGCTTACTAAAATCTACTAGTGAATCTTTGGTTCAAATATCTCCATATGGTCGTAAAAGAACTACCTTCTCAATAGTGCTAAAGTCTACTGGTATATTTTCAAGGTCAACCGTATGTTATATGTCAATGGGTGATTACATTGACAGTAGCACTATTGACAATGTCACTAGAAAATCACTATAATTTTACTATTTACAACGAGCGAGGAAATATCGATATTGCAGACTAGAGCCCGTAAAATTTACGGGCTCTCCAATGTCTCCATGTTGACCCAAAATAACTACTTAGTCAGTAGTGCTACAGTCTAGTGGTGGATTTTCAATGACAAGCTAATGTTAAATGTCAAAAAATGATAACATTGCCTGGGGTACACCTGGTCAGTAGTACTACTGACAATGTCACTATTAAATCATTACAATTTCACTATTCGCACTTTCTGCAGGGTTGTATGTCTTTTGATCTCAGATACTGTTGCTGTAGTGGAAAGTCGATGGTGAAAATGTACTGACTCGCCTTTTACTTTGTCACCAGTATAATTATATAGTATATAATACTTTGTACTATAGACATTTAGCATATGCTTGCCATTGAAAATCTACTAGTAACACTAAAATAATTGACTAGGTAATGACTACGTGGTTCTTATGGGAACATGGAGGCATTTCAACCAGACAGTTAGTTACTGTTATATTTCTGTACATACGAAGGTATTTATGTTGACAAGTTGTTGCAAAATCCACCAGAAATAAACCACATCTATTTTCTATCTCTATTTTTTACTGACGGATAGAAGAAAACGTATTATACTATAATGGTCACTAGATTTTTAGTGTTGACACAAAGATACTTGATCCCTGTCTGACTGCAGGGTAGTGACAAGGAATTTGTGTGTATGTAGCAGTGTTCGAAAATAAACATTATTTAATGTACTTTAATGTTCTGTAAGGTACAACCTCACATACACAAGCACTAATAATGTAGGCATACCGAATACATTAAAATTATATATAAGTACTTATAATTTTAGTTAACTTGTGCACAACAAGAATAATTATGTTAACCTACTCAAAATGATGATGATCAACACTTCGTTTCGTAAGGTTAAATACATTATTATTAAAGTATATTTAATGCATATATGTTCACTCAAAAAAGTTTTTCAATAACTGAATGTACGAGAAATTTCTCTTAAATAAAATTAAAGTAAATTTTATAGTTAGGTATAGTTTTACCAATGTATTTGTATGTGAAGTCTTTGTGTTTACTGTTTAATAAACTTAAACAATTTCACCTGAAATTATTTTTCGTACAATTTTTACTTAAGCGATTAGTACACTACATGTAAAATGACACATACGAATGTGGCTGTGCCATGACGACAATTTTCAGATTGTTGGTTTAATTTTTTTTAAATAAGTAGTAGAGGCTACATGACGTTAAATTTTTATAGTATTTTTGTTCCAAAATCTAAATGTAAAACATTTAGACTAGTCGGGCACATTTTCAGAAGCAGTACGTGTGTAGACGTGAATTTCTACATTAAAATGTGCTACTAGTACACGGCATGTAGCCAATTTAGCTTCATGGTGACGTCAAAATTATATCGGAACCATGAGCGAATGTGAAATTCTCATGCCGTATACTATTTGCTTTAAATTATTTTCTTTCATTGTAAAATTCAAAAATATTTTAATAACAACTAATCAATATGTTAAAAAATTAGATTTAAACTTAAGTGTATACGAGTAGTCTAAAAAATTAAAATAGTTTTGCGTAAATTTAAACATAGATATGTACATATGTGCATACATATTTAAATACATATGTATATGGATGTAAAAAACTCATTACTGTCGAATATAAAAGTATTAAAGTGGTAAACTACATATGTACATGAAATTGGTATATATCATGTTGTGGCATATGCATGTAAGTATGTATGTATTTAAGTATGAACATATGTGCATGTATACATATGCGTGTGCATATGTACGTAAGTTTCGTAGAAAACGAGTAATGGGAAATACGCCTTTTTTCGATTAAATCGTAAACGACAAAAACGAAAGTTTTTACTAGAATTTTTTTTAATCGGGCCTTATTTTCGGTTTTATCGTAAGCGACAAAAATTAAAGTTATCAGGAGAAGGTTTTTGTAATATTCAAATATGTTTTTTTTACGTAAAAAAATGTTCGCTTACGATAAAATTGAACAACCTATATCTTAAAAGTTATCAACAATTTTGGCATTTTGATAATTCTAAACTATGGATAGGCACATTTTCGATAGCATGTCGCTTGCGGTAGAATCGCAAATATGGCTCGATAGTCAAATATGTTTCACATGCCTGAATTGTCCCTTACAATACAATTTTACAGCATGAATGTTAAAAGTTATCAAGAATTTTGGCATTTTGATAGCTCTAAACAATGGATTGGCCCCTAAAATCTCAATTTCAATAAAAATGTTAATATTTTACTACATGTCGTTTATTATTAAATCGAAAATAGAGCTCGATATGTACGTGCATAAGAAACTTAAAACGTTAAATTTGATAAGGCAAAAAACATGGAAATAGATGGTTGAAATTTTGTTACATGATATTTAACATATAAGGGCTCTGTTTTGACGAAGATGAGGAAAGAGCATCTGTTTTCCTATTATTTTGTACGAATATAAAAAAATTATGTTATTAGATTACTTACAGATATTTTTTCCATATTACCTAATTATCTCAGCAATATGTACTTTACATATTTATAAACAATAAAAATGATTTATAAAAAACATTCTTTAAAATTATATTTATTTAATTTACAAGCCTTTTTGTGTTGTATTTGAAAAGAAAGTTTAATTAAAATACTTCTAAATGAAAACAAGTTATTTCTATTTTATTTGAAGTCTTTTTTTTTCAAATTCGAATCAAGCAATTGTAATTGTACTAACTTGTGTTTAAATTGGTCATTTAGGTAATTTGTTGTCCGTTAAAATAAGTGTAACACAATTTTTATAGTTTTATATACGGTATGTGATAGCTTCTGAGTCGTTTCACGTGTTGTCTTGATGTGAATTCTGCTGTTAAAAGATATGCCACACCTGCTTAAGTTGAAATTTTGAATACATAAATTAATAGTATGTGTTCCAAATTAGAAGAAAAATATTTTGAAACAAACGATTTAAGATCAGTAATTTTAAATATGTGTGTGTTGGTGTTGAAAATAAAATAACTAATATTCAAAAATAACTAAAAAATCATTCGCTTCACATGAAAAATAAGGCATGTGCGCATGTGGCTTGGGCGTAATATTGACGTCACTATGAAGCTGCATATGGTACATACCACGTAGTAGGGCCGATTTCAGCCTTTAAAATTTAACCAATTTACATAAGGCTATTAATTTGTAAGTGCAAAGTAAATCAAAATGTTCACATCTACAACAAAACGTAGGTAAATTTGTATTCAACTCACAAGGGTAGTTAAACTTTAAGGGCCCATGTATATATACATTTTAAGTGCTGCTTATAAAAATATGTGTTACATTTGTAGCCGCTACTGCTTACTTAACAAAATACAAGCAACATCCTGGAAATTCTCCTAACGTCATTATGTGTCTTTGTACATGTCATGTACCATATTGTTTGAAATGTTTCATTTGAATTTACTAACAGCATATTTTGAGTGTAACATGTATCAAGAACTGTTTTGTCCACATATATACTATCTTATTCTTTAGTAGTGTATGTGCTTCGTGAGTATCATACACAGCGTACGTGTGTGATGTTAAAAGGTAACAGATTATACTCGCCTTGCAATGCTGTCACCTCTTGAAATTTTAAACGCGGAAAAATATGAAGATAGTGCTTTTTAAATTTATTTTTTTTTTCGTGGAAGTGCACTAAACTAAAAATTTCAAATCTATTTTATTTCGAGCAATCCTGTAATTTAAAAACTTAAATTGAACATTTCAAGATATTTGTTTGTATTATTATAAGACTGATTCAAGGAATACGCGCTCTATCAAACTCTAACTTTAATATTTAATTTAATTAATGTAAAAAATTGTTTTGTCTAACAACAGGGATTCATTAATCATTAATTATCAATTGAGAAACATTTGAGTCCATTTTAGAGTTTTCGGAAGAATTAAAATCTTATATAGATTGAGTTGATATAAGCCTGTTTTACAAACCAGCAAAAAGTTCTGTCACATCCATATTTAAAGGCAAAAATAGAAAGAGATTTGGCTTTTATGTATTTCTTTAAGTTTAAGACATATGCCACAATATTCTTACACGCGTTTAACGCTGAAGCAATAAAATTTGTTGTGTGAAAGCAATGAAATACCAAAGGATGGTGATTTTCATATAAATAGCAATGACGTGTAAATAACTTTTCATACATACATATGTATATACTATTGTTTTTTATCTTCTCTTACATTTTGTATGGGTTTGAATGATACATGAATAGTTGAAAAAATACTTTTAAAAATATTATAGAAAAATACCAAATAATAGGTGTAAAACTACTTACTGCCAGTTTATAGAAGCCATGTGAAAATTCTCGTCTGCCTATTTATATTGAAAACAAAAACAAAGCACTCAAATTTGTTTTTGTTTTCAATATAAATACACAGACGAGAGTTTTTACATGGCTTCTTTAAACAGGCAGTTAAATTGTGTTCAAATTACATATATGTTTTTGTCTTGTGGAATATCACTTTTACATGGTACATGTAGTCTGAAAACCTTTATATAGTAGCATGTGATATTTTTCAGTGCAAACATCAATTTTTATATAGAGCGTCTGACATCTGCTGGTTTTAAACAAATCAAGTCCTTGTTTCAATAAAAACTTACTTATTGTTTATATTTTATTATGGATTTTTAAAACAAATTTTCATACAAAATTCTTTTCATTAAGCCTTAATAAGTTTTATAAATAAGGCTGTTACTCTTTATTAATTTGTGTGTTAAATGAATTTTGTTTTCGTATAGGAACTGCGATATTTTTATATAATGAAAATTTGATATGTTCGTTCTTTTTAAAGTTTGTTTTTTAATATACATATGTGCTTTAATAATATGTTCTTTAGTATATGATTTTCTTTTTTTTATATAAGATTAGTTTTAATAAAAGTAAAACATATTCTGCCGTATTCATAAAACACATTTAAAGTTTATTTATGATACTTAAACGACCTTATTTTCCTTATTTCTTCTTGATATTACAGAGTAATATAATGGTGGGCTTTCAAGGTCTTTATTGTATTTTAATGTAAATAACAAACTATTATTACAATTAAAGTTTATTAAAGATTTATTTGACATTTTCCTATGGGAAATTTGTCAAATAAACCTTAAATATTTTTTATGAATACGGCATATTATATTTAGTACCTTTTTATTTAACTCAAGTGTTTTTCCTGGTTGCATTGCTTTTTCAAATCTAAATGTTGACAACATTGTCGCCCATTATAGAAATTGGAGAGTGTGGCAACCGCCAGTGCTGCCAGATGTAGATATTTGTTACTAACGACTTCGTTTTTAACGATGAAAATTTTGAAGTATATTTTGGCAATTTTCTTCGCAATATTTTAATTCCTTGGTGATATTTTTAGATATATCCATATATGCAATTTCAATTAAATGGGTTAGTGTTTAAAATATAGCAAATTTTGCGAGGAAATTTTTCTACAACATAAAATAATTAATGCAATAGAGAGTTATTTTCTATACCGTATGTTTACCAGTGAGGATGTAAATAGCTGAATATAATGACTAGTACATACAACAATTTGTACTTAAATTTATTCTTAAGTAAATGTTAATTGTATGTTATCACGAGACTTTAATATTTATTTTGATCCCGATGTTCAAGTTTAATTTTTCTTATTAAGATTCATCTTTTGGTATGAGTAATTTTTATTATGGTTTATACGACAGTATTTTTATGTTATGGTAAGCTAATGTATGTCTTATAAATTAACTTTTGTTAATGTAAAAACTTATTTTATTCAAATTTAACAATATTTGTTAAATAAAAACATGTAAATTTTTTAGCTCATATACATATAATATTATATTGGCGATATTCGACAACTAATTTAGCGAGGAGCCTACAAATAAATCTGACATCACTGGCTAGCATTGATCAGGAATGATATGCATATGTGTGTATTTATGTATGCATTACCGCGTGGCGTTATGTTTTGCTATTGGCTGATAATTTTAAGTCACAAAAAAGCAAAAAAATTTGTAAACATTACTGTGGAACATATTATAATTTTTCTCTCTAAATTTTGGAAGCGAACCATTTTAATTTTTGTCTAAATTTATATATGCTAATGAGATCATTGATAAAACTTTTGTGTGACTATTTTTGGAAAACAAACACACACAACCACACATATTGAAGCTGAACATTGATGTCTCTTGCACTCGCTATACATGAAGAAATATATAAAACTTTTAACTTTAAAAAACTTTATGGTTTAATTAATCCACCAGCCAAGAAGTGGTGTAACCCACATCTAGTTTTTTAAACAATTGCTCTTTTTGATTATTTAATTGCTTAATACCTTGCAAAATTATGATCTGTACAAAAACTATTTTCCAGCTCCATTTTTTTTAAGAATACCAAAATGCGGTTGACTCTAACTTCGTTTGATAGTTGGTAACATATATTATGTATTTATCAGCAACCAAAAATCTAATGTACGGTGCGCTGATAGCCCAATACATATACACTTACAGCCATATTCATAAAAAAAAGTTGATTGAGGTTTAAAATTCATATTAGTTAAAAAACGTTTTAAGGCTAAATAACGTTTTTTAAATATTGGTATTCATAATCAGTTTTTTAACTAAAAATCAATAAACTAGATTTTTTTAAAATATCGTGGCAACACTGTATTCTTTATTTGTCACTTGCATATTAGTTCTGCAAAACAACGATTGTTAACTCACAAAGTACTCGTGTCTATTTTGTTTATTTGTCGGTTTTCAGAGAAATATTGTTTCTATAAAATAAAAGATATGTTCCAACTTGTATTTAATAAAATAATAAAAAAAGTTTACAACAAATCTTTGTTAAAAGTGCTTTTTATATTATTTATTTTATTGCAGATAAAGAAGCACTAGAATAACGAGCTTTATTTTGTTTGTTTTGACTGTTTATACATCACTAGTTAATTTTCTACAATTATACTATTTTTGTTAACACATAAAATGAGAAAACAATGACTGGGAATGGAAACTGGATCGCTCCTTTTCTTTTAAATATTCTTTGGAGTATATTTGTTATTTCGGCAATAGTTTCTATAAAAAAAATTACATTGTTTTCTTCTAAATAACACTGGCATATGCATACATACATGCATACATAAGTACATACATACATACACACATATGTATATACAGGTAAAGTTCAAAATGTAAACAAAAACGAAGCAAAATTACAACAACGTCACCTTAAAATTGGTTTAAACATGGGGGCAGTCAATTTTAAAATTTGCTGATTTACGCAAGGTTTAAAAACCGTTTTTTAAGCTAAAATTCTATTATGAATACAATTTTAGCGAATTTTCTTTAAACAATATTTGAAACGCGGTTTAAAATTTTTATGAATACGGCTGTTAATATATATCATAGGTAAAATAAATGAAAAAATGTGGTTCATTTTACGAATATATTCGTCATTTTTACATTACAAAATCCTTCGTAGATAGGAGAAATAGTATTTGTTTATTTGTAAGTAAGAACATTTTGTATTTTTACAAATATTTTATTATTAGATTTACGAAAAATTATGTTTATATAACAAATGAAATTCATGACTCATGAAAAACAATTTCGTGTTATATACGAAATTTTGTATAAAAAGGTTAAAATATTAAAATCTGCAAGGAAATTATTTTGTCTTGCATTTGAAAAATAAGTTTGTAGAATAATCTGTAATTCTTGGAACTGAAGTTTGTAATAATCATAAAAAAAATATAATTTTAGTGGAATTGTTACAGCCTCTGTATTTCCCATATATTACATTACATATTTTGCACTGAAACTCACGAATCAAACTGGCTATTAAAAGTTGCACGATGACATGAAAAGAAATGGAGGAAAAATTAAAAAATTTAACAAAACAGCAATTTTTATTTTTATATTTCAATATTTTGTTTATTTTTGGAAATTTCCAAGTTTATAAAAATGTTTTATTTTCTTCTAAATTCAATAAAATAAACGAAAAATATGGTACGATATATAATTTTTGTAACACAACGAAACTCCTATAATTACGAAATATGTTTCCTTGCACCAGCTAAACTTTTCGTAAAATTTACAAAATTTTCGTTTATTGCACAAATATTAAAAAACTAAACTTTTTTTATATTTTCAAGCATGAAATATTTTGTATGGAGCATATATTACCAAGATAACCACAAAGATATTAAAAATTGTGTTTGCTTATACATATGTGCCGGCTATACATATTATGAACATCTCAATAGGGTGTATTATCAATTATGACTTTTGAACTAGAACTTAAAATGCAAAAAAAAAAAAAAATAAATAAAATAAAATTAGTTTTAAATTTATAATTTGAAATTTCTTTATGCATGCTGAAAATTTTTAAAACAAATTATGTAATTTTTAATAAAATACTGCATTACTTTGATTGCAATACGAGTATTCTCTTTGCTCCTTATTTTTCGGAAAACAATAGAAGTAAAAAAATTTTTTGGTGTTATTTTGCTTGCAACTGCCCACTGCACACTTCATATTTAAGTATGTATTTTTTTTAACTACAGGACTGCCAACTTTTACGCAAGTAATGTTTTCCCATACTTTTCTTGCTAAGTTCGGTAAAATGGGAAGACAAAAATTAATCCTGCTTTCATACTCTTTTGTATTCAGACTATGATTTTATCGGTAATTATGTAATTAAATTCTATGGATTTGAAAATTATGGCCAGTGGATTCCTAACGAGTTTCAGTTTCTACTACATATGTATTATGGTTAGAGTGTAAAGTATTATTAACCAATTTTTGCCATGGAAAATGTCAAATTCCACTCATACAAATGCGTATTTTGAGCAATTTGACGTTACAAAGCAAACAATATTATGAATTTTCAAGTATTTTTTTATTAAAAATTTGGAAGTCTTGTAAGTTTGTAAAGCACAATGTTATTATTTTACACAAAAGTATTGCAAGATTAAACCTAAGATCCAAGGGTAAATTCAAGAAAAACCATATTTTTTTATTACGCACATATGAACTTGCAAAAGTTAAAAACTGATGTAGATTTTTGTCCTCAATTCATTGCCAAACTTAATACAAGAAGAACGGTTTCACATTACATGTGTAAAAGTTGGCAATCCTGGCTTAAAATTATCAACAGATAAGTATAGAGTGCATGGCGTCGTCCGTCTGCAATGATCTTGGGTTGGTTTAATCTCATATTCTATTCAGTGTTGCCGGAATCCCAATTCTGTTTTACAGGGATAAAACTTCAAACTAATCCAAATTTTATATATTACGTAAACAAAATTTTTTGTAATTATATTTACGGTGCTCTATTCCTATATACATATGTACATAAGTATGTACATTACTTGTATGTATATATATAAATCACGATAGCAGTGACTTTTGACAAATAACACAGGGCAGCTTTAATATCTGAAGTAAAAAACAAGCAAATCGCTCAATGATTACTGAAAATTACATTAAAAATTGGACTGAGTTCCAAAACTATTTCTTTGCATTGTCTAGTGAGAGAAAAAAACTTCTTGCTTGAATGCAACAGAACAAAACTCATCCTTTGCAGCCATAACCACCCTAATGTGCACCTTTTATTGCTTTGTGTAGTTGTAGTACTTTTCGTTGCAGATAAATTAAAAAAATTCTAAAAAAATAATTGCTGGGTGGAGCACTATTGCTTAAGAGTAGCTCCCAAAGGTATTAGAAAAATATTATAGATTATTAAAACCCGAAAAAAACATAGTGTTAATTTTGGTGTAGATTTGCGAGTAATAGAAAATTTAAATTTTTAATCTTATGTTTTAGAAAGCATCATAGTAATAATAAAAATAATGTTGATCCATTCTACTCTTTAACGCCCTTAGACCGAGAAGTAGAACAAACTAAAACAGTTTGCGAGAAACACAACTTGCAACTTGAAGAAAATTTAATTCCAAAGCACTGCAATAAAATAAAATAAAATTTACTATGTGCCTATCCAACAAAATAACGAAAGGACATAAACTGTAAATGGCACACTTACTTTATTAAACGTTTTTTAACGTTGCATGTAGCGAGTTTTGAAATTCAATTCTACGTACCGATATGTATAAGATAAACAATTATTCAAATACATAATAAACATATACATATAATTACTTTATTTGCACATCATTCTCCCAATGATCTATCTTACGGTCAATATTATTTAAAGAATCAAAAGAAAATGAAAAAAGTTATGACCCTAATGTACATGCACATACATACACGTTTAATTATTATTAAATTAATTAATTGTATATGTTCTCACACACACATATAGATTTATACATACATTCATATATAAGAAATATTCATAATGAATTTTCAACATGTGTACTTTTCGATTCTTAACCAAGAAAGAAGCGTCGGGTTAAGTGTCCCAGAATCGCTTATTTTGTCCATTACTTTGGTGACTTTTTGGCGAGATTGTCAAAGTAGCGTCTACATTTTAAGTTTGTTTTTGATACGAAGAAAACTTTTTGCCAGGTACACATAACTACATATGTAGCCTTCTTAATGTTTCATTAGTTTTTAAATAAAAGTGGCGTAAAGTAACATATATGTAAGTTTTTATAGAAATTAGTTTAATAAATCCCTGTAAAAGGTTAATATAAATGTATTAAACAATATTTCAAAATATTAAAAAAAAAATGCAAAATTGTATAAAAATAAACAATTTGAAAACTTAACAATTCTACTTATGTGGAAGTGTAATTTATGAAATTTTGATGAGCCTGTGGAAGATTTTATGCCATCAGTTAAAGGTTTGCCACACGTTTAGTGCCATACTTAAGTGTTTGACTTTACTAATTCTGCGAAACATTAATTTTTGATTAACATGTATTTAATATAAATGACAAACAAAATACCTTTTATATAATATTTCAATTTAACACGAAATGTGAGCAAAATATGTATGCAACTTGATTATCAAAAGTGTAAACTGGAAAATTCTTTCCACTGAATAATTCGAGCATACAATAATGTTGGAGCGAAATTATATTAAAATTACATAAGATATTTATATATAATTCAAATATAGTTGAGGAAAACTTGGTTTGTTCCATTTATAGATAACATCGCAGAAGTCGGCAACACTGATGTTTTAATGTGTGCTGCTTTATACTCTCAATAATTTTCTCTCCTAGTTACTTCCCTCCCAACGAAAACAAATTTTTTTTTTAAATTGCACATCTTTATATGCACATCCATTCATACATGCATGCATGAATGGATGTACATATATTTACAGTCTTTGCTTATGAAGCACTAACACTTTGACAAAGAACACTAAAATATAGTGTATTTACACATAGTTTTACACAAAAATTTTAATTTCAATGCTATAGGCCGTCAAGCAGAGTGCTTTATAAGGTATATTACTTGAGTTGAAAAATCATTGTGATTCTTATCGTGTAGTGTATATGTAAACATACACAAAGTAGATAGATGTCATATCTTACCCCGTGTAAATTACATTAAATAATGTACAGTTTATTTTCGTACACTGGTATGTAGTAATCATTATTTTTGCTGTTGTGATTTTTCGTTGCTATGCATATGTATGGTTATTTTACTCGTGTGTATGTATGCATTTTTTTATCTCTGGGGAAATAATCTAGTAGCTGGAGATAGTGGCAACCCTAATATCTGTTAAGAATGGAAGTGGATAGGGATTGTATTTGATAATGTATGTACATATATGTTGGCGTTATGTACGTTATCGCATGGTGAGGACGAAGGTGTTGTTATGAAATCTTCGTTTATTTATTTAAGAAATATTGGGTGCATTCATAAGACGTAGCTGTTGCGCAACCGTTGAGCGTTTGTCTTAGAAACGCCTAGTTGAGTAATTCCGCTCCACTCAACAGTTGAGTAATTTTCCATCATAAAATTTTTTCGCTACCTATAGTCAACGTGTTGTGCTCAGCCTAAACAGCTGCTCGAATAGAGTTATGCCTGTTATATGCTTTGTTAGGTGGAAGGAGCAAGTATTTGTTAAATTTTTATATTACAAATGCGATGAAGTAACGAAATAAAGATATAAAATTAAATTATATCCATCAATCCGTTTCTAAGACGTAATTTTTGGGGCCAACAGTTGCCAACAGTTTCACAACTGTTGTGCTCAACTGCTACGTCTTATGAATGCGCCCATTGTTTCGTGTTTCATGACAGAGGAGTTTGAATTTCATAATATTATAAAACTGTATTATGTATGTATGTATGTATGTATGTTTGTGTTTGTGTATTACGTCATCACTTCTTTGTGTATATGTGTGTGCCAGTGTTTGTATGATTTTTTCCCGCTGGCATTTATATGTAGGTAGAAATAAATTGTTTTCAATGTCGACATTTGGTATTTTAAAATACTATCATATATCTGGACTTTCCTAATCCTGGTATGTTTTTATACTAACGATTGCTTTATATTTTCTCATGCTTAAATTTATCTCGCGTTAAAGTCTGCCTGTGAGAAATTTGTTTATATTACAGATTTTTTTTATTTAACTACCACCAGTTCTCGTTGAACCTTCATAGTGAAGAGACATTAAAGCGGATTTTTTTTTACATACATACATACGAAACAAATATAAAAAACAACAAAATCAAAAACCATACAAAAAATATTCGTAATACATATTCACCTTGATAAATAAGCTTATTGGCTTTACTAATATTTTTTACATAGCACGAAATAGCAAAAACAAAAAAAAACCGTAAACACAAACAAAGTTCCTCTGTATGAGTACCTCAAAGGAAAAAAATTTTGAAGTGAGTTCTAACGGCAGAAATGCTTATTTTACTGTGAGTTCTGAAACTCTTAATGAAAAAAATATAAATAATAAATCTGATGAAAATCTATTTTTAACGGCAAATCCAATTTTTCGTCAGCGATCAACTTCGCTTTGTCCAATGCCAACTAGTGAATCGTTAACATTACCATTGCGTAGTACTTCTTCATTTAAGTCTGCGATATCATCCGCATCGGGCTCGCCTTCATCACTAAACCAAGTTATCACTACAGATAACAGTAGCTCAAAACCCAAGGTACAAGTGGGAATGGACAGATATATAACAGTGGTAAAGCGTGGGCGAAGCCCAAATTCTTCAAAAATTTCATCTGCCCCAAAGATGTCTAGGGATAACAGCGCATCATCTACCAATCGTCAAAATCGTTTTTCATTATTGCAAGACACCGACGACAAGCCCTCTACATCATTGCAAAAGTCTTTTAAGCCACCACCTATTTATCTGAGAGAAAAAATTCTAACGCGCTTATAAAAAAACTACTGTCGACCATTGATGAAAATACTTTTCACATCATTCCAATTAAGCGAGGTTATATTGATGAAACTAAAATCCAAATATATAATGAAAAAGATTTCCGAAAAATTGTTAGTGAATTAGAAAAAAATAAAACAAATTTTTACACATACCAACTTAAGAGTGCTAAAGGCCTACAGATAGTATTAAAGGGCATAGATTCAT
Organism: Tachina grossa; assembly: GCA_949987645.1. Taxonomy (NCBI): domain Eukaryota; kingdom Metazoa; phylum Arthropoda; class Insecta; order Diptera; family Tachinidae; genus Tachina; species Tachina grossa. The sequence continues at coordinate 71,594 of CATLJX010000042.1, forward strand.
ATGTTGAACCCGAAGAAGTAAAATGTGCACTTGTCGACCAAGGATTCAAGGTAAAAAATGTTACAAACATATTTAATAGATAAAAGGTCCCCCAAGCCCTATTTCGGGTTGAACTGGAGCCGAACGACATACAATTGAAAAAAAATGAAGCCCATCCAGTTTATAACGTAAAGTATCTCTTACATCGAAAAATCACAGTTGAAGAGCCACGTAAGCGTTCAGGTCCCGTACAGTGCCATAATTGGCAAGAATATGGCCATACGAAAACTTACTGCAAGTTACCTATAGTGTGTGTTATCTGCGGTGAATTGCATGGTACTGCTAGCTGCACTAAGCCAAAAGATCAAGCAGAAAAAATGTAGTAATTGTGGAGGTAATAACACAGCTAACTATAGAGGGTGTCCTGTATTTTCTTTCGTTAAACAGGCTATGGGTCAAAAACCCAAGTTAACTCCAGCTCTACAAGTAAACGCGAACTCCGACACTTTTGCTCAAATCAGCCAACCAGTTACTTCACGTGTATCGTATGCTGATGCTGCTAAGACTAGTTCAATTCCCACGCAAAATGTTCCACCGCCAAATAATTCAACGAATTCAAACTCAAGCTTTAACTTTAGTCGCCTTGAAGCTACTATTGAGAATCTGGTGCTAACTATAAACAACTTTACTACAAATATGACAAGTATGATGCAAGAAATGCTGCAAATGCAGAATACACTGCTTCAAGCATTAGTTAATAAACCATGAACACGTTAAAAATATGTTTCTGGAACGCAAACGGCATTCGCCAACATAAAAATGAACTTGAGCACTTCCTCATGGAAAAAAATATTGATATAATGTTGGTTTCTGAGACTCATTTGACCTCAAGAAGCTTATTTAAAATAAATGGTTACACTTTATATGATACAAAGGACCCGAGAGAGAGAGCATGTGGTGGATCAGCAATTCTGATTAAGTCAAGACTCAAGCACTATGTCCTTGACAACGTTAGTGAAGAATATTTGCAAGCAACGAATATTTTCGTAGAAAATTTTTGTGCGAACTTCGTGATATTATCAATTTACTCACCTCCCAGATTTTCAGTTACCGAAGATCAGTATGAGAAGTTCTACAAATCGCTTGGATCTTGTTTCGTGGCAGCTGGTGACTACAATGCAAAACATACGTACTGGGGATCGCGTCTTGTTACACCTAGAGGTCGAGCATTGTTCAATACAATTTCAAAAATGGGCTTAGATGTCATTTTGAGTGGGGAGCCTACTTACTGGCCTACTGACGTAAGAAAAATTCCAGATGTTATAGATTTTGCCGTCACGAAAAATATTCATAGGGACTTAATTCATGTAGAGGCCTTTTTAGATCTGTCCTCCGATCACTCTCCAACAATAGTTACAATTTTCAACCCACTAAGGAGTGATTTAACTAACTCATATGTGAAGATGATTAATGGAATCAACTGGCTGGTATTCAAAAAATATCTTAGTAGTCACTGCGTAGAAAACATTCAGCTTAGATCATGCGATGATATTGAATTTAACATTGCCAATCTTAACGAAAATATTAAACAGGCTGCTGAACACGCCACTACCTCCTATCCGCAGACCGGCTTTAACAGAATTTATTCTACGGAAATTTAACGTCTTGTATGTGAAAAAAGGAGAGCTAGAAGAGAATGGCAACAACACAGATCACCCCTAAATAAAATCAGACTTAAAGAATGTACTAAACTACTCAAAGAGCTGCTATCGTCGGAAAAAACTGCACTACTGGAAAAGTATTTAGAAGGTCTTGATGTAACGTCCGCATCTAATTACTCTTTATGGCGCGCTACTAGAAATCTTAAACGACCCGTTGATCTTAAATCACCATTGCGTACTGCGACCGGAGGCTGGGCAAGAAGTGATAGTGAGAAAGGTAACTTATTTTCTGAGCATTTAAAATCTGTATTCACTCCCAATTCATGTACGGGTGCTGCTGATTTACCGAGTGTAGTTTCTCTACCCCCTCGTCCCTTAAGGTTTAAGATGCGTGAAGTACAAAAAGTAATTGCTGAACTCAACCCGAAGAAAGCTCCAGGTATTGATGGCATTAGTAACAAAATGCTCATGAACTTGCCTCATATTGCAATAAAAATCATGCTATTTACTTTTAATGCTATTTTAAGAATGCAGTATTTTCCACATAACTGGAAACTGGCCAAGATCAAAATGATTCCAAAGGCGGGCAAAGATCTTACCAAGACTGAGTCATATAGGCCTATAAGCTTACTATCTTCAATCTCAAAGCTTTTCGAAAAGCTGCTCATGACTAAATTGTCCAAAATTTTAACTGATAATGGGTGCATCCCGGACCATCAATCTGGCTTTAGAAGTCAGCACAGCACGATTGAACAAACGCATAGACTGGTCCAAGTTGTAAGAAGAACATTTGAAGAAAAGAAGTACTGTTCTGCTCTCTTTATTGATGTTTCTCAGGCGTTTGATAAAGTATGGCACGAAGGTCTAGTTTTAAAATTGAAGACATATCTGCCAATAAACATTCAAAAGCTTTTGGAAAGTTATATTATTGATAGGAAGTTCACTGTTGTGGAAGGAGAGTTCACGAGTGTGCCCGAATCTATATCTTCTGGTGTGCCCCAGGGTAGTATTCTGGGTCCTGTCTTGTATTTAATATATACTTGTGATATGCCTGTGAGCAATAACATCCACACCTCTACATTTGCCGATGATACAGCCTGTATGAGTGTGCACGAAAACCCTTATGAGGCATCCCGCAATCTCCAGGAACATATTACCCAGCTGGAAATATGGATGAACTTGTGGAGAATTAAAGTCAATGAACAAAAGTGTGTCCATATAACGTTCACCCTAAGAAGAGATACTTGCTCCCCCATTCGAATCAACAATCAAAATATTCCTCAACATTCCCAAGTAAAATACCTGGGTATACACCTTGATCGAAGACTTACATGGAAACATCATATTGACTCTAAGTTAACTCAGATGAAACTTAAGTTAACTCAAATATATTGGTTGATTGGCAGAAACTCAACACTCAGCCTAGACTGCAAACTTTTACTGTACAAGTCGCTTTTAAAGCCAATATGGTGCTACGGAATTCAGTTATGTGGCACTGCTTCAGCTTCCAATGTCGAGAGAATCCAACGAAGGCAAAACAAAATTTTACGGTTAATAACATCGGCTCCATGGTACATCCAAAATTCTATTATACATCGTGATTTAAATATGCCACTAGTGACTGAAGAAATTGCAAAATACGCAGGCAAATATTTAACAAAACTCGAATCGCATCCTAATCCGCTTGCTCGTAATATTTTGAACTTTACTGGACACATCCGCTTAAAAAAGAGGGACACACGGGCTCTTATACCTAACACTCCAGATGGGACTACTTGAAAATACTTCCTTCCCCCCTTTTTTGTTGATTATCACTACTAATGTATTATTTATAACTACCACTAAGCTTATGTCCGACACTGGTCGGGCCTAATAATTTTTTTTATAGATTTAAGATTTGAATACTTATTGTTAGTTCACATATGAAGATACAATAAATAAGTACATGCACTACAAAAAAAAAAAAAAAAAAAAAAAAAAAAAACTACCACCGTCTTCTTTGACTGGACGACTTTTCTATACCCAGAGAAAAACCAACTTAAAATCGGTAAAAACCATGTTGAATTAATAAGAAACATTAACGAAACTTTAGTCATATTGAAATTTCTTAATTCAACATTTTTTTTAATGCATGTTTTTTATTTATTGTATCTTCAAATATGAACTAAAAATAAGTATCCAAATCCTAATCGAAAATATAATTATTAGGCCCAACCAATGTCGGATATAAGCTTAGTGATAGTTATTAATAATACATAAGTAGTGATAAGCAACAAAAGGAAAAAGGTGTTTACGTATGATAACATCGGCTCCATGGTACATCAAAAATTCACATATACATCATGATTTGAATATGCCATTAGTGACTGAAGAAATTGCAAAATACGCAGGCAAATATCTAACAAAACTCGAGTCACATCCTAATCCGCTTGCTCGTAATATTTTGAACTTTACTGGACACATCCGCTTGAAAAAGAGATATACACGGGCTCTAATATTCAACACTCTAGATGATGAAGCTGCTTGAAAACACTTTTTTCTTTTTTAGTTTTTTTATCACTACTTATGTATTATTAATAACTATCACTAAGCTTATGTCCGACATTGGTCGGGCCTAATAATTTTTTTATAGATTTAAGATTTGAATACTTATTGTTAGTTCATATTTTAAGATACAATAAATAAAAAACATGCATTAAAAAAAACAAACCATGGTACAATAGTATATAGGAATTGCTTGTTGACACATAAAGCAATTAAAATAGATAAAGATATATAACGGTGAATTCACCACTTGTTATTTCAACATGGGAAAATATTAATTTACAGTATTAATTTATTAAACTCATTAGTTTGTAGGTATTTCAATATACATTTTCTATTAAATAGAAAATTATTGAATTAATGTGACCCATTCTTAATTTTAAGCTGGAGATTTTCCCTGAGTGAACTTCATGATCGTACACTCAATTTATGGAGTTTCTCTGTCCATAATAAGTTTGTTTATCTTTGCATTGTGCTTTGACTAAACGACGCTTCATATATTTTCATGATGTAGATATGTAAGTGTGATTGTTAAGACATGTATAATAAATACTTGTGTATTGATAAGAAATTTTATATGTATACTTACATACCCTGCAGTCAGACTGGGGCCAAGTGTCGCTATGTAAACACTAAAATTCTGTTAGTAGTTATATTGTCTACAATTTCTCTTCTATTCGTCAGTATAAAAGAAACAGAGAAAACAGATGTGGTGTATTTCTGGTGGATTTTGCAACAACTTGTCAATATACATAAATTTGTATGTACGTAAGGTATAGACATGTAACAGTAAATGTCTGGTTGGTATGTCTTCATGTTCCCATAAGAACTATGAATTCACTACCTAGTCAATTGTTTTAGTGTTACTAGTAGATTTTCAATGACAAGCACATGCTAAATGTCTATAGCACAAAGTATTGTATGGGGAATAATTGTAGAGTGATACTGGTGACAAAGTCAAAAGCGACTCAGTACATTTTCACTATTCGCACTTTCTGTAGGGTATCTATCTACAAATTGATTTTATGTATGTATGCATGCACACACAAGTAAGTGTTTAACTCAATCTTTGAATAAATTTTTTTTGTCATGTGATGTCTTTTGTTGTTGTTGTTGTTGTAAATATTCGCCTTTGAATAGATGTGAAATATCTTCGTAGTGTTTTTATTTGAAATTAAAAATATTTTTTTAATTTTTATCTGCGTTTACTTTAAAAAATTGGCTTGTTTTTATGGTTAAGCAATTGTTTATATGCATTTCGTTCCATAAAAACAAGCCAATTTTTGAAATTAAATAAAGACATTATGTCAAATAAATATACTTCAGTATTTCATATCTGCGTTTACTTAATAGTGTTTTCACACTGAAAGTTAAGACCTGGTTTTAACGTTAAAACCACAAACAGCTGATTTTGCTTTCACACTGCAAGTTTGTTAAATTCAGGTTTTAACTCACAGGCTGTCTAATAACTTTGCTCAAAATAAAATAAATCTCGTGCCGAAATGCGTTTATTTGTTGTTGCATTTTTTCTGCTTTTTAATAACACTTTTTGGACATACTGTTCAACTGTTTTTGTTTGTATGAAAAACTGAGATATTTCACAATGCGCTCTAAAATGGAAATTATTTTATATTTTGTAAATAATTTTTTTTTAATTGTGGTACTTCTTATACAGAATGAAGAAGTGCTTGGAAATATTCTTAATAATATAAAAATGCACAAATACATTATAAGATAAACCTTTTTTATAGGCAAAAGAACGTTACCCATATTGTCTATTTTCACTTTCCACAGTTGAGTTTAAAATATTTTCGTTGTTTTCCTTCCAAAAAACTCTTTTTTTCCCATAATTTTTTGATTATTGTTGCTGCTGCATCCATTTTTAAGTTGAAAATTTTTAAAGCGCCATCTATTGTTATTCACTGGTATAACATTATCAGCTGCTGTCGGTCATTTTAACTTGGCAGCACTGAATTTATCACAGCGAAAACAAGGTTGCATTTCATAAAACCAACTTAAAACCAATTTAAAAATGGTTTTAATTTGATTTTAACAAAAATAATTTGTATGGTAAAACCAAGTTTTAACAGTTGCTTTTAACTTTAAAACCAACTTTTATTAAAACCATGTCAGTGTGAAAACACTATAAAAGTTTGTGAGCATTTTCTGTTTTAAGTAAAACTGAATTCCTGAAGATACATACTCTATAGCAGTGTGGGGCAGACTATATGTCTTGTATGTCTCATATGTGCTAGTGTGGGAAGCAGCAAAAAACGAACAACGACTGTAAATAATTCTACACTCAAAAGAAAAAAACGTAAAATATTATCTTCATTCAAGAATTTCAACAAAAAAACATTTACATACTCTATTTTTTTGCACACATCTTATTACGGTACTTATTTGCGACTATAAGACGCCAATTATTTTCAAGTAGCCATAAACATTACAACAACTATATCAAAAAAGTTTACTCAGTATTAAAAATTGTAAAATATAATTGCATATTGAATGAAGACAACTAAAAATATAACTGAAATTCAGTTATTTTTAAAAAGTTTTGTGAATTTTGGTTTTTCCTAAACGAAATGGAATGGTAAGCACAAATTTAAGAATACATAATGTGTACACTCAAATAATTTTTCATTTGCCAAAACTAAAAGACATTTCTTGACTTTGGGTGTTTTTATTCGATTTGAAGTTTTTTCAATAATACTTTTTATGTTTATATATAAAAAAATAATATTAATTTAATGATAAACTACATAATTACACAACAAAAAAAATATTTAATAATAAAATAATATAAATATAATGTACACATAATTAAATAAATTATAAACCTTTAATTTAATTTTGAAAATTGTTGCTACCATAACGTTTAGCTAACTCATCCAAATCGATGTCTCTTCTGTATTCCTTGATGCGTAATAGTGTCCTGCACAAGACTATTTATAAGACCTTTCAAGACATGAGAGATTTTTTCAAATGCTTTACTACAGCGAAATATTCTAAAAGAATCGCTAAACAACACTGTTGGTAAGACAAACATCCCAAAAAAATTACTTGCCAACAGTGTTGCTTAGCGATTCTCTTAGAATATTTCGCTGTAGTAAAGCATTTGAAAAAACTCTCATGTCTTGAAAGGTCTTATAAATATTCTTGTGCAGGACACTAATGCGTAATAAATCGGCCATGTGTTGGTCGGTTAACTTATTACGTTGCTTACTCAAAATTATTTTTATAAAGGGTGTTTTTTATTGAGGTATAGAACTTTAAGTTGGCATCACCTTTTTAACTGGCGGCCATTTTGTCAGCTGTCAAGTGATTAATATTTAGTTTGGTTTGCCATTTCATCATGAACAGGTTGACAAAAGAACAACGCTTGCAAATCGTGCAAACTTATTTCGAAAATAATGGTTCAGTTCGCGAAGTTTACCGCAAGCTCCGTCCATTTTATGGTCGACATAATCGTCCATCAGAGCAATTAATTCGGTTAACCATGGATCGTTTTCGCACTACGTTTACTCTATGTGATAATACGCATCCGCAGAGACGTCGAACAGTGCGCACAGAAGAAACAATTGCCGCTGTAGAGCAAAGTGTTGAAGAGGACCCGAATGAATCGTTTCGCCACCGTGCACAGCAATTGGAGCCGACTAACCGACTATTTTGTTCCCGAATTGGATGGCATGAATGTGGATGAGTTGTGGTTCCAACAAGACAGCGCTACATGCCACACAGCGCACGTCACAATCGATTTATTGAAGGAAACATTCGATGAGCGCATAATTTCGCGGAATGGACCTGTCAATTGGCCACCAAGATCGTGTGATTTGACACCATTGGATTATTTTTTTGGGGATATGTGAAGTCGCTCGTCTACGCCAACAAACCAGAAACGTTAGGGGACTTGGAAGCCAACATTCGTGGCGTTATTGCCAACATACGGCCCCATATGCTCGAAAAAGTGGTTGAAAATTGGACCTGTAGAATTGGCTTTATTCGAGCCAGCCGCGGCGGCCACATGCCCGAAATCATATTTAAACATTAATGGCATAAAATTATCCTTCTAATAAAGCCAAATTGATGGACATTAAAACGATTTTCTTGTACTTTATTTCAATTTGAAGTTCTATACCTCTAAAAAAAACACCCTATACCTGAAAATGCTACCTCACAGTTATATGTAGTCCCAAACATGGAATATAGTTTGTACATTTAAGTTTTAACTTTAGGATATTTGTTGTCATCAATGTGCGTCCAACATTTTTCTCCAGTTTCCAGAATGATTTCTAGATCATCCTGTAATTGTTTCAGCTCTCCTTGAAGTTCAACATTCTGCTCCTCTATTTTACAAATTAGTGGATAATCGTGTAATTCTATTAACTTTTCAATAACTTTTAAATCTTGAAACCTACCTAAATAATTCTCCTTTATAGATTCAATAATTTCGGCATATTTTTGTATTTTAACAAAACTATTGATATTTAGTTCATAAAAGATGATCGATGTTTTTTTAGGTTAACAATGCTATTGTTTTTGAGTTGGTGGGTTAATAAATTTAGTTTTCTATAAAAATGGTGTAAATTGGTTGCTAATTGAAAAATTTTTATATTTTGGACTTGAAATGCTAGGTTCAGTTCATTTAATATTTCGGTAATAGCACATAAAAAGCCAGGTCTAGTTGAAAGTCTTGGTCTTCCAGTGAAGAAACAAGCTCTTGGTGTCCAATTTGGGAGTTGCTTTAAAAAATGTGACAATTTTCTTTCTTAAATTGAAAAGTCGTTCCAAGCTTTTGCCTCGACTAAGCCAACGAACTTCTGTGTACAACAAAGGATCACTATACTCTGTGTTAAGATTTTCTAGAAAACCTTTAAATTTTCTGTGAGTAAGTGAATTGTGTCCACCTCTTATTTTATTTATAATTTTGACAGTAATGTTTATTGTGCTTGTCATATTTAATTCTTTAGAGAAAAGGGCTTGCTGATGAATTATACAATGGTAAGCTGGGCAATTAATACCATTTTTCTTCAAAATGTCTAAAAGACCTTTGTTTTTTCCTCCCATAACTTGGGCCCCATCCGTGCATATTTAACTTAATTTGTTTTTATCCACAACTGAAAAAACATTCCGCTCTATTGCGTCATACAAAACTTGTCCCGTAACATTACCATGAAGAGAAACTAGTCCAAAAACTTCATCAACAGTGGTTAAATTTGAATCAACGGTTTTGCTGCAAATAATAAGGTGGCAAATATTATTAATATCCGTACTTTCGTCTAAAGATAATGAGAAATACTTGCAATTTTTCAGCCTATTTATAGCTGCAGATTGAATAAATTATATCTTCTGTCATACGTGCGACTGTACGTCAAGATAATGGAATGTTTTGGCAAAGTTTCAAAGCCTCTTGACATTTTTCACAAAAACAATTCAAAACATCTGACGTTAATTTTAAAAAAATACCATCATCAAATGGGCGACATTGCCTTGCCAAAGCCAAAGCAACGGTATACGATGTCTTTTTTAAAGACATGGAAACGCTGGTTTCATCAACATTATTATGATGAATATTGGATTCATTAAAACTGTTATGACAGTGAATATTAGTTTCATCAACTAAAAATATTAAGAAAAATTGTGATTTTAATTCAAATAGTTTTAGTGTTCGATCACCCCTGAGGTTATCGAAATCTACATGGCAACAGTTGTAATGTCTTCTTATATAAAACAAACTTTTTTCGCATATAACGCGATGACAAATAAAGCATTGTGCATCGCCATCCATGTTCTCTATAAAAAAAAATCATTTTCCCATTCTTCATTAAAAATTTTGCTTTGAGTGTAAACAAACAAATTAACAGCGAGATCTTTCTCTAACAAGTGCTGATCAGCGACTGGTTTGATTTACTTTGACGAACTGATAACAAAGCAACATCCGAACGTTAATTATCGTAAGTTACACGAAGAACCTTTTAGTGTACGTGTGTCAACATAGCGCAAGCAGAATTTTCTTCCTATACACGCGTGCATAAAGGCCCAACTATAATATGAATAAGCTGGCTTAAGCTAATGTCAGAATTGAACGATAAGTCTGTCAAATGCTTAAACAATTCAGATGTGACTTTTAGGTGACCATAATGTACTTACATGCACTTAAGTATTCTTAAGCCACAGCTGCACATCTAGGTATTCTCAATAATTTTGTAGTAATTTTGTTTCTTCTCATAACTCATAAATGAATGCAATTCAATCAAACTAACTTGAAAGAATGTCCTAATCTATTAAAAATTCACATATAAACATATCCATCACCTTATTACTTGTTTTATTTGTTCTGCCTACTAAAAAGTACAACAGTGAATAGACATAAGCAAATACATGTGTATGTGTGTATATGTGTATTGTAAAACAAACAATGAAAATAAAAGGTTTGCTTTATTTTCCGAGTTTAAAATAAGAAACAATAAACAAATATTTAAAATCAATGAATATTTTCTGCTGCTGCTTGTTTGAGTTTAAAAAATGCACAAACAGTTGTTTCCTTACGGAATGTGCGTTCAGTTTGGCACTTTACTTAAGCAAATGACATTTGACGAAACTTGACGAAAAGCTTGTTAAGTACATTATAGTTTGCCACATGCGTTTTATATGTAACCGCACAGTTGCTTAAGCTAGCTTAATCATATTATAGTTGGGCCTTAATGTAATGATTATTCACTTAAAAAAGGTCATCATCACCATCAATCATCTCCGTATACAATACATTCATGAGTTGGGTTGATCCAGATACAATTGCTGTCTCATCACCTTCTAACAGCTTTATATATTTTGCTAGTATGCATGCCTTAGCATGCTTCTATCGATAGTGACGTAAGAGTCCGAGATGTAGAGTGTTACAATTAAAAATCTTTACTATTAGAATTTACCAGTTCGCTCTTTTGAATTTTTACAAAGTAGATACATATGTATGTATTTCATTGACCACAAAATCATAAAATTTCTTTGCTTACAAAATTGTATGACGTGAGGATTTTTTTTTTTTTTTGAAATTATACATGCTTCGGCATGCTTTCATTTTTTTTTTCTATAAATTTATGTAATACTCATACAGATACAGATATAAAGTAAGATCTGTTTACTGTACATTTTAAAATTTATGCATGCTTCAGCATGATTCTAGTTGAAGCGTATATTCATTCACTAAGTTTGTTTGATACTTATTAATACACATGTACATTCTTAAAGATTGGATATCAAAGTCCAATTTCCGTAGTTTATCTATATTTTCTAAAGATCTGATAGCTAAAGAAATAAATAGAGTGAAGATCTTCTATAATAATCCCATTTTCATATTGTAAAATTTTGCGTGCTAGCGCTTTCGATGGGAAAATATACATACAACTTTATAAAAAGTGATAATATGATGTGCTGCTAAATATGTTATAGTTCATTTTAAACACTAAAGTTTTAGCAATATTTCGTTCAGACCAACAAGTTTAGAGAATTCCACTACATTTAGTTAATTATCTTTCTTAAGACCCATCATTCCTAATCAATCCTACAAAAAACAACACAAACTAGATTTTTCGTTTTAATTTTATTTTTATTAAATTCAACATTCATTCTTCAAATTACTTTATACTATATTAAGTAAATAGCTTTTCCTCATTTGTTGAGTTGACTTTAATAGGAGACATTTTAATGGTACGATGAACTTTTCTATTGCATGCATTGAGTAAATCTTTATATATACCAATCCACTTATATGAACCATTAAAGCTAATTCTTTTCACATCATACCTTTCAATGATCTATTAAATCATTCTAATATTGATGCTTTCATATTAAATAATGTTTAATCTTCTATTTATGTATGAGTTTTCCCAAGTATTTATTAAAAAATTCTTTAGAATCATCTGTTTGTAAGTTTTTTGGTACCCGTACCACTTCAAAAATATTTTCCATTGCCTTGGTTTTTAGAGTGCAGCTTTTATTTTCAGCTGTACTTTGAGAATGTGTCAATTACAGTCTTCAAAAATCAACAATTTCTATTTTCTGTAGAATAGTTCTACATTTGACCTAACTTAGCTCCATAAAACATCATATATTCCTGTCATTACATCTCTACAAGCACAAACAGTTGTTGAGATTTAATATGGAGTTCGTTAACTAAATTCCTTTTTAAAGACATTGAATTGTTTCACAGATTTTTTCGAAAGTGTTGTGATCTACATCTTGCACTTTCAGCTATTTATACTAACATGTAGTTAATTTTCTAATCTATATATTTAACCGTAAACTCTTCAATTTGTTTTTAATTATTTACTTTTTAGAATTGCTTTTTCCATTTTATAACTGTCATCTTTCTCTAATTTTATTTCACGTTGTAGTTTCTCAATTTGCATTTAAATATATTCTTGAATATTAATGCTTTAAGCTATATTATTAATTTGTCTTGTATTTTATCTTCATTCAGTTTGATGTAACTATCAACAATAGTTTGTATCTAATTCATTTATGCCTTCCAATACTAATAAGTCAGTATAAATGTCTTCAGAATTGGAAGTCTAAAAGTAAAATCATCGTCATCATCATTCTCAGTATTAGCATCATTAAATATGATGGTATTATCAAATATTGTTCCTTCTACTAGTTTCTTTGGGGTACTTATCTATATCTTGAGTGAAGGTTTCTCAGGCTTTAAACTTGTATATTTTCAACTTCTGTCTTGATTTTACTTTCTTCTTTCATAAGAATTCTTTTAATATTTTTAGAACTGTTTATGAATTCTTCTGCTATAGGTTTAAATGTATCTTTTAGTTGTTCACTTGTATCTATTTCACCAGTTTTTATACTACGAAGCTTTTTCTTCAACACATTTCTTGTCAACACCAACTGTTTTAAAATTTTCTCATCCATGTTCGCTAAGGGCAAATAACAGGTATCAGCAATCAGATCAGCTTTTCAGGAGCTGGTCTGGTTTTCAGATCAGCTTTTCAGGACCTGGTCTGGTTTTCAGATCAGCTTATCAGGAGCTGGTCTGGTTTTCAGATCAGCTTATCAGGTAACAGATCAGGCTATCAGGAGCTGTTCAGATTTTCATTTCAAGATATCTGAGTCAGATTTAGTTATCAGTGTGCAAGTAGCTAGCCATTTATAACATTTATATACATGAGGTTTAAAGTCAGATGAAATACGAAAAAGTAAAGTTTTATGTAGTAAAATTATTTTCTATAACGATCATCATTTAATTCACTATCTTTGCTTATAATCAAAAATCCATATTTATCCTTTCAACATGCTTTTTATTTTTCTCACCTAACTTAAACATTAAATATACATTATGATGATCTCTTATTAAATGTTTGGTGATTCTGGTGTAAGTTTTACATAAGTAGAATGAATCAACATTCTTATCTCTCCCCATACAAAAATATGCTTCCCATACGCATCATCGTTAAATATCATATTGGAATTACTTTGGACTGAAATAACAGATTCACTATCGGTAAATTTTGTAATATATTATTATTTTAATTGATGTAATTAATTTCTTCAGATATTTATATCTGGGGTGATATAAAGATTTTGAGTATAAATAAATGTTCTCAAAATTTAAGTCCATTAGGACTTTCTAGCAAGCCAATCATAGCGTTTTTTTTTCGTAATTTGACAGGTCAACTATTGTTGAACGAATAGAATTTGATATAAGGGAACTATGATTTATTTTTGAACTATCGTTCGATGATTCATCAATATTTCGTACCAAGAATTATTTATGTTGTTTTGACTAAGGGTATGAGTCAATATTTATAAAATGCATTTCATAAATATCAGCTCATGCTCATAGTCAAAACAAAGTATGCTTTAAGTGTTTAAAACCGGTATTACCATAAAAATGGTGGTTTTAAACACTTAAAATATACTTTGTTTTACTAACCGCATTTTATAACTAAATGCATTTCATAAATATTGACGCATACTCATAATCAAAACAGCATATAAATATCCTTTATTTTGACTATGAGTATGAGTCATTATCTCTTATTATAGAAAAATAAAATAGTATAATTATTTGATATCAGAAATCATGTTTTCTAATATCATATAACCATACTATTTTATTCTTTCAATAATAATAGATAATATTTATGAAATGCATTTATTTACAAAATGCGATTAGTAAAACAACATAAATATAGCATGGTATGAAATTTTGATGATTCATCAATATTTCGTACCAAGGTATTTTTAGGTTGTTTTTCCTATGGGTATGCGCCAATATTTATGAAATGTATTTCATAAATATTATCTCTTATTATAGAAAAATTAAATAATGTAGCTATACGATTTCAGAAAATATTTTCTGAAATCGTATAGCTATATTATTTTATTTGTCCTATAATAAGAGATAATGGCCCCTACTCATAGTCAAAACAAAGAATATTTTAAGAGTTTCAAATCAGTATTATCATACAAAATACTGATTTTAAACTCTTACAGCCTTATTTATAAAAGTTATTAAGGCTTTAGAAAGGCTTTTTAAAACAAATTTTTGATACAAAATTTTCCTTAAAAAGTCTTTATAAAGCCCTAATAAGTGTTATAAATAAGTGTCATAAATAGTTCTAAAAATATTAAAAGAATTCTTATGAAAGAAGAAAGTAAAATCAAGACAGAAGTTGAAAATATACAAGTTTAAAGCCTGAGAAACCTTCACTCAAGATATAGATAAGTACCCCAAAGAAACTAGTAGAAGGAACAATATTTGATAATACCATCATATTTAATGATGCTAATACTGAGAATGATGATGACGATGATTTTACTCATAGACTTCCAATTCTGAAGACATTTATACTGACTTATCAGTATTGGAAGGCATAAATGAATTAGATACAAACTATTGTTGATAGTTACATCAAACTGAATGAAGATAAAATACAAGACAAATTAATAATATAGCTTAAAGCATTAATATTCAAGAATATATTTAAATGCAAATTGGGGAACTACAACGTGAAATAAAATTAGAGAAAGAAGACAGTTATAAAATTGAAAAAGCAATTCTAAAAAGTAAATAATTAAAAAGAAATCGAAGAGTTTACGGTTAAATATATAGATTAGAAAATTAACTACATGTTAGTATAAATAGCTGAAAGTGCAAGATGTAGATCACAACACTTTCGAAAAATCTGTGAAACAATTCAATGTCTTTAAAAAGGAATTTAGTTAACGAACTCCATATTAAATCTTAACAACTGTTTGTGCTTGTAGAGATGTAATGACAGGAATATATGATGTTTTATGGAGCTAAGTTAGGTCAAATGTAGAACTATTCTACAGAAAATAGAAATTGTTGATTTTTGAAGACTGTAATTGACACATTCTCAAAGTACAGCTGAAAATAAAAGCTGCACTATAAAAACCAAGGCAATGGAAAATATTTTTGAAGTGGTACGGGTACCAAAAAACTTACAAACAGATGATTCTAAAGAATTTTTTAATAAATACTTGGGAAAACTCATACATAAATAGAAAATTAAACATTACTTAATATGAAAGCATCAATATTAGAATGATTTAATAGATCATTGAAAGGTATGATGTGAAAAGAATTAGCTTTAATGGTTCATATAAGTGGATTGGTATATATAAAGATTTACTCAATGCATGCAATAGAAAAGTTCATCGTACCATTAAAATATCTCCTATTAAAGTCAACTCAACAAATGAGGAAAAGCTATTTACTTAATATAGTATAAAGTAATTTGAAGAATGAATGTTGAATTTAATAAAAATAAAATTAAAACGAAAAATCTAGTTTGTGTTGTTTTTTGTAGGATTGATTAGGAATGATGGGTCTTAAGAAAGATAATTAACTAAATGTAGTGGAATTCTCTAAACTTGTTGGTCTGAATGAAATATTGCTAAAACTTTAGTGTTTAAAATGAACTATAACATAGTGCAATATTCAGCAGCACATCACATTATCACTTTTTATAAAATTGTATGTATATTTTCCCATCGAAAGCGCTAGCACGCAAAATTTTACAATATGAAAATGGGATTATTATAGAAGATCTTCACTCTATTTATTTCTTTAGCTATCAGATCTTTAGAAAATATATATAAACTACGGAAATTGGACTTTGATATCCAATCTTTAAGAATGTACATGTGTATTAATAAGTATCAAACAAACTTAGTGAATGAATATACGCTTCAACTAGAATCATGCTGAAGCATGCATAAATTTTAAAATGTACAGTAAACAGATCTTACTTTATATCTGTATCTGTATGAGTATTACATAAATTTATAGAAAAAAAAATGAAAGCATGCCGAAGCATGTATAATTTCAAAAAAAAAATCCTCACGTCATACAATTTTGTAAGCAAAGAAATTTTATGATTTTGTGGTCAATGAAATACATACATATGTATCTACTTTGTCAAAATTCAAAAGAGCGAACTGGTGAATTCTAATAGTAAAGATTTTTAATTGTAACACTCTACATCTCGGACTCTTACGTCACTATCGATAGAAGCATGCTAAGGCATGCATACTAGCAAAATATATAAAGCTGTTAGAAGGTGATGAGACAGCAATTGTATCTGGATCAACCCAACTCATGAATGTATTGTATACGGAGATGATTGATGGTGATGATGACCTTTTTTAAGTGAATAATCATTACATATGAATGCGACAGTGATTGACCCCTCAAACCTCATGTAGAAATACTTGAGGGGAAAAATTCTCTCAAAACATAGATATTTCATTGTTTCTAACACTTTATGAAAACACCAACGGTGAATTGCTGGTAGAGGTAACTGAGTTATTTGAGATCGATTTGATACAATAGTTGTATATTAAACATGCATTTCTTTGTATCTAAACTAATTTCTACATACCTAATGTATATACCCAGCAAAAAATTAGACAAAAATTCTCTATTCCAAGTAGTAAAATCTGAAAAAGTGTTTGGCACATTAGAAGAAAAAAAAATAAATAAAAATAGAGACTGACTGACCAACTAATACGTACACTCTGCCCGATGGGCACACAAAATAAACTTAAACATTTAAACGAAATATTGATGAATCATCGAACGATAGTTCAAAAATAAATCATAGTTCCCTTATATCAAATTCTATTCGTTCAACAATAGTTGACCTGTCAAATTACGAAAAAAAAACGCTATGATTGGCTTGCTAGAAAGTCCTAATGGACTTAAATTTTGAGAACATTTATTTATACTCAAAATCTTTATATCACCCCAGATATAAATATCTGAAGAAATTAATTACATCAATTAAAATAATAATATATTACAAAATTTACCGATAGTGAATCTGTTATTTCAGTGCAAAGTAATTCCAATATGATATTTAACGATGATGCGTATGGGAAGCATATTTTTGTATGGGGAGAGATAAGAATGTTGATTCATTCTACTTATGTAAAACTTACACCAGAATCACCAAACATTTAATAAGAGATCATCATAATGTATATTTAATGTTTAAGTTAGGTGAGAAAAATAAGAAGCATGTTGAAAGGATAAATATGGATTTTTGATTATAAGCAAAGATAGTGAATTAAATGATGATCGTTATAGAAAATAATTTTACTACATAAAACTTTACTTTTTCGTATTTCATCTGACTTTAAACCTCATGTATATAAATGTTATAAATGGCTAGCTACTTGTACACTGATAACTAAATCTGACTCAGATATCTTGAAATGAAAATCTGAACAGCTCCTGATAGCCTGATCTGTTACCTGATAAGCTGATCTGAAAACCAGACCAGCTCCTGATAAGCTGATCTGATAACCAGACCAGCTCCTGATAAGCTGATCTGAAAACCAGGCCAGCTCCTGATAAGCTGATCTGAAAACCAGACCAGCTCCTGATAAGCTGATCTGAAAACCAGACCAGGTCCTGATAAGCTGATCTGAAAACCAGACCAGGTCCTGAAAAGCTGATCTGAAAACCAGACCAGGTCCTGAAAAGCTGATCTGAAAACCAGACCAGCTCCTGAAAAGCTGATCTGATTGCTGATACCTGTTATTTGCCCTTAGCGAACATGGATGAGAAAATTTTAAAACAGTTGGTGTTGACAAGAAATGTGTTGAAGAAAAAGCTTCGTAGTATAAAAACTGGTGAAATAGATACAAGTGAACAACTAAAAGATACATTTAAACCTATAGCAGAAGAATTCATAAATAGTTCTAAAAATATTAAAAGAATTCTTATGAAAGAAGAAAGTAAAATCAAGACAGAAGTTGAAAATATACAAGTTTAAAGCCTGAGAAACCTTCACTCAAGATATAGATAAGTACCCCAAAGAAACTAGTAGAAGGAACAATATTTGATAATACCATCATATTTAATGATGCTAATACTGAGAATGATGATGACGATGATTTTACTCATAGACTTCCAATTCTGAAGACATTTATACTGACTTATTAGTATTGGAAGGCATAAATGAATTAGATACAAACTATTGTTGATAGTTACATCAAACTGAATGAAGATAAAATACAAGACAAATTAATAATATAGCTTAAAGCATTAATATTCAAGAATATATTTAAATGCAAATTGAGGAACTACAACGTGAAATAAAATTAGAGAAAGAAGACAGTTATAAAATTGAAAAAGCAATTCTAAAAAGTAAATAATTAAAAAGAAATCGAAGAGTTTACGGTTAAATATATAGATTAGAAAATTAACTACATGTTAGTATAAATAGCTGAAAGTGCAAGATGTAGATCACAACACTTTCGAAAAATATGTGAAACAATTCAATGTCTTTAAAAAGGAATTTAGTTAACGAACTCCATATTAAATCTTAACAACTGTTTGTGCTTGTAGAGATGTAATGACAGGAATATATGATGTTTTATGGAGCTAAGTTAGGTCAAATGTAGAACTATTCTACAGAAAATAGAAATTGTTGATTTTTGAAGACTGTAATTGACACATTCTCAAAGTACAGCTGAAAATAAAAGCTGCACTCTAAAAACCAAGGCAATGGAAAATATTTTTGAGGTGGTACGGGTACCAAAAAACTTACAAACAGATGATTCTAAAGAATTTTTTAATAAATACTTGGGAAAACTCATACATAAATAGAAGATTAAACATTACTTAATATGAAAGCATCAATATTAGAATGATTTAAAAGATCATTGAAAAGTATGATGTGAAAAGAATTAGCTTTAATGGTTCATATAAGTGGATTGGTATATATAAAGATTTACTCAATGCATGCAATAGAAAAGTTCATCGTACCATTAAAATGTCTCCTATTAAAGTCAACTCAACAAATGAGGAAAAGCTATTTACTTAATATAGTATAAAGTAATTTGAAGAATGAATGTTGAATTTAATAAAAATAAAATTAAAACGAAAAATCTAGTTTGTGTTGTTTTTTGTAGGATTGATTAGGAATGATGGGTCTTAAGAAAGATAATTAACTAAATGTAGTGGAATTCTCTAAACTTGTTGGTCTGAATGAAATATTGCTAAAACTTTAGTGTTTAAAATGAACTATAACATAGTGCAATATTCAGCAGCACATCACATTATCACTTTTTATAAAGTTGTATGTATATTTTCCCATCGAAAGCGCTAGCACGCAAAATTTTACAATATGAAAATGGGATTATTATAGAAGATCTTCACTCTATTTATTTCTTTAGCTATCAGATCCTTAGAAAATATATATAAACTACGGAAATTGGACTTTGATATCCAATCTTTAAGAATGTACATGTGTATTAATAAGTATCAAACAAACTTAGTGAATGAATATACGCTTCAACTAGAATCATGCTGAAGCATGCATAAATTTTAAAATGTACAGTAAACAGATCTTACTTTATATCTGTATCTGTATGAGTATTACATAAATTTATAGAAAAAAAAAAATTAAAGCATGCCGAAGCATGTATAATTTCAAAAAAAAAAAAAAAATCCTCACGTCATACAATTTTGTAAGCAAAGAAATTTTATGATTTTGTGGTCAATGAAATACATACATATGTATCTACTTTGTCAAAATTCAAAAGAGCGAACAGGTGAATTCTAATAGTAAAGATTTTTAATTGTAACACTCTACATCTCGGACTCTTACGTCACTATCGATAGAAGCATGCTAAGGCATGCATACTAACAAAATATATAAAGCTGTTAGAAGGTGATGAGACAGCAATTGTATCTGGATCAACCCAACTCATGAATGTATTGTATACGGAGATGATTGATGGTGATGATGACCTTTTTTAAGTGAATAATCATTACATATGAATGCGACAGTGATTGACCCCTCAAACCTCATGTAGAAATACTTGAGGGGAAAAATTCTCTCAAAACATAGATATTTCATTGTTTCTAACACTTTATGAAAACACCAACGGTGAATTGCTGGTAGAGGTAACTGAGTTATTTGAGATCGATTTGATACAATAGTTGTATATTAAACATGCATTTCTTTGTATCTAAACTAATTTCTACATACCTAATGTATATACCCAGCAAAAAATTAGACAAAAATTCTCTATTCCAAGTAGTAAAATCTGAAAAAGTGTTTGGCACATTAGAAGAAAAAAAAATAAATAAAAATAGAGACTGACTGACCAACTAATACGTACACTCTGCCCGATGGGCACACAAAATAAACTTAAACATTTAAACGAAATATTGATGAATCATCGAACGATAGTTCAAAAATAAATCATAGTTCCCTTATATCAAATTCTATTCGTTCAACAATAGTTGACCTGTCAAATTACGAAAAAAAAACGCTATGATTGGCTTGCTAGAAAGTCCTAATGGACTTAAATTTTGAGAACATTTATTTATACTCAAAATCTTTATATCACCCCAGATATAAATATCTGAAGAAATTAATTACATCAATTAAAATAATAATATATTACAAAATTTACCGATAGTGAATCTGTTATTTCAGTCCAAAGTAATTCCAATATGATATTTAACGATGATGCGTATGGGAAGCATATTTTTGTATGGGGAGAGATAAGAATGTTGATTCATTCTACTTATGTAAAACTTACACCAGAATCACCAAACATTTAATAAGAGATCATCATAATGTATATTTAATGTTTAAGTTAGGTGAGAAAAATAAAAAGCATGTTGAAAGGATAAATATGGATTTTTGATTATAAGCAAAGATAGTGAATTAAATGATGATCGTTATAGAAAATAATTTTACTACATAAAACTTTACTTTTTCGTATTTCATCTGACTTTAAACCTCATGTATATAAATGTTATAAATGGCTAGCTACTTGTACACTGATAACTAAATCTGACTCAGATATCTTGAAATGAAAATCTGAACAGCTCCTGATAGCCTGATCTGTTACCTGATAAGCTGATCTGAAAACCAGACCAGCTCCTGATAAGCTGATCTGAAAACCAGACCAGGTCCTGAAAAGCTGATCTGAAAACCAGACCAGGTCCTGAAAAGCTGATCTGAAAACCAGACCAGCTCCTGAAAAGCTGATCTGATTGCTGATACCTGTTATTTGCCCTTAGCGAACATGGATGAGAAAATTTTAAAACAGTTGGTGTTGACAAGAAATGTGTTGAAGAAAAAGCTTCGTAGTATAAAAACTGGTGAAATAGATACAAGTGAACAACTAAAAGATACATTTAAACCTATAGCAGAAGAATTCATAAACAGTTCTAAAAATATTAAAAGAATTCTTATGAAAGAAGAAAGTAAAATCAAGACAGAAGTTGAAAATATACAAGTTTAAAGCCTGAGAAACCTTCACTCAAGATATAGATAAGTACCCCAAAGAAACTAGTAGAAGGAACAATATTTGATAATACCATCATATTTAATGATGCTAATACTGAGAATGATGATGACGATGATTTTACTTTTAGACTTCCAATTCTGAAGACATTTATACTGACTTATCAGTATTGGAAGGCATAAATGAATTAGATACAAACTATTGTTGATAGTTACATCAAACTGAATGAAGATAAAATACAAGACAAATTAATAATATAGCTTAAAGCATTAATATTCAAGAATATATTTAAATGCAAATTGAGAAACTACAACGTGAAATAAAATTAGAGAAAGATGACAGTTATAAAATGGAAAAAGCAATTCTAAAAAGTAAATAATTAAAAACAAATTGAAGAGTTTACGGTTAAATATATAGATTAGAAAATTAACTACATGTTAGTATAAATAGCTGAAAGTGCAAGATGTAGATCACAACACTTTCGAAAAAATCTGTGAAACAATTCAATGTCTTTAAAAAGGAATTTAGTTAACGAACTCCATATTAAATCTCAACAACTGTTTGTGCTTGTAGAGATGTAATGACAGGAATATATGATGTTTTATGGAGCTAAGTTAGGTCAAATGTAGAACTATTCTACAGAAAAAAGAAATTGTTGATTTTTGAAGACTGTAATTGACACATTCTCAAAGTACAGCTGAAAATAAAAGCTGCACTCTAAAAACCAAAGCAATGGAAAATATTTTTGAAGTGGTACGGGTACCAAAAAACTTACAAACAGATGATTCTAAAGAATTTTTTAATAAATACTTGGGAAAACTCATACATAAATAGAAGATTAAACATTATTTAATATGAAAGCATCAATATTAGAATGATTTAATAGATCATTGAAAGGTATGATGTGAAAAGAATTAGCTTTAATGGTTCATATAAGTGGATTGGTATATATAAAGATTTACTCAATGCATGCAATAGAAAAGTTCATCGTACCATTAAAATGTCTCCTATTAAAGTCAACTCAACAAATGAGGAAAAGCTACTTAATATAGTATAAAGTAATTTGAAGAATGAATGTTGAATTTAATAAAAATAAAATTAAAACGAAAAATTTAGTTTGTGTTGTTTTTTGTAGGATTGATTAGGAATGATGGGTCTTAAGAAAGATAATTAACTAAATGTAGTGGAATTCTCTAAGCTTGTTGGTCTGAACGAAATATTGCTAAAACTTTAGTGTTTAAAATGAACTATAACATAGTGCAATATTCAGCAGCACATCATATTATCACTTTTTATAAAGTTGTATGTATATTTTCCCATCGAAAGCGCTAGCACGCAAAATTTTACAATATGAAAATGGGATTATTATAGAAGATCTTCACTCTATTTATTTCTTTAGCTATCAGATCTTTAGAAAATATAGATAAACTACGGAAATTGGACTTTGATATCCAATCTTTAAGAATGTACATGTGTATTAATAAGTATCAAACAAACTTAGTGAATGAATATACGCTTCAACTAGAATCATGCTGAAGCATGCATAAATTTTAAAATGTACAGTAAACAGATCTTACTTTATATCTGTATATGTATGAGTATTATATAAATTTATAGAAAAAAAATGAAAGCATGCCGAAGCATGTATAATTTCAAAAAAAAAAATCCTCACGTCATACAATTTTGTAAGCAAAGAAATTTTATGATTTTGTGGTCAATGAAATACATACATATGTATCTACTTTGTAAAAATTCAAAAGAGCGAACTGGTGAATTCTAATAGTAAAGATTTTTAATTGTAACACTCTACATCTCGGACTCTTACGTCACTATCGATAGCAGCATGCTAAGTCATGCATACTAGCAAAATATATAAAGCTGTTAGAAGGTGATGAGACAGCAATTGTATCTGGATCAACCCAACTCATGAATGTATTGTATACGGAGATGATTGATGGTGATGATGACCTTTTTTAAGTGAATAATCATTACATATGAATGCGACAGTGATTGACCCCTCAAACCTCATGTAGAAATACTTGAGGGAAAAATTCTCTCAAAACATAGATATTTCATTGTTTCTAACACTTTATGAAAACACCAACGGTGAATTGCTGGTAGAGGTAACTGAGTTATTTGGGATCGATTTGATACAATAGTTGTATATTAAACATGCATTTCTTTGTATCTAAACTAATTTCTACATACCTAATGTATATACCCAGCAAAAAATTAGACAAAAATTCTCTATTCCAAGTAGTAAAATCTGAAAAAGGAGTGGCACATTAGAAGAAAAAAAAAATAAATAAAAATAGAGACTGACTGACCAACTAATACGTACACTCTGCCCGATGGGCACACAAAACACACTTAAACATTTCAGAAATATATATACAATACGCTGAACTTTAATAAAATGAAAAAAAAATCATATAGAACATTAAATAAAAGCCATAGGTGCTCACCCTTCATAAAATAAACATATGTATATGTATCTTATTAATGTAAACATATTATCAGTATAAAGCAACAGAAATTTCGTCATACAAAGTCATCTTGTATCCTAGAGGAGCCGTCGATAGGGTATACCTAAATTATATGAAAACGAGTTCGTTTTCTGTTGATCGCTATTAAAGAAGAAAATATGTTTGTTCATTATGATTTAACTAATTTAAAAGTACATTTAAATTCAGTCTCATACCCGTACTTCTTAACATAAAAATTAAAAATAAATGTTATCCAATTCTATATTATACTATGTATCAAAAATTTCAAAAAAGCTGTTATATGAAAGAATCTTCAGCGCTTCTAACCGCATCAGAGTTTAAGAAAAAAAAAACTCCTTTTATTCAATTTAATAAAATTTTAATTTGAAGCAGTAAGCAAATACATCAGCTTACTGCATTCTTTTTCATAATCGTATAATAGAATATATAACCCCTAAAGGACAAAGTCTAAAAGTCTTATAAATTAAAAAATATAGAAAATAACATAATTTTTATAAACGCGTAAAGTTGCAAAAGTAATTCAAATGATTTCATTGCAAAAAACAAACAAAAAGCAGCGATTGTTTTCAACAATTATGAAAATAATAATTACAATATAAAACTCCCTTTTCATTTCCAATGTTTATCAATAAAAAATAAAAAATAAGTAAGTTAACTAACAACAAAAAAACTATCAGTACCTAAGCTGGAGTGCCGGATCAGTTTCATTTAAAAATGTTTATATATTTTTAAAAAGCAAAGCAAGCTCTCCAAAATAAATGTAGAAGGCTATAGCTAGAAAAAATTTCATACCCTAAAAATGTCAAACGTTGACTAACATTGCATCAACTTTAAAAAACTGTAAATTAAGTATAAGAAATATTTCTATTATAGTTACTATTACTATAGAGTATGTAAGTACATATCTTCAGGAATTCAGTTTTACTTAAAACAGAAAATCCTCACAAACTTTTAAGTAAACGCAGATAAAAATTAAAATGTTTTTAATTTCACCAACAACAGACATCACATGAGAAAAAATAAAATAAAAAATGTATTCAAAGATTGAGTTGAACACTTATTTGTATGTACATATATATGTACATACATACATACATACATACATACATAAAATCAATTTGTAGATATGTATGTATACATATCAAATTTCTTATCAATGCTTAAGTATTTATTAGATCTACATCATGAAAATATATGAAGCGTCGTTTAGTTAAAGCACAATGCAAATATAAACAATCCATACACTCAGGGAAAATCTGCAGCTTAAAAATAAGAATTCATCACATTAATTCAATAATTTTTAATATAATAGAAACTGTATATTGAGATATCTACAAACTAATGAGTTTAATAAATGAATACTGTAAATTAATATTTTGTCCATATTGAAATAAGAAATTTCAATATGACTAAACCTTTGTTAATGGTTCTTTCTTATTAATTCAGCATGGTTTTTACTGATTTCAAGTTGGCTTTTCTCTGTGTGCAGAAAACTCTTTCAATCAAAGAAGACGGATGTAGTTAAATAAACAAAATCTGTAATATAAACAAATTTCACACAGACAGACTTTAACGCGAGACAAATTTAAGCATGAGAAAATATAAAGCAATCGTAAGTATAAAAGCATACTAGGATTAGGGAAGTCCAGATATATGATAGTATTTTATAGTACCATATGTCGATATTGAAAACAATTTATTTCTACCTACATATAAATACCAGCTCAAATACACACACATAGCAGAATTCATATAAGAAATATCCAAGAAAATTTTAACAACACCCCATCTTTTGCAAATCATGACGAGCCTTAAATTCTCCCTCAGATATACATACACAAATTCTCATGATCATACATAGGTACATATACAATATACAAGATTAATCTCAACAACACAACACTCTCACCTACCTGAAATTACAGATAGTCTTAAACTTCTACAGACGTCTATACACATAGATTCTCACGGCTACATATTACAAGAACACCTCGGCCCTAATAAATCACAATCATCTTAAATTCTTACAAAAAATACATACATACATACATACACATAACCAATTTACCTCAACAACATCCTCACCCACCTCAAATCACGATCAGCCTTAAACTACTATAGACAGACACATCCACAAATCCCCATGGATACATATTACGTCAACAACCCTGCCCACCCAAATCATGGTCAGCCTTAAACTCCTACAGACATAAAAACACACAGATTCCCCCGGTTGCATATTACTAGAACACCTCACCCCTCATAAATCACAATCAGCCTTAAGCTCCTACAGAAATACACACATTGAAATTCCTACAAACATACACACATACACACACACACACACACATTCACACACAACTACACACGCAATCGATCTAACTCAACTACACCCCGCCCCCTGCCAATCAAACCTTCACCTAAATTCTCACAGACAGACAGACACATCCACAAATTCCTATGGTTACATATTACGCCAACAACGCCACCCACTCAAATCACGGTCAGCCTAAAATTCCCACAGTCTAGCAACACCTACATTAGCATTAGAAAAAATAACTTTCACGTTTTCCCGTCGTCATTAGGAAAAATCATTTTCCCGTCGGCATTTGAAAAAACAATATTCATGTATTGCCCGGCATTAGGAAAAATTATCATGCATTGCCGTAGGCATTAGGAAAAATTATCATGCATGCCGTAGGCATTAGGAAAAATAATAATCATGTTTTGCCCGACATTAGGAAAAATTATCATGCATTGCCGTAGGCATTAGGAAAAATTAATAATCACTATTTCACCATTGGTATTAGGAAAAATCATTTTCATGATTTTCCTCGTCTGTATATACACACATAAAAACCGCCAAACTATGAACCGCCTTAATACATTCACACAAAATATTCCACATGCAAACATCGATGGTCAGGCAGACCGACAGACGGACAGACAGACATACACTTAATGTAAACAAAAACTCCTAATGTAAACAAAAAACTCCTAATGTAAGCAAAAATCACAAATTTCCAAGAATTTAACAATTTTCAAATTTTAGTTATCCAAATTTAACAATTTCAGCAACAATTTAACAATTTCAGCCCACAATTTAACAATTTCAGCCACAATTTAACAATTTTAATTGTCCCCGAATTGGCAATTCCCTACTACTAATAAACTAATATGCTGTAATCACAAAAACAATGCAACAAATAACCACAGCTGATTAAAATATTTAACTTTCAACAAGAACAAAAATAACACTATAAATAATGGTTAGAAGTTATTGCTATATATTGCAAAAATAATAAAAAAAGCATGTTATTGCATGCGCATGCGCAATAACATGCTTGAGAAGGAAATTTTTACTAATTTGTTCAAGTTTTTTATATCGGAATTGCTTACGAGCAAAAACGAGCAGCTGAATTTTTAATAAATCGTTAGCTGAGACTTCAAACTTTAATGTGATATAAGTCTTGGACTCAAGGCAGGTTAAGATCAATAGATACAAGTTATAAAAATTAGAGAAAATAGGTATTTTTGGACAATTTTTTGTAGCAAAGATTTTTTTTAATTTTGAATTTTTTTTTATTTGTATATATCTAGGCGCACGGTAGTGCGTCGGTCCAAGTTCCGGCCAATGCACGCAGTGTGTATATTTATAGGAAGCCATTCGAGCTATTTTACCCCCCTCATAACTTGGTTCCCCGCAATCGTAAAATTATAACATTTAAACCATAATTAGAATAAATTCATGTTACGTCAGATGCGAAGTTTTTAAATTTTACAATGAAAGGTTCCGGAGATATGGAGGTGCAAAAAGTGCATATATTAAGACATACTCACTCATCAAATTGATGAAGCACTTCCGCTATAGGTAGAGAGCTAAGATTTGACACACGAGTAGATCGAGATGAGCAATGAACTAGAAAAATCTGAAAATCCAAAAATTTTAACCAAGGGGGCGGGGCTACGCCCATAAAAATTAAAATCTGTTCTAGTGGGCTTAAATTTGATACAGAACTAGGTACAGGTGAGCAATAAACTAAAAGAATTTTGAAACACGAAAATTTAGGCCAGGAAGGCGGTGCTACGCCCATAAAGGCTAGATTTAAAAAAGCATATCTAAGGCGCTTAATAGAAGCTATTTTATTGAAATTCGGCACACACTGCGATAATGCAAGCCTAAAAATTTTTCATTAAAAACGTGGGCGTTAACACGCCCATATAATTTCAACCTCATTTTAATGTACAACGGCTCAGCATATTTAGATATACTATTTCTGTATGTATTATTATCCGTTTGCAATGAAACTTGATACGAATAATAAGCACTAGCCGAAAAAGATCTTGAGTTTGGAAAAGTGGGCAGGGTTACTCCCATAAATATTAAAAATTAAAAGTTGCGCTAAGGAGCTGAAATTTGACACACGAGTAGGTATAGGTGAGAAAACAACAAGAAAAACCTGAAAACCCAGAAATTTTAGTCAGAGGGGCGGGGCTGCGCCCATAAAAATTTAAAATTAAAGTTGCGCTTATGAGCTGAAATTTGATACACAAGTAGGTCTAGGTGAGAAATCAACTAGAAAAATCTGAAAAACCAAAAAAATTTACCAGAATGGGCGGGGCCACGCCAATATTGTTTGAACCTGAAAACTTAGAGCCTTATTTATAAAAGTTATTACGGCTTTTTAAGAAAAATTTCTTATGAAAATTTTTCATAATTTTTTTTTTTTACGTGATCCAAAAAGGACTTTTGGTATTTTTATACCTTATTACACATATATTCAGAAGAACTAATTTTTATTTTGTTTAATTAATTACTATTTTAATTCAAGAACACAAATAAGTTTATATTAATTTCATCAAACTTATAAAAGCGGAAGTATTAAGAATTGCTAATGCCGCTTGTATATACAAGAGAGTACTGATGTGTTGATTAGAAAAGTTGGCGTTTTTATACAAAAATTAGTAGCAGTAGATTTGCGGCATTCATAAGTTTTACTTTTTGTTTTTCTGCTGATGACTTTACTTAGTTGAAACTCTGCTGCCTTAAATTTATCGTAGCCAAAGAAATGATATCGCTTCAAAATATAAATGTATCTACACAGCCACAAAATATTCCACGCACAAATACCCACAGTCGCACATACATACATACATACATATATACAAATAATGGGTGTTTTTTTATTGAGGTATAGAACTTTAAGTTGGCATCACTTTTTTAACTGGCGGCCATTTTGTCAGCTGTCAAGTGATTAATATTTAGTTTGGTTTGCCATTTCATCATTAACAGGTTGACAAAAGAACAACGCTTGCAAATCGTGCAAATTTATTTCGAAAATAATGGTTCAGTTCGCGAAGTTTACCGCAAGCTCCGTCCATTTTATGGTCGACATAATCGTCCATCAGAGCAATTAATTTGGTTAACCATGGATCGTTTTCGCACTACGTTTACTCTATGTGATAATACGCATCCGCAGAGACGTCGAACAGTGCGCACCGAAGAAACAATTGCCGCTGTAGAGCAAAGTGGCAGATGAGCGCATAATTTCGCGGAATGGACCTGTCAATTGGCCACCAAGATCGTGTGATTTGACACCATTGGATTATTTTCTTTCGGGATATGTGAAGTCGCTCGTCTACGCCAACAAACCAGAAATATTAGGGGACTTGGAAGCCAACATTCGTGGCGTTATTGCCAACATACGGCCCCATATGCTCGAAAAAGTGGTTGAAAATTGGACCTGTAGAATTGGCTTTATTCGAGCCAGCCGCAGCGGCCACATGCCCGAAACCATATTTAAGCATTAATGGCATAAAATTATCCTTCCAATAAAGCCAAATTGATGGACATTAAGACGATTTTTTTGTGTTTTATTTCAATTTGAAGTTATATACCTCTAAAAAAAACACCCGTGATATAAACCAGTGTCCCGCAAAATAAAATATGTTTGTATTGGTGAGAAAAATGACAGTAAAATAAACTTGCACTTAAAGAAAAGTTTTGTAATATAAAATACATGATGTGGTTATTAGTTGTTTGAATTTTTTTTGTAAATAAGTAAGTTAATAAAAACTTAAGTAAAAAGTAAAAATTTAATAACCATTCAACAATTTAGTGTATAAATTCAAAATTACATTTATTCACAGGTCTGTGGATACTACGAAAATGCATTTTTAAACCATTTTCCCTATTATTTTTTAATGTTTCATAACATAAAATGCATTGTGTATTGCGAAAAGCATTTTAACTTTTATTTCGTTCCGAGTGTTCAAAAAAACTAAACAAAAAACCAGGAAAAAATTAATACTTGCGTGCACAATTTAATTCGTCGCTTGCTCAGTGATGATTAAATGAAAGAGCATAAGCATGTATGTCATTTTCATCCGCACAATTGTGCTATGGCTTGCGTGTTACTGATATATACTTCTCAGCGACAAATTTGACACTCTACACAAACGTTAAGGGCGTTCTAATATGAGAATATTTTATACCATCAAATGTCGGTATGATAAATAATTTATTAGCGTGAGGAAATCATACACACAAACACACTAACACGATTCAAATGAGAATGGCGTAGTCGTAGTAGTCATCAAATCCCCAGTTGGCCACGTCCTTAAGACATCTTTGACGACGGGTACAAGACAATGGTAAGTCGTAGAAGACATATTAAAGACAACTCCATACAAATCGTTGACGAAATTTTCATACAAATGGCGGCGAGGTCACACAAGACCAGATGAGCGACATTGTCGCTCAGATTGTCATCAACAAGGCTTTATTGAAGACATAACGAGGGACATTGTCGCTCATATTGTCGTCAACAATGCTTTATTGAAGACACAACGAGGGACATTGTCGCTCAGATTGTCCTCGACAAGGCTTTATTGAAGACAAAACGTATGACACTGTCGCTCAGATGGTCCCCAACAAAGTTTTATTGAAGAGAAAACGTGTTACATTGTCGTTCAGATAGTCATGAACGCCGATTTCTTTTAAATTGTCGATTAGAAAACTTAATCTACAGACGACATGTCGTATATGAATCTTCGAAGACAATGTCGTCTAGGACGATTTGGACATAACATAACATAACATAACGATTTGGCGATAACACCGCCACACACTTGGAATTTTTGTATGGAGGTGAGGAAAAAATATATTTGTCAAAAATTTAATGATTTCATCACAAATTTAGTTTTAATTATAGAGTAATACACAAAACTAATCAAAATAAAGAAAGTTAGAGAAATGTATATAGTTACCTACAATGTAAAAAGCCCTAACTAACAAAAAATTTTAATTTTTTTAATTTATTATTTAATTTAAATCTCAGTTCTCGTTGAACCTTCATACATAAATACGAAACAAAAATTAAAAACAACAAAACCAAAAATCATAGAGAAAATATTTGTAATACATATTCACTTTGATAAATAAACTTATTGGCTTTACTAATATTTTTTACATACCAAGAAATAACAAAAACAAAAAAAAGCCGTAAACACAATAAAGTACCCTCGAGGAATACTCTATATGAGTACCTCAAAGGATATAAATTTTTAAGTGAGTTCTAACGGCAGAAATGTCTATTTTACTGTGAGTTCTGAAACTTTTAATGAAAACATTAAAAATAAAAAATCAAATGATAGCCTCTTTCTAACGGAAAAGCCACTTTTTCGTCAGCGGTCAACTTCGCTTTGTCCAATGCCAACTAGTGAATCTTTAACATTACCATTGCCTGGTACTTCTTCATTTCAGTCTGCGATATCATCCGCATTGGGCTCGTGTTCATCACTAAACCAAGTTATCACTACAGATAACAGTAACTCAAAACCCAAGGTACAAGTGGGAATGGACGAAGGCCAAATTCTTCAAAAATTCCATCTGCTCCAAATGTGTCTAGGGATAACAGCGCATCATCTACCAATCGTCAAAATCGTTTTTCATTATTGCAAGACACCGACGACAAGCCCGCTACATCATCGCAAAAGTCTTTTAGGCAACCACCTATTTATTTGAGAGAAAAAAAATTCTAACGCGAGTTACGTACCCACTCTATATCTAATAGTAATTGCTGGTAAAGTGTAGTGAACCTAATAGCTTCAATCAAATTCCGTTCCCACACTTTGCCAGACAGTAACATCAGCATTTATATAAATATGTTTATGTTGCTTACCTTTAATTAAATATAAGTTTAAAGTTACATTTTTGGAATCCCACATTTGGTGGAATGATTTTATATTATTATATTTTTATATTTTAATAATCAGTCTTAAGATTTCATTCAATAAAGGACAGTTGTTCAAAAGAACATCCGTCACTAGAAATCAAATGTTTGCTTTAGTTTTATTTCAAAATAAATACAAAAGGCAAATATAATTCGCGCTTATAAAAAAACTACTGTCGACTATTGGTGAAAATACTTTTCACATCATTCCAATTAAACGAGGTAATATTGATGAAACTAAAATCCAAACATATAATGAAAAAGATTTCCGAAATTTTTTTTTAGCGAATTCGAAAAATATAAATCAAATTTTCACACATACAAACTTAAGAGTGCTAACGCCTACAGATAGTATTAAAGAGCATAGATTCATATGTTGAACCTGAAGAAGTAAAATGTGCACTTATCGACCAAGGATTTAAGGTAAAAAATGTTACCAACATAATTAACAGAGAAAAGGGGGACCTTTTCTCTCTCTCTGTTCGGGTTGAACTGGAACCGACTGACATACAATTGAAATAATAAATGATACCCATCCAACTTATAGCGTAAAGTATCTCTTACATCGAAAAATCACAGTTGAAGAGCCACGTAAGCGTTCAGGTCCCATACAGTGCCATAATTGCCAAGAATATGGCCATACGAAAACTTACTGCAAGTTACCTACAGTGTGTGTTATCTGCAGTGAATTGCATGGTACTGCTAGCTGCACTAAGCCAAAAGATTAAGCAGAAAAAAAATTTAGTAATTGTGGAGCTAATCATACCGCTAACTATAGAGGATGCCCTGTATATTCTTTCGTTAAACAGGCTATGGGTCAAAAGCCCAAATTATCTCCAGCTCAACCAGTAAATGCGAACTCCGCCACTTTTGCTCAAGTGAGCCAACCAGTTACATCACGCGTATCGTATGCTGATGCTGCTAAGACTAGTTCTATTCCCACACAAAATCTTCCACCTCCAAATAATTCAACAAATTCAAACTCAAGCTTTAACTTTAGTCGCCTTGAAGCTACTACTGAGAATCTGGTGCTAACTATAAACAACTCTACTATAAATATGACAAGTATGATGCAAGAAATGCTGCGAATGCAGAAAACACTGCTTCAAGCATTAGTTAATAAACCATGAACACGTTAAAAATATGTTTCTGGAACGCAAACGGCATTCGCCAACATAAAAATGAACTTGAGCACTTCCTCATGGAAAAAAATATTGATATAATGTTGGTTTCTGAGACTCATTTGACCTCAAGAAGCTTATTTAAAATAAATGGTTACACTTTATATGATACAAAGGACCCGAGAGAGAGAGCATGTGGTGGATCAGCAATTCTGATTAAGTCAAGACTCAAGCACTATGTCCTTGACAACGTTACTGAAGAATATTTGCAAGCAACGAATATTTTCGTAGAAAATTTTTGTGCGAACTTCGTGATATCATCAATTTACTCACCTCCCAGATTTTCAGTTACCGAAGATCAGTATGAGAAGTTCTACAAATCGCTTGGATCTTTTTTCGTGGCAGCTGGTGACTACAATGCAAAACATACGTACTGGGGATCGCGTCTTGTTACACCTAGAGGTCGAGCCTTGTTCAATACAATTTCAAAAATGGGCCTAGATGTCATTTCGAGTAGTAGGCTCCCCAACTTACTGGCCTACTGACGTAAGAAAAATTCCAGATATTATAGATTTTGCCGTCACGAAAAATATTCATAGGGACTTAATTCATGTAGAGCCCTTTCTAGATCTGTCCTCCGATCACTCTCCAACAATAGTTACAATTTTCAACCCACTAAGGAGTGATTTAACTAACTCATATGTGAAGATGATTAATGGAATCAACTGGCTGGTATTCAAAAAATATCTTAGTAGTCACTGCGTAGAAAACATTCAGCTTAGATCATGCGATGATATTGAATTTAACATTGCCAATCTTAACGAAAATATTAAACAGGCTGCTGAACACGCCACTACCTTCTATCCGCAGACCGGCTTTAACAGAATTTATTCTACGGAAATTGAACGTCTTGCATGTGAAAAAAGGAGAGCTAGAAGAGAATGGCAACAACACAGATCACCCCTAAATAAAATCAGACTTAAAGAATGTACTAAACGACTCAAAGAGCTGCCATCGTCAGAAAAAACTGCACCACTGGAAAAGCATTTAGAAGGTCTTAATGTAACGTCCGCATCTATTACTCTTTATGGCGCGCTACCAGAAATAGCGATAGTGAGAAAGGTAACTTATTTTCTGAGCATTTAAAATCTGTATTCACTTCCAATTCATGTACGGGTGCTGCTGATTTACCGAGTGTAGTTTCTCTACCCCCTCGTCCCTTAAGGTAATTGCTAAACTCAACCCGAAGAAAGCTCCAGGTATTGATGGCATTAGTAATAAAATGCTCATGAACTTGCCTCATATTGCAACAAAAATCCTGCTATTTATTTTTAATGCTATTTTAAGAATGCAGTATTTTCCACATAACTGGAAGCTTGCCAAGATCAAAGTGATTCCAAGGGCGGGCAAAGATCTTACCAAGACTGAGTCATATAGGCCTATATGCTTACTATCTACAATCTCAAAGCTTTTCGAAAAGCTGCTCATGAATAAATTGTCCAAAATTTTAACTGATAATGGGTGCATCCCGGACCATCAATTTGGCTTTAGAAGTCAACATAGCACCATTGAACAAAAGCATAGACTGGTCTAAGTTTTAAGAAGAACATTTGAAGAAAAGAAGTATTGTTCTGCTCTCTTTATTGATGTTTCTCAGGCGTTTGATAAATTATGGCACAAAGGTCTAGTTTTAAAATTGAAGACATATCTGCCAATAAGCATTCAAAACCTTTTGGAAAGTTAAATTATTGATAGGAAGTTCACTGTTATGGAAGGAGAGTTCACGAGTGTGCCCGAATCTATATTTTCTGGTTTGCCACAGGGTAGTATTCTGGGTCCTGTCTTGTATTTAATATATACTTGTGATATACCTGTGAGCAATAACATCCACACCTCTACATTTGCCGATGATACAGCCTGTATGAGTGTGCACGAAAACCCTTATGAGGCATCCCGCAATCTCCAGGAACATATTACCCAGCTGGAAATATGGATGAACTTGTGGAGAATTAAAGTCAATGAACAAAAGTGTGTCCATATAACGTTTACCCTAAGAAAAGATACTTGTTCCCCCATTTGAATCAACAACCAAAATATTCCTCAACATTCCCAAGAGAAATACCTTGGTATACACCTTGATCGAAGACTTACATGGAAACATCATATTGACCCTAAGTTAACTCGGATTAAACTTAAGTTAGCTCAAATATATTGGTTGATTGGCAGAAATTCAACACTCAGCCTAGACTGCAAACTTTTACTATACAAGTCGCTTTTGAAGCCAATATTATGCTACGGAATTCAGTTATGGGTCACTGCTTCAGCTTCCAATGTCGAGAGAATCCAACGAAGGCAAAACAAAATTTTACGGTTAATAACATCGGCTCCATGGTACATCAAAAATTCTAATATACATCGTGATTTAAATATGCCACTAGTGATTGAAGAACTTGCAAAATCCGTTTTGCTCGTAATAGTTTGAACTTTACTGGACACATCCGCCAAAAAAAAGAGTGACACACGGGCTCTTATACTCTAAACTCCAGATAGGACTACCTGAAAGTACTTTTTTTCTCTCTTGTGATTATCGTATAACGTATATGTTACTAGATTATTCTTGCTTGGAATTATTTGTCATAATATAATATAGCTATTTTTCATATTCTTATTCCTTTTTTAAAACTGTGAACAGCAAAGACTATTTTCTGATTTTAACTAAAAAAACTTTTTATACTTCAAATAATAAATACATATTTAAAATAAACATATTTAAAATAAATTAATAATTAAAATAAACAGGTTATGGGCCCAGAAGCGTAACCGTAAAGTATAAAAAGTTTTTATTACAAAGGATTAGATAAAATAATCAGAATGAGCAACTTATTTCAAATCGAAAAGTTGGATGACGTCAACTTTGAAGCTTGGTCTGTGCAGATGAGAAGCGTTCTTGTGCATAGTGGCTTTTGGCGTATGGTCTGTGGTGTTAGCAAAAGGCAATCAGCAGAAAGTGCAGAAGCTAAGGCAAAATGGGACTCTGATGATGAGAAGGCACTTGCATCTATCATATTGAGTGTAAAGCCAACGCAGTTGGGTTATATCAAAAATGCTAAAACGTCAGCAGAAGCGTGGGAAAAATTAAAAACCACATATCAACCAAAGGGTCCGATACAAAAGGTGTCTCTTTATAAGCGTCTGCCTAGCTTGCAAATGTCCGAAGGTGGTAATGTAATGGAACATTTGAAAACATTTGCAGAAATCACGGAAAAGCTTGCCGAAACAGGTATAGAAATGCAGGAAGAGCTGCTCGTAATAATGTTGTTATCCAGTCTCTCTAAAGAATATGAAAACTTCGTGATTGCAATGGAGACGCGGGATACAATGCCAGGATTAAATTTTCTAAAACAGAAAATTATTGAAGATGCCGAGCGTCGTAGAGAAAAACCAGAAGAAGAAGCATGTAGTCAACAGGCTTTTAATGTTAATTCTACTCACAAACAGAAAAAGAAAAACAATAGCAACATAAAAAAACCTTTCAAAGGAAAATGCTATATTTGTGGGGTAGCCGGTCATTTTGCTAACCAATGTGACAAAAAGAAAAAGCAACAGCAGGTATTAACTATGCTGTCAGCAGCAGAACCTAGAGAAAACCAAAGCGCATGGTATTTAGACAGTGGAGCAACTTCTCACATGTGCAACGACAGGAAAATGTTTGTACGTTTTGAAGATCATAAGGAGCAAATAGCGTTAGCTGGTAACAAGTATATTACAGCAACTGGAAGAGGTGATGTATATCTTCAACATGACAATTTCGATCTGACTTTCCAAAATGTACTATATTCTCCTGAGTTGCAGGGAAATTTTATCTCAGTCAGTAAAATCGTCGACAGAGGTTTGACAATAAAATTTCAGGCTCGCCAGGCAATTGTTAGAAGACCAGACGGTACAGTCGTATTTGTGGCCAATCGAGAGAATAATTTGTTCGTTGTAAAAAATTCTACAGAGAAAGCATTTGCTTTGAATGACACAACGGATGATGTTTTGCACAACAGGTTTGGTCACTTGAATTACAAAAGCTTAACCGATTTATCGAAAAAGGGTATGGTGGCTGGCATGCATATTAGTGGCAACAACAAAATTAATTGTAAGACGTGTATGATGTGTAAAATTAATGCATTACCATTTCCAAAAGAAAGTGAACATGTATCAACGGAATTGTTGCAATTAGTACATTCCGACGTTTGTGGCCCATTTAGAACTAAATCAGTTTGTGGAACCAAATATTTCATCACTTTTATTGATGACAAATCCAGAAAAGTCTACGTATTTTTCATGAAGGCAAAAAGTGAAGCTTTAGAGAACTTTAAAATATTCAAGTCTCAGGTTGAAAATGAAACAGGCCGCAGTATCAAAACTTTGCGGACGGACAACGGCAGGGAATATGTAAATACAGAATTTGAAAAATATTTACAACAAGAAGGCATACAGCGACAACTTACGGTATCTTACACACCACAACAGAATGGTGTGGCTGAACGTTGCAATAGAACACTTTTGTTATTTTATTCTGGTTAGCAGCAAAGCTTGTGGGCAGAGGCTGTAAGTACTGCAGCGTACATTCGTAATAGATGTCCAACAAAAATATTACACAATGAAAATAAAACGCCATTTGAAGTTTGGTGTGGTAAGAAGCCCAGTGTTAAACATCTTCGAACATTTGGTTCATACACTGTAGCATTGGATAAAACCAAGAAATCGAAATTTGAGCCAAAGGGTAAACAGTTGTTGTTGGTCGGCTATTCAACAGTAGCAAAAGCATACAGGCTTTTTAACAAGAGAACACAAAAAGTGGTTGAGCATAGAGATGTTTTGTTTGATGAAAACATATGTTTGAACAATACCAACGGTGATGAGCAAGAACAACAGCAACGACCAGAGGATTATTTAACAATATGAGTTGAAAATGAAGATAATAATGTCACATTTGTATTACAACCAACTGAAAATTTAAATAACGATAGAGAACAAGAAGAAGAGTTTGATACAGCAGATGAAGATTCTCAAACAGAGGAAAACTTGGAGCAAGATGAAGATGTGGTAACTGAGCATCAAGAAATAGATCAAGAAGAAAGCAATAGTCGAAATAACCGGCAGCAAGACCATGAAAATCCACAGCCAAAACTAATTGGAAGAGGAAGACCAAAAATTATACGCAGTCACAAACCTGGAAGACCACGTAAACAGTTTAACGAACTCAATAGTTTAGTGGAAATTAATATTCCTCAGACTGTGGAAGAAGCTATTTCAAGTTCTGATAGTGACGCATGGTTAGAGGCTATACAGGCAGAAATTTCTTCACTTGAGAAGAAAAAAACTTGGTCGCTAGTAGATTTACCTCATGGTCACAAGGCAATATCCTGTAAATGGGTATTTGCACTGAAAAGAAATAAGCAAAATAGGTTGAGCGTTACAAAGCACGATTGGTGGCTAAGGGGTGTAGCCAACGATATGGAATTGACTACACAGAAACTTTTTCTCCAGTAATCCGGTACTCTACCGTACGTACATTATTGGCTTTGGCGGTTGAATGGAAAATGCACCTTCATCAAATTGACGTAAGTACAGCATATCTTAATAGTGATTTACGCGACGAGGTTTACATGAGTCAGCCACAGTGCGTGGTAAATAAGAATCATCCGAACAAAGTTCTACGACTTAATAAGGCATTATATGGACTGAAACAGGCAGGCAGGGAATGGAATGCCAAACTCGATGGAGTTTTGAAAAAATTTGGTTTTAACCAAAGTGATGGTGATCCATGTCTCTACCAATCTGATCGTAATGGTAATTTAGTATTAATTGCCGTATATGTGGACGACCTTATTGTTGGGTGCACGAAAAAATGCATTGTTTTAGATGTAAAGAAACAGATATGTGAAGAATTTGAAGTTTCTGATAAAGGAATTTTAAGTCACTTTTTGGGCATCGAAATAGAGCGAAATGGAGAAATAGGAGCTATACGATTGAGTCAAACGCAATATATTAAAGATATGCTAAAACGATTTGATATGGATAATTGTAAATCAGTTTCAGTTCCACTAGATGCAGGATATCAAGTGCAGTGTATAGATGATTGTGAAAAAGTTGACCATCAACTTTATCAATCAATAATTGGTACGTTAATGTATTTGGCCATTACAACACGGCCAGATATATTATATTCAGTTTCCAAATTGGCTCAATGTAATTCAGATCCTCATCAGGAACATTTACGAGCGGTAAAGCACGTGTTACGTTATTTAGCAGGTACAACTGAATATAAGTTGGAATATACACCAGCAAAAGATGCATCTGTAACAGGCTACGTAGATGTAGACTGGGGAGGCGATGCTTCTGATCGTAAATCGTACACAGGATTTACATTCTTTGTGGGTAACTGCTTAGTATCATGGGAATCCAGAAAACAAAACTCTGTGGCGCTTAGTAGTACTGAGGCGGAATATATGGCCGCTTCTGATGCCGCAAAAGAGGCAGTATACTTGCGGAAACTTTTAATGGAGCTGGGTTATTCTAAAGGCGAACCAGTAATTTTGCACATTGACAACCAAGGGGCGCACAAGTTAGCAGAAAATCCAGTCTACCATAAGAGAAGCAAGCATATCGATATAAAGTACCATCATATAAGGGAGGTCATCCGGAACAATGAAATTACTTTGCAGTATTGTCCAACGAATGATATGGTGGCGGATATCTTAACTAAGAATTTATCGAAGATAAAACAT
Source organism: Tachina grossa (assembly GCA_949987645.1). Classification (NCBI taxonomy): domain Eukaryota; kingdom Metazoa; phylum Arthropoda; class Insecta; order Diptera; family Tachinidae; genus Tachina; species Tachina grossa. The sequence goes on from CATLJX010000042.1 coordinate 112,236, forward strand.
AACAATTGCGTATCTTTAATGAAAATAAATTAATATTTTTAAATGGTAAAGTTACATCCACGTTGAAGGGGCGTGTTGAAAGTAGATGGCAACCATATACAACGTGTATGTTACTAGATTATTCTTGCTTTGAATTATTTGTCATAATATAATATAGCTATTTTTCATATTTTCATTCCTTTTTTAAAACTGTGAACAGCAAAGACTATTTTCTGATTTTAACTACAAAAACTTTTTATACTTCAAATAATAAATACATATTTAAAATAAACATATTTAAAATAAATTAATAATTAAAATAAACAACTACTTATGTATTGTTTATAACTATCACTAAGTTTATGCCCGACACCGGTCGGGCCTAATAATTTTTTTTATAGATTTACAGCCGTATTCATAAAAATTTTAAACAGCGTTTCAAATGGTGTTTAAGAAAAATTCGCTAAAATTGTATTCATAATAGAATTTTAGCTTAAAAAACGGGTTTTAAACCTTTTGTAAATCAACAAATTTTAAAATTGACTGCCCCCATGTTTAAACCAATTTTAAGATGACGTTGTTGTAATTTTGCTTCGTTTTTGTTTAAATTTTGAACTTTACCTATATGTACATATGTGTGTATGTACTTATGTATGTATGCATATGCCAGTATTATTTAGAAGAAAACAATGTATTTTTTTTATAGAAACTAATGCCGAAATATCAAATATACTCCAAAATAATATTTAAAAGAAAAGGAGCGATCCAGTTTCCATTCCCAGTCATTGTTTTCTCATTTTATGTGTTAACAAAAATAATATGATTGTAGAAAATTAACTAGTGATGTATAAACACTCAAAACAAACAAAATAAAGCTCGTTATTCTGGTGCTTCTTAATCTGCAATAAAATAAATCATATAATAAATTCAGTAAAGTGCGACTCTGACTCGCGCACGAAGGGTTCCGTACGAACACTAGTTATGTAATTTACACTAGATATGTAATTTAATACAAACTTCATCCTATATAATATATAGTTTTGGCATTTTTTCGTTTTTGGGGTCTTTTCGGTTTGGCGTTTTTTTCGGTTTTGACGATTTTTTCAAGTTTTGGCTATTTTTTTTTTAGTTTTGACACTTTATTTTGTTGTTTTGGCGATTTTTTCGGTTTTTTTTGGCGATTTTTTTCATTTTTGCGATATTTTTTTTCATATAAACAATTATTTTGATTTTGGCGCCTTTTTGCGTTTTGGCGATTTTTTTCGATTTTTCGCGTTTTTTCATTTTGGCGATTTTTTCATTTTGGCGATTTTTTCGTTTTGGCGATTTTTTTTTTTGGTTTGGCGATTTTATAATTTTCGGTTTTTTTAGTTTTACCGTTTTTGAAAATTTCAAGTGTTTGCCTCTTACGGTTTCCAAGATATAGCAAATTGTCAAAATTACATAGTCAAAATTGCATTAACTGATGGACCACCCTTTAATTTAAATGTTTTTAAATTTTAGTGTTAATTGTTGTAGTCTGTATAAAAATACACTAATTTTACAAATTTCAAGTTTCAATATACATATGTTCATACAATTGTATGTATATTACATGGGATTTTAACATATTTCATTGCTCGTTTTGGAACACCCTTTAATTTTTAATTCTCATGTATTTGTTGTTGTAGCGGCCAAGGTTCTACATACTGTGTCCAAATTTCAGGTCCGTAGCTCTTACGCTTCCTGAGAAAATACCGTGTGACGGACAGACGGACAGCGTAGCGAAAACAATAGGGTACCTTTTCACCTTTGGTGTACGCAACCCTAAAAAGTACTTTTAACAAAGATTTGTTGTGAACTTTTTTTATTTTTTTATTAAATACAAGTTGGAACACATCTTTTATTTTATAGAAACATTTCTCTGAAAAGCGACAAATAAACAAATATAGACACGAGTACTTTGTGAGTTAACAATCGTTGTTTTGCAGAACTAATATGCAAGTGACAAATAAAGAATACAGTGTTGCCACGATATTTTTAAAAAATTTGGTTAATTGATTTTTAGTTTAAAAACTGATTATGAATACCAATATTTAAAAAACGTTATTTAGCCTTAAAACGTTTTTTAACTAATATGAATATCAAACCTCAATCAACTTTTTTTTATGAATACGGCTCTTAAGATTTAAATCTTATTGTTAGTTCATATTTGAAGATACAATAAATAAATACATGTATTAAAAAACAATTAAGAGTGCTATATTCGGCTGTGCTGAATCTCATATACCCTTTACCAAAGTGCTTTTATGTAGTATAAAGATACATATATAAGCATAAAGTATAAACAAAAAGAAAAAAAATAGTTTGACCTAGTTACTTTTATGTACAAAAAAAATTAATTTTCAAACCCTAAAATCATCACTTAAAATTTTGCTGATTCCTTATACCAATCTAGTAGTTTTTAAAAAAGTATAGAAAGTATGTTAAGTGAAAACAGAAAATTCAAAAAAATGTTTTATTTATTTACTTTATTATCCAGTAAAAAAGTTCAAGGTTTCCAGCTCTGGAGCTGTGGTTTTTATTTTTATAGTTTTCTACAAAAAACTTTTATTTCCAAAACGTAAAATATGTATAATTTATAAAGGCAAAGATAAAAATTAATTAGACTTACGTCCCTTTTCACAGTGTATGATTAAGTGTTAGCATGAACTTTAACTGACAGTTCTTCATACAAAAGTTGCCGTTAAAATCCCTGTTAGCTTTTAATTGTACACTGTGAAAAGGGCCGTTAGTTACTTTTATATATCATAAAAAGTGTAACTTTTCCAACCCTGAAATCATCCTTTTTGATTTTTCTGATTTCTTGCACCAATATTTTTCTTTTAAGAATATAAGATATGTTTAATTTATAAAGAAAGGGAAAAATTTGTTTTAGTAAGTTACTCTTGTACAAAAAAAATTTTAAGTGTTCCACCCCTGGAATCGTCTTTTTAATTTTTTGAATTGCTTTTTTTATTTGAAACACTAATTTTATTCGTACTCAAGCATGAAATAATTTTATTTAATAAAAAAAATACAAATTAGTTTTCGGTAGTTAATTTTTTATATCACAAAGAGTGTAAGTTTTCCAACCGTGGAATCCTCCTCTTTGATTTTTCTGATGTTTTTAAATCAATTTTTTTAAGAATGAAAGATGTGTTTAATTTGTAGTAAAAAGGAAAAATTTGTTTTAGTAAGTTACTTTTGCATAAAAAATAAGAGTTTCCAACCCTGGAAAAGTCGTTTCAATTTTTATTTTTGTTTTAATTTGAAATACCAAAATTTATTCGTACTGAAGTATAAAATAAGTTTATTTTATAAAAAAAAATAAAAATTAGTTTTCGGTAGCTATTTTTTTATATCACAAAAAGTGTGGGTTTTCCAACCCTGAAATCATACTTTTTGATTTTTCTGATTTCTTACACCAATCTCTTTTTTTTAAGAATATAATATATGTTTAATTTATAGGAAAAAAGGAAAAATTTGTTTTAGTAAGTTACTTTTGTATAAAAAAAGGTAAAGTTTTCCAACTCTGGAAACATCTTTTTGATTTCTTGAAGTTCAAATTTTAATTTGAAATACCAATTTTATTCGTACTGGAACATAAAATAAGTTTATTTAAAAAAAAAATAAAAATTAATTTTCGGTAGTTAATTTTTTATATCACTAAAAGTTTCAGTTTCCTAACCCTGGAATCATCCTTTTTGATTTTTCTGATTTCTTACACCAATCTTTTTCTTTTAAAAATATAAGATATGTTTAATTTATAGAAACAAAGGAAAAATTTGTTTTAGTAAGTAGCTTTTTTATAAGAAACAAAGTTAAAGTTTTCCAACCCTGGAAACGTCTTTTTAAATTTTTTAATTTTTTTATTTCAAAACCCAATTTTATTCGTGGTGAAGTATACAATAAGTTCATTTCATAAAAATAAATAAAAAATTAGTTTGCGGTAATTTTATACTTCACAAAAATTTTAGGTTTTCCAAACCTGGAATCATCCTTTTTGTTTTTCTGATTTCTGACATTAATTTCTTTCTTTTAGGAACATAAGATATGTTTGATTTATAGAAAAAAAGGAAAGATTTGTTTTAGTAAGTTACGTTTGTATAAGAAAAAAAGTTAAGGTTTTCCAAGCCTGGAAACATCTTTTTAATTTTTTTAATTTTTTAAAATTTTTTTTTAATAAGAAATACTAATTTTATTTATACTGAAGTATAAAATGAGTTTATTTAATAAAAAAATAATAATAACTAGTTTTCGGTAGTTATTTTGTATGGCAAAATGAAGTTTAAGTTTCCCAGCTCTAAAACCGTCTGCTCGATTTTGCTGATTTTCCATACCAATCTTTTTCAGACTGTTTCTGACACACCAGTCCAAGAATGAAGTCTATAGCTTTTCTGGGAGCTTCGGAAAACCGATTTCACGCACAGACAGACGGACATCGCTTATTCATCTTCCCTATGCATAAGGATCCAGAATATATACACTTTATGGCCCGCTTATTAATATTCTGGAAATTACAAACGGAATGACAAACCTATATATACCCTTTTACCACTTTTTGGTAAAGGGTATAAAAAAGGGAAATTTTTCGAATAATCTCGAAAAGGGGTTAGTATTAAAATGTTTTTGTTATAAATAAAAACATCAAAATCATTTTTGTGCAGAAATTTACTAGAAAATCATGCGATTAACACATAAATAGCTTGAGATATTACATTTCATATTACATTTCAACAAGGTACATACATATAAATAGTGTACGTACATATATAATAGAAGTATATATACATATGCATGTAACTACGTGTAAATAAATAAATATGTACATGCATTTAAAATTTGTCGTTTTTAAATAAAATTTCGATTTCTCGCTCTTCCTAATGCGGCCCCAAACGTTGGAATTGGTCGTACAATTGTGTTGCATATACCAGTTGATCGTTCACTGCCTACTAGGGATGCCAAAAGGGAAATCCCGAACCCGGAAATCCCGGGATTTGGCAAATCCCGAATCCCGGGATATGTAAAATTCAATCCCGGGATTTCATTTTCGGGATTTTTTTTTTTAGCAATTTTTATATAAAAACTTTATAAATTAAAATTTTCATTGATTAAGGTATTTTTTATAATATTTAAAAGTCCCGTACAATTTTATACGTACAGTTTTAACAATTGAATGACTATTCGTGACATATTTCTTATAAATTAACAACAAGAGCAAAATAAATAAACTACTTTCTTAGGGTCATTTAAATCAAAGGTGAAAACAAAAGAAACATATTACCTTTGGAAGGGAAATAACATTTGAAAATTCATAAGTTTGACAAATTTATTCCGTCTTATTCTATATTATGAGGGCAATTATAATTCAAATTCCACGAAAAATTTTACCCGGGGAGTACTTTCAAACAGTAGCAAATAATAGGGAAAACAAAGAAATCTAATTGGAAAAGGGAAAAATTTGTTGCGGAAATTTATTCATAATTGCAGGGTATAACTATCTGTATGTCGACTCCTCAACGCTAAAAGAATTAGCACTTATCTACTTGTCGGTAACAATTGAGTACTATTGAACCCTCCTTACAATTGGAGTAGAATACAAGGCAAGTGAAAACTTTTTGTTGTCGGGTTGACGTAAAAGCGAGAAATATTTACAGAATATTTTGTTTTGTTTGTTTTTGTTTTTTTTAGACCGTTTAGGTAGTTTTTGATAAAAAACCTAAGATCAAACCCATTTAAATTACATGGATTTGATAAATAGTTTTAGTCAAAAACGACCGACTGAATGAGTTTGACTCAATTATAGTTGTATTAGAGTTGCAGAGTAGAAGGTCAGGACACTAATAAACCATACTCTTCTTAGCGAACGTATGAATACATACATATGTATGTATCTGTTGAACTTGTGGAAAAAAACTTACATATGAATTTAAAATTTTTCAGTAGAGCAAAAATACTGTTCAAGTGCTCAGGCAAACTTTTAATGTATGTGCCTATAAAAATGTGATCTTTAGACGTAATTAATCAGATTTGATTAGAATAGTGTATACATTTCTTTTAATTTTTCGACATGTTCAGCCTTGTTATCGTTGTCATAGTCGTAACGAAATGGATAAAAAATTAGATAATTCTTGGTATACATACATATGTAACAACCGTTATACTTGTTGTTGATCAATCGCAATTAAAAAAAAAACGTTAGTAGATATATTTTTAACAAAACAATATTGTTTTTGCAACTTATTTGTATGAAAGTGAATCTAAATATTTTCGTAAGTCAACTTAAGCGGTAGTGCTAAAAGTCCACCGAAATGTATATTCGTTTTGGTTTAGATAATAGAAAAACATTTATATTGAAAACAAAAACAAGTTTTCATATTTGGTTATTGTTTTCACTATAAATTCTCTAACAACAAATGTGATTAATTAACTTAAAAATAGATGAGAAAAATTCTTTTGATTTTCATTTCATACTCGTATTAGAAAATTGTTTACTTTAAAGACAATTGTGCAATGATAAATTATAAACATAAAACCTTTTTAAATGCATTAAATTGTTATTAAAGTAGTAATATTTATTTAAAAAAATAATTTATTTTACGAAAATATTTAGATCCCGAAATCTCGCAAATCTCGTGATCCCGAAAAATCCCGGGATCCCGAAAATCCCGGGATTGCAAAATCCCGAATCCCGGCATTTCCAAAAATCAATACCGATTAGCATCCCTACTGCGGACGCTGCAATTTTTCAAACAATTTTTTATCAAACTTCATTAAAAAATTATTTTTATAGAGTTAACATGAGTTCGATTTTTTAGCTCTACTGACCATAAATAAATTTTTGATGAAAGAAAAAGAAGATCAAGAAAAGAAAATAAAAAGTGTTTTATATTCATCAATAAAATTTCGCATTAGCATTTTTACTTCTTTTTCACACACATTGTTTACTTTGCACGGTGTTGCTTACAAAACCTCTGAATAAAAATGCCAAACGAAAGAGAAATCGCCATCACACTTACCAATTTGATAGCTAAGTTGTTCGTCAGTTGAATGAAAATCAAAATTTTTTGATTTTTCATTCAACCGATGACCAATTCTTGGTCAACCAGAACTCTAACGTAACAATTGCCTTGTACAACTTAATCAAATTGCACAACAAGTCGCAACATGTAGGGGTCGCATAAAACAGATAAAGTATGTTATACATACTGTTTTACTGAATATCTTTGAAAGCAGAAAAAAATTTGAAGAAGTAAAAGATTATATACAGTACTCTTCTTTTTTAAATTGCTAAAGTAAACTAGCAAAATTAAATGAGTGAAAAGTCGATATTATTAGATTAAAAGAAGAAAAGGTTCACAAAGATTAAAATATATATACATATTGGACAAAAGGTAAAAAAAGTTCTGAATGATAATTATAAAAAATGCTAATTTGCGCGCTTTTTTGCGCGTTTTGATCTACTGAAATCGAAAAGTGCTAATGCCCATTTTTTGAGTTGGTAACCAAATTGTAATTACTTTTAAGTTATATTTAAATACTAAATTGTGTTTTTAAGTGCATTTTTAAATAATAATTAAATGCCCAACCACGTGTAATTAAATTTTATGAGAGTACCATATGCTTTCATGCGTCTGTGTGTTGATTGAAAATATGCACACGACAATACATAGTTTTATATCATAGAATAAATAAATAGAAAAATGCATTATGATGTTCGTTTGGTTTCATAAAATATGTTATATGCAATTTAAATTTTCTACATGTTTTGTTTTTGTTATTTGCAAAGCTTTCCATAATATTTGGAAAGTTTTAAGCTATTGCATAGCTTTTATCGCAGGCTTTGAGGGTGTCCACAGAATCAAGAAATTCCGTAACGAAAAAAACCTAAGACTATTTTTATTTTAATCGCCCAGTGTATGTTAACCCCTAAAGGATGCTATTGATTTCATTAACATACATTATTGCTAGAACAAATTTTTACATGTAGGAAAACACAATGTGGCGTACTTAATAGCAATTGTGGTTGACAAAAAATGATGAATACAAACCAACAGACAATTCATAGGTTTTTTGGGTGTCGACCGAATCAAGAAATTCCGTAAGAGCCATTTGACACTATGCCTTTTTAGCCTGCGTTGTATTGACAATGTTCTTTTAAACCTCCTACGAAAAGTCACACACATTTACATTAAGCCTTTTTATTCATGCCTTTTTGACATTTATATACACATTTAATGCTGAGAGTACGAAAAAGGCAAAGAGAAATGTCATAAATCCCCTTGAATTTTCATTTTGTGCCTTTTGTTCTACCTCGCAAGCTTCTCACCCCCTCTCACCAATAAACTAAAAAAGCCTGCCTGCACAGGCAAGCAGAAAAGGCACAGTGTAAATTGCGTCTAACAGAAATAAAAACTTAAGACTATTTTTATTTGAATCGCCTAGTCAATGTTAACCCCTAAAGTATGCTATTGACTTCATTAATATACAGTATTGCTAGAACAGATTTTTACATGTAGGAAAACACATTGTGGTGTACTTAAGAGCAATTGTGGTTGAAAAAAAATGATAAACAGAAACAAACAGACAATTCGTAGGTTTTTTATTTTAAAAAATAAATTTGCATAAGCTGATAAAAAAAAATGCTAAGCAATAGCTTTACCGCGGCAGTCCCCGAGTGCCACACGTATTTTTTTTAGTGGTGCCTTTCAATGTAATTTAATGAGAACTTTAATTAACCACGGAAAAACTTAAATCGTATTAAAAAAAAAACATTTAATTTTAAATAAAAATTAACTAATTACGTACTTAAATATTAGGTTAGAAACTATGATTATCGTGTGAACGGCATGGTTCGCAATCGTGGTTCAGAGAGCGAGCCAAGTGGTTAATGTTGCCATCTGAACATGGTATTATTTTTTTTTTATTAGCAAACGTTTTTAAACGTGGCAACCTCAAGCATTTTATTTCCAAATAGTTCGTTAATTGTAAATAGAATTATGAATTAGTAAATCTGAATAAAAAAAATTATAACAGTAACAGTTAACAGTTGTATTTGCAAAAAATGTGCGTATAAACGTACTAACTGCCAGATTCAGCATATTCCTTCGTAAAGGTGTCTTTGTTTGTCTTTGTTTTTGTTTTTTATCACTTATTGTTTTTCCATTTATTTCTATTTCGTGAATTTTAGAATAATTTTTTTTAACACTAGCGATTTAATTGTTTTCCACATAGTCTTCTGATCATTACATTCGTTTATTTTGTTACTTATAAAATTGTTTTTTGTAATATACAGTTGCTTTCTGTAATCATTTCTGAATCTTTTATATTCATTCCAATGAAAAAACGCATTGTACCAAATATCTCTTTAATATAGTAATATTTTATAATCCTTCATATTATTTAGTCGGTTATTAAACCATTATGCGTGTTTTTTAGTGTTTTATGGTGACCATTGGAGCTAGAGCATAATTTATTCCTTTCACAAATAGTTCAGATACTTTGTGAAAATCATAATTTGTGTTTATATTACTAATTGCATTGCAAATTAAGTTGTTTCGTAGTTTGAAATTATTAAATTTTAATGTTTTTATTCTTTTGTTGACTAAACTACCCAAATTTTCTTTTATAGGTATTCTTATTTATAGGTGATGTATAAATTCCTGTGATTATATATTTTCTTCTTTTATTTTTAATTTCCCCCCCCCCCTTTTTTTTTGATTATCACTACTAATGTATTATTTATAACTACCACTAAGTTTATGTCCGACACTGGTCGGGCCTAATAATAATTTTTTTTTTATAGATTTAATATTTGAATACTTATTGTTAGTTCACATATGAAGATACAATAAATAAATACATGCATTATAAATAAACAAAAAAAAATTTTAATTTCTATTTTTAACCACCACAAAACTTTTCCTATATATACTTTTTTTATTACTCTTATGCTCCAATCTTCCTTTATATAGAAACAAACTCCCCCTGTATGACGTGAGTCACTATTGCATCTTATTGTTTTATAGTTATTTATCATTATTTTGGCATCTTCGATATCTTCAGTCAGATGTGTTTCAGCTATACATACAAAATCAAAGTTTTCATTTATACACCAATTTCTAGTTCGTTGAAATTTGAGCTCATCCCTGCTATGTTTAAGTACAACCCCTTTAAAATATTTGATTGCTAGTAGGCAATAGTCTCCTGCGCACAAGATATCTTATAAGAACTTTTAAGACATGATGGATTTTTTAAATGCTTTACTACAGCGAAATCTTATTAAACAAACGTTAACAATATTGTTTGCAAGAAATTGTTTTGAGTAGTATAGGTATAGGAGTAAAGAAGAAAACACTTCGTGGCGGAAGAATTTGTGATACTAGCTTCTTTCTACGCATAAGGGCGTATACAAACGTCATGCATGTATGTGTGTATGATCTTTTATTTTTCTACGCACATGCAAAGGCACAAACATGCATTAACATTAGTTGTATGCGGTTAATCACATAATAGCTTACCATCTACATATTACACACACACTCAAACCTACAATATGAAAAATAACAAGCATACACTAATCAACAATACTTATTTTGAGTGTTTGTTACAAGCAAGCTGTCTTGCGACATCGCTTATTACAACTGATATACACATACACCAATAGTGCTTCGCTTATAGTACGACAGCATTTATTATTGGTTTAGTATAATACATGCGATGTGAATACATTTAAAAATCATGACGTTTTTACATTTCAAGACTGTTTACGCACCTCTCTAGTAGGCAACCCGCTCTTCTTTTTTTTCTTGCGTTGCAATATTTGACACTCTGTATCTCTAGTATTGTGGTTAGCGTCTATATCAGGTAAATTTAATCTTTCTTTTGCTTTTATACAGTTAATACATTTTTTCCCACTACTCTTACAATCTTTATATGAATGCCCGCTTTCGCTACATTTAGCAAACAATTTGAACCTCTTGTTTGCAATATTTCGATGTATGGTTAAATCCCCAACACCTGTAACATCTCATTACCATGGCTCAAAACAAAATTGTCCCCAATTCTAACTAGTAGTGGGTGCATACCAGACCATCAATTTGGTTTTAGAAGTCAGCATAGCACCATTGAACAAACTCACAGACTGGTTCAATTTATAAGAAGAACTTTTGAGGAAAAAAAGTATTGTTCTGCGCTCTTTATTGACGTTTCCCAGGCATTTGATAAAGTGTGGCATGAAGGCCTAATTTTAAAATTGAAGACTTACTTACCAATAAACATTTTAAATCTTTTGGAAAGTTACATTATTTCCCGTAAGTTCACTGTTGTGGAAGGAAACTTTACGAGTAGGCCTGAAACTATTTCATCCGGTGTGAAACAGGGGAGCATACTGGGACCAGTTTTATATTTGATTTATACTTGTGATATGCCTGTGAGCAGTAGTATCCATACTTCCACATTTGCCGACGATACAGCCAGCCTTAGTATGCACGAAAACCCTGATGAGGCATCCCGCAAACTCCAGGAACAAATTAGTCAGATGGAGCTTTGGTTAAACTTAAGGAGAATTAAAGTCAATGGACAAAAGTGTGTCCATATAACGTTCACCCTAAGAAGAGATACTTGCTCCCCCATTCGGATTAACAATCAAGTTGTTCCTCAACATTCACATGTGAAATATCTTGGTATATACCTTGATCGACGGCTTACATGGAAACACCACATTGTCTCTAAGTTAACTCAAATGAAACTTAAATTAACTCAGGTACATTGGCTGATTGGTAGAAATTCAACACTTAGCCTAGACTGCAAACTTTTAATATACAAGTCGCTTTTAAATCCAATATGGTGTTACGGAGTTCAACTATGGGGCACTGCTTCAGTTTCAAATGTAGAGAAAATTCAACGAAGGCAAAATAAAGTTTTACGCATGATAACATCGGCTTCATGGTACATCAAAAAGTCAAATATACATCGCGATTGGAATATGCCACTAGTGACTGAATAAATTGTAAAATACGCCGGCAAATACCTAACAAAACTCGAATCACATCCTAATCCGCTTGCTCGTAATATTTTGAACTTTACTGGACACATCCGCTTGAAAAAGAGATATACACGGGCTCTAATATTCAACACTCTAGATGATGAAGCTGCTTGAAAACACTTTTTTCTTTTTTAGTTTTTTTATCACTACTTATGTATTATTAATAACTATCACTAAGCTTATGTCCGACATTGGTCGGGCCTAATAATTTTTTTATAGATTTAAGATTTGAATACTTATTGTTAGTTCATATTTTAAGATACAATAAATAAAAAACATGCATTAAAAAAAACAAACCATGGTACAATAGTATATAGGAATTGCTTGTTGACACATAAAGCAATTAAAATAGATAAAGATATATAACGGTGAATTCACCACTAGGGGGCGTTGTAAGCAGCAAAGGTTTGTGGCTTCGCTAAATACTAGTGTAAGAGTTGCCGTATTTTGGTGAAGAGGGGTAAAAGCAGTGTGTATTTGCTAAATAGTGGTGTTAGTGTTGCCATAGTGAGATGAAAAAAGTGTGTAAAAGGATAGTGAATTAAGTAAATGGAGTATATTTACTTCATATGGCAGCGCTGTAAAGAGGTAAAATGTGTGTGAGTTGGCTAAGTCTTGATCAATGTGGCTGAGCTTACCCCAAAAGCAATTAAGTTTATCTTAATGGGTTTTGGGTGAGTATCTGTGTGGTAGATAAGTCTAGGTGGCAGTAGTGGAGAAATAATACTGTTTGTGAGTTGGCTAAGTATTGATCAATGAGTTTTGGCTTAACTAGAGGCAAAATAAGTTTATCTAAATGGGAGTTGGATGAGTAGTTGTGTGGTAGAAAAGTCTAGGTGGCAGTAGTGGAGAAATAATACTGTTTGTGAGTTGGCTAAGTATTGATCAATGAGTTTTGGCTTAACTAGAGGCAAAATAAGTTTATCTAAATGGGAGTTGGATGAGTAGTTGTGTGGTAGATAAGTCTAGGTGGCAGTAGTGGAGAAAGAAGAAAATAATAACTATTTATGAGTGGGTTAAGTCTTGATCAATGAGGCTTGGCTTATGGTGGTGAACACTAATGGCCTGTCTTGCGATGTCTCCAGAAATCGTTCGATCGAATACTTGTATTGCAAACAACAACAACAAATTTTCTAATGTTATTGTTGTATGCAATATAAGTATTGCATTGAACGCTTTCTGGATACATCGTAAGACAGGTCGTAAATGGAGTTGGGAATTGTATTTAACGCCTGAAAGTATGCATGCATGAATTTTAGTTGAAACTGAATAGGTATTTTGTGTTGTTATACACGAGAACTGTAGCACAAAAGGATTAGAAATTTTTTTCATATTTTTTTTTCGAATGTTTTGAGAATGGTAACGGCTAGCAATAGGTTGTTTTGTATGTAGGCAGGAAAGATTGAAAAGAAAGTATTTGATGATTTGGGGAAAATATGTACATACATATGTATGTTAGTTAGTTAGTACAGGCACATGTCACGCGTTCGTATAAAATTTCTAATTGATATTTTTGTTTAATTATTCCCATATGTAAATTCTATTATTTTTTGTATATTGTTAATTTTTGTTAGACAAAATGTCTGTGCGGAGATTCATAGTAAAAAGGAGATGAATTCCTAGATTAGTGAGTGCATGTGCTAATAGAAAATATGTTAATTAGGGTTAGCATTTTATACGTAAGTGAACGTGATGTAATAATTTATGTGGGTTTGATCGGCCGGTGTTCGTATAAAAATTCTAGTTAATATTTATGTTTAATAATTTGCATATGTTAATTAAATATAATATTTTAAAATTTGTTAGACATTTTAGTGCAGAAATACATAAAAATGAGACGAATTACTAGATTTGTGAGTGCATGTGCGAATAGAGAATATGTTAATAAGGGTTAGGGTTTTATAAGTAAATGATCGTGAGTGGAATAGGAAAGGGTTTAAAATGTAGTGAATTTGGTCAGCGTTACACGTGTATGCATGTATGTATGTGGAGTGAGGGAACAAATGCAATGTTTATGTGCATTAGCTTATCTATTGATATTTTGTTTGTATTACGTTGCTGTTGATGATTTTGTTTTTAAGTATAAATGTCGAATCGTGGAACATTTTAAACTTAGTCAGTGAAACTTAATTGCAAGCGCAAAAGCTATATTAAAAAAAAGTAAAAAAAAAATCAAAATGGAATCTAGTCCACTTATTATATCTTTGGAGGAAGACTTCGGCATTACAAACCCTTCGGTCAGCCCACTTTCTATAAGCGGTTTGACAGAATTTGAACAATTTGGTAACAATTCAGTGGAAGAAGTAGTGTTAAACTACATAAACTCTCCGCAGAATTGGAACGGAGAGGATATCCCAAACAACCAGATGGGATATCATAAAATTTTTTTCGAGGATGAGGTATATGAGTTCCTCTATGATAACGAAGGGGACGAGCTACTTGCCCAATTCAATTATGAATTTTGGTGTGATAACAAAGGCGATGAACTTATATTAGATTTAAGTTTTTAATTATGTTATATTTAAGTTTTTAATTATATTATATAATATATTTAATAGTATATAAGTGAAATAATGAAATAAAATAAAGAAATAAAATAAAATAAAATGTTAATAATAATTGATGGAAAAGAGAAAATTTAATTGATAAATAAAAAGAGAGAGAAAGAGAGATAGAGGGAGACAGAGAAGTGTATATATGTTTTGATATGAAATAATTATAAATAATTTGTACTGATGAATAAAAGTTTACAGTTTAATATAAGTTACATAGCAATGAGCACCAACGAGGAGTTAATTTCTACCTTCAATAAATAGAACGCCAGACAGAGACTAAGTGTGAAGGATATGTTATCTCTAGAGGAGTACCATATAACTAGAGCTGAGCGTATTACTACAAATTATGTGGAAACTATTGTCTTAGAGCTGGGAACGAACATTTGATATTTACCAAAGAGATTTAATTCACTAAGTGATAAGGATATTGAAAATTTATCTAAATATCCTATAAATGATATCAATAATAGTGATTTATACAGATTGGAGTTAAAGCCAGTTCCTCCTGTAAGAGATTATTATCCTTTTGCTACATTTAAATAGAAACTATTTAAAAAGTACATAAAAAGTATTTAAACAAATATTTTAAAAGTATTTAAAGAAATATTTTAAATAAAAACAAAAAAACCAAATGAAATTCCATAAATATTTGTTTAATTTATATGAATTCAACCATATAAAAACATACATATGTAAGTATATAATACGAGGATTTAATAAATCAATGAGTAGTTTTCATTAAGATTTTAAACTAGAACGATGGATTTTATAAATGATTTTTTACTAGAGTTCGGAAATATAATTTTCGAAGAACATCTGTCTTTTCTTGGAGCATTCAAAACTGATTACGAGAATTTTGATGATAAGATACCTTGCTCTCATGACGACAATTCAAATGAAGACGTTGTTGGCATGTGTACATGTTACTTTTTTAATATTAAAAAACTAAGGGCGAAGAAGATTATTGATAAATATAGAAGCTTATTTCATCGCATTTTATCGACTGCCACCGTTAACATTTTAAACAAAATTTTTAACTAAATAAAATTTTATAATTTTTCATTAAAAAAAAATAAACAAAACATTTAAACATAAATTATATGTTTTATTTTTTCTTAGAAACGTTTAGACAACATACATATGTGTATGTATGTATGTAATTGTATACATTATTTACACAATGACAGATACATAGACAAATAGATAGAGCATAGTATTCAAAATATTTTCAATATAAAGGGATTTTTTAGAGCGAAGTCACCATCAGTTTAAAATTTACATCCGAGGTGTATAGTAAATAAATTAATATTCTCTTTTGAAAATGGAAAATAAAATGAGACATTTTTTTTGAACAACCAAGGAAACCTCAAATACAGGATATGGTTTTTGAGCTGGAGTACTTCCTGAATTTAAAATTAAAAATTTATTGCGGTTTTTCAACTCTAAATGGATTTAAGCCGATGATATGGCTTCATTATAAAAATAAACATTTTATTGGATTGGATCGGGAAGAGTGGCTACGATTAATGCATTATAAAACTTATATCAGCAGTGTCCTTTCCCAAAGGGAATTTTTAAATTCAGTTTATTTAATAGATAACACTAAGGAAAGGAATACAGCCTACATATTTCAATTTAAAAACGGTAGCTATCGTTTAATTATTCAGCAGGACAACTACAAAATTAAAATAGGGCCAGATACGTGGAAATCTCTAATTGGTGTTGGAATATTTTTAACCTCAATTATATGTTGGAACGGCATCCTCAGGAAGCAAATTCTACATTTTTATTATGACTACTACATTCCAACGTGTTCAGTATTGAGAAAAACTAATATACAACTAAGCGACATAAAAGGAATTAATGAAAGAGATATTTAAGTTGATCTGACACGTCTTTGTTACGAAATAGGAAAAAAAAATGCAAAGCAAAATTGTAACAGATGTAAAAATGCACAGACTATTGTTAAGAATGGATAATAAATGAAATGAAACTATAAATAAATTAAACAAATTATATGTGTTTTCTTTTCTTTTTTTATTCCGCATTGTTTTTTATTTGGTATTTTATTAAAAAGTTTAAACATAAATGTCCACAATTAAATGCATTCAATTTCTGATATCTCTTATAGTTATACTTTATATTGTTTCCCAAATATCTTAATACTTCTAAGGGTGGTTGAAGATTATCAAAACTATCAAAATATTCCACATTATCATTATTTTTATAATATGCTACCCAATGTGTAGCATCTCCGGTATTAGAGTCTAAGTTGATAATTCCACATTCTATCCTCCGTGGAATATTAGGAAGTTTATCTCTCATATAAACTCCTCTAAAGTGATGAATATACTTCTTTCCAAAAGTTCTTAAATCCATATCTGTTAGTGGTAGTGTAGTTTTCGTATAAAATATTCCATATCCCTTTTTATAAGGTTTGAGATAGAGACCTTTTCCTATTGCTATTGCCTCTAATGCTCTATTATGTCGTTTACTTTCTTCCAGCTATTCTCTACCATTTTTAGATATAGTAATAGCTTTAGCAATTTGTGAACCTCCAGAAGCCATTGCACGTAATGCTCCAAGTGCTGTAAGTATCGGTATCAAAGGTAATAAGCCGCCAATTTTGGGAACTCTAATAATTCTTGGAATTTTTACTTCAGATTTTTTTCCCAAGAAATGAATGATTAATAACTTTTCGTGCAAGTTGTATAGTTTTTTTATATCTGTAGGCTTGTTTTTCTTTAAGATAGTTGTAGCTGCTTTAATTGCATTACGAAAATGGTTTTGCTTACAATTTTGCTTAACGGTTTTGGATTTAACACCCAAACCAAATTTCACTTTAGATTTCATTGCGTTTGTTACAAGGTACGAATTTATTTTTTCTCCGAATGTGCTGTCTTTAGCTGTCACCCTCTCCCAAGCTTTACTAGCTAGTTCTCTATCCGCTTGATGACGTTTTTTAATATCAGTACTCTGAGAATAAGCAATATCATGAACTCGACAAGCAGCATCCAATGCAGTAATTCCTATATCTCCTCTCTTCAACCATTTTTCTAATTTTGTTCCAGGTCCACAAAATTGATATCCAGGTAAATGAAGTTTAACTGGTAGTGAACTAATCAAACTGTTTATCAGTCCTTTTCCTTGAACTGTCTGTTTCGCATTAAATTTTTTACTTGAATACACAATCATTTATACTTTTTAATTATTTCTGTAAATAAACTTGTCAATATTCAAACTTGTCAATATACATATATATGATTGTGAATGAATTAAATTTTAATATAACTATCAGTTGTAAGGATGCATTTGATTAAGCAACATTCAAGTATCTTAGTAAGAAATTTCGATTTCATTGAATACAATAGCCGAACTAAACACAGCTACCTATTACCAAATTCTATAAGAGCATTAATAGTAGGTCCATCTAATTGCGGGAAAACAAATGTAATGCTCAGTTTAATCGAAAGCCCAAATGGATTAAAGTTTAAAAATATTTACTTGTATTCAAAGTCATTACAACAGCCAAAATATAAGTATCTTGAGAAACTTATTTCATCAGTAAAGGGAATGGGTCTTTACACATTTACAGAGAATGAAGATGTCATATTACCTGATAAGGCAAAGGGAAGCTCTATAATGATATTTGATGATGTTGCATGCGAAAAACAGAACAATATTAGATCATATTTTTGTATGGGTCGTTATAGAGACATTGATTCGTTTTACTTGTGTCAAACGTATACATGTATTCCAAAACACTCAGTACGAGATAATGCAAACTTTATCATAGTGCTTAAACAAGACGACTTAAATTTAAAACATATTTATAATGATCATGTTGGAAGTGATATGAGTCCCAAAATGTTTCATAATATGTGCAATGAATGTTGGAAGGAAAAATATGGATTTCTTGTGATCAGCAAGGATGATGATGTGTGGAATGGGCGCTATAGAAAAGGCTTTGATGTTTTCATTCAACATTAGTTATAAATATTCATTCAACTGCTGCGGACATTTTCTAATTAAAGGCTGACTTAACTGTTTAAAAAAACTGTTTTTGTTGTTTAAAAAAGCTATTTAGCTGTTTAAAAAAGCTGTTTTGCTGTTCCAAAAAGCTGTTTAGCTGTTTAAAAAAGCTGTTTAGCTGTTTCAAAAGGCTGTTTGGCTGTATATATAAGCTGTTTTTCTGTTTCAAAAAGCTGTTTAGCTGTTTCAAAAATCAGTTTGTAACTATAGCTAAGCTATTCTCCAGCAACACAACATGGAAGAAAGTATATTAAAAGAATTGGTGAAATCAAGAAAAATTCTAAAAACGAAATTCGACAGTATCAAACAAGGTGAAGCAGAATCGTTTAATAAATTAGAACATTCATTTAAACCTATAACAGAACCACTTAAAAAACTTGTAAAGTTATCTGATGATTCATTAGATCCAATGAAATTTTCTGATGAAAGAATTAAATCTGAAAATTACAGTACTCCCACTAAAAAAGAGTGTTTTAGTCCTTTACCAGGGAAAAGTGAAAATAAAGAAGATTCACACTTGAGTGAATCATTTTATTCCCAAGTAGATGATTGGAATTTAATTTAACAGATTTGTTTGAAAACAAAAAACTCGATACCATAGTTGGGCCTTATAAGGATGAAAATGGTGATTGGAAATTTGGAAATTCATATCTTAAGCTAAGTGATGACAAAATAACCATAGGAAATAAATCTTGGGCATTAACTCCAGGCCTTTACTCATTACTATTTCACAAAATGCCGGAACAGTATGACTCAACTGAACTAGATATTTATAAACGAATTTTACTTGATACAAATGCACATAGAGTAAAGTACGATCCCAGTAACCAACTTAAAGGAAATAGAGGTTTCAAGTATAAAGAAATAATTAATAAATTATTTGCTACTACTCACATTGGTAAAGGTTTAATGAGAGTAAATCTTAATAAACCAAACTATATATACTAGGACAATCCTAATGAAATTGTAGATCGATTGAGACTGTTAATAGCATCAGAACAATCTGGAAATAATAATCATTCTAATGAAATAGTATCAATAATTGAAGAATTGATAGAAGCAAATATAATTGAGTAGAGGTGATAAAACAAAGAGTATGACTGTCGACAAATTCGGTCATTATTTTAATCAAAGGTCTAGTAACGAAGGAAGAAGAAAATATATCTTGAAGCATTTTGGTTTTACACTGGATGGAAATAAAAAAAATATTGACAATAAAAGGATTATAAACGTAGCTTCACCTTTGGATGGAGTTGATGCTGTTAACAAAGCTTATTTGATTTTACAAATAAGACACATGAAAGAGAGTTTAAAAAGGGGGATAAGTGAAGAAGTTGTAATTCTAAGACATGAAATAAAAGATTTAAATAAAAAAATAACGGATATATATAGCGTAATGACAACAATATCACCATACAATGGAAAAAAGAGCAGTAGTTAATGAGCTTCATTCACGAGCTCGGAAGAACTTCTTACGACGCAGAGTTATTATGAAAGGAATTGATGATCTCTGGCAAGCCGACTTGGTAGAAATGGGAAACTATTCAACATATAATAATGGTTATAAATATATGTTAACTGTCATAGATATATTTTCAAAATATGCGTGGGCTGAAGCAATTAAATCTAAAACTGCCTCAGAAGTTTGTAATGCATTCCAGAAAATACTTGTTATGGGGCGTGTTCCTAAAATTTTACAGGCAGATGATGGTAGAGAATTTTTCAATAAAGAGTTTGGAGGGTTGATGCGAAAATATTCAATTAATCACTACTATACATATAGTGTAATGAAAGCTCAATTGTTGAACGCTTCAATAGAACCTTGAAAGAAGTTATGTGGAAAGAGTTTAGTAACAACGGAACTTATAAATGGATTGATATTTATAAAAGTTTGATTAAACAGTATAATAAGAAAAAACATGGAAAAATAAAAATGGCACCAAATGAAGTAACTCATAAAAATGAAAAGCATCTCTTGAATACTGTATATAGTAATTTGAAAATTTTCAAGCCTTCACGATATAAAGTTGGAGATTACGTCCGTATTAGTAAATACAAAAACGTTTTGAGAAGGATACACTCCAAACTGGACAACAGAAATATTTAAAATAAGATCGATACAGAACACTTTTCCTATAACATTTTTGTTGGAAGACTATCAAGGAAATAAAATTAAATTAAAATAATAAAATAATAATAATAATAATAATAATAATAATAATAATAATAATAATAATAATAATAAATAATAATAATAATAATAATAATAATAATAATAATAATAATAATAATAATAATAATAATAATAATAATAAAAATAATAATAATAATAATAATAATAATAATAATAATAATAATAATAATAATAATAATAATAATAATAATAATAATAATAATAATAATAATAATAATAATAATAATAATAATAATAATAATAATAATAATAATAATAATAATAATAATAATAATAAAAATAATAATAATAATAATAATAATAATAATAATAATAATAATAATAATAATAATAATAATAATAATAATAATAATAATAATAATAATAATAATAATAATAATAATAATAATAATAATAATAATAATAATAATAATAATAATAATAATAATAATAATAATAATAATATAATAATAATAATAATAATAATAATAATAATAATAATAATAATAATAATAATAATAATAATAATAATAATAATAATAATAATAATAATAATAATAATAATAATAATAATAATATAATAATAATAATAATAATAATAATAATAATAATAATAATAATAATAATAATAATAATAATAATAATAATAATAATAATAATAATAATAATAATAATAATAATAATAATAATAATATAATAATAATAATTAATAATAATAATAATAATAATAATAATAATAATAATAATAATAATAATAATAATAATAATAATAATAATAATAATATAATAATAATAATAATAATAATAATAATAATAATAATAATAATAATAATAATAATAATAATAATAATAATAATAATAATAATAATAATAATAATAATAATAATAATAATAATATAATAATAATAATAATAATAATAATAATAATAATAATAATAATAATAATAATAATAATAATAATAATAATAATAATAATAATAATAATAATAATAATAATAATAATAATAATAATAATAATAATAATAATAATAATAATAATAATAATAATAATAATAATAATAATAATAATAATAATAATAATAATAATAATAATAATAATAATAATAATAATAATAATAATAATAATAATAATAATAATAATAATAATAATAATAATAATAATAATAATAATAATAATAATAATAATAATAATAATAATAATAATAATAATAATAATAATAATAATAATAATAATAATAATAATAATAATAATAATAATAATAATAATAATAATAATAATAATAATAATAATAATAATAATAATAATAATAATAATAATAATAATAATAATAATAATAATAATAATAATAAATAATAATAATAATAATAATAATAATAATAATATAATAATAATTAATAATAATAATAATAATAATAATAATAATAATAATAATAATAATAATAATAATAATAATAATATAATAATAATAATAATAATAATAATAATAATAATAATAATAATAATAATAATAATAATAATAATAATAATAATAATAATAATAATAATAATAATAATAATAATAATAATAATAATATAATAATAATAATAATAATAATAATAATAATAATAATAATAATAATAATAATAATAATAATAATAATAATAATAATAATAATAATAATAATAATAATAATAATAATAATAATAATAATAATAATAATAATAATAATAATAATAATAATAATAATAATAATAATAATAATAATAATAATAATAATAATAATAATAATAATAATAATAATAATAATAATAATAATAATAATAATAATAATAATAATAATATAATAATAATAATAATAATAATAATAATAATAATAATAATAATAATAATAATAATAATAATAATAATAATAATAATAATAATAATAATAATAATAATAATAATAATAATAATAATAATAATAATAATAATAATAATAATAATAATAATAATAATAATAATAATAATAATAATAATAATAATAATAATAATAATAATAATAATAATAATAATAATAATAATAATAATAATAATAATAATAATAATAATAATAATAATAATAATAATAATAATAATAATAATAATAATAATAATAATAATAATAATAATAATAATAATAATAATAAAAATAATAATAATAATAATAATAATAATAATAATAATAATAATAATAATAATAATAATAATAATAATAATAATAATAATAATAATAATAATAATAATAATAATAATAATAATAATAATAATAATAATAATAATAATAATAATAATAATAATAATAATAATAATAATAATAATAATAATAATAATAATAATAATAATAATAATAATAATAATAATAATAATAATAATAATAATAATAATAATAATAATAATAATAATAATAATAATAATAATAATAATAATAATAATAATAATAATAATAATAATAATAATAATAATAATAATAATAATAATAATAATAATAATAATAATAATAATAATAATAATAATAATAATAATAATAATAATAATAATAATAATAATAATAATAATAATAATAATAATAATAATAATAATAATAATAATAATAATAATAATAATAATAATAATAATAATAATAATAATAATAATAATAATAATAATAATAATATAATAATAATAATAATAATAATAATAATATAATAATAATAATAATAATAATAATAATAATAATAATAATAATAATAAATAATAATAATAATAATAATAATAATAATAATAATAATAATAATAATAATAATAATAATAATAATAATAATAATAATAAATAATAATAATAATAATAATAATAATAATAATAATAATAATAATAATAATAATATAATAATAATAATAATAATAATAATAATAATAATAATAATAATAATAATAATAATAATAATAATAATAATAATAATAATAATAATAATAATAATAATAATAATAATAATAATAATAATAATAATAATAATAATAATAATAATAATAATAATAATAATAATAATAATAATAATAATAATAATAATAATAATAATAATAATAATAATAATAATAATAATAATAATAATAATAATAATAATAATAATAATAATAATAATAATAATAATAATAATAATAATAATAATAATAATAATAATAATAATAATAATAATATAATAATAATAATAATAATAATAATAATAATAATAATAATAATAATAATAATAATAATAATAATAATAATAATAATAATAATAATAATAATAATAATAATAATAATAATAATAATAATAATAATAATAATAATAATATTAATATAATAATAATAATAATAATAATAATAATAATAATAATAATAATAATAATAATAATAATAATAATAATAATAATAATAATAATAATAATAATAATAATAATAATAATAATAATAATAATAATAATAATAATAATAATAATAATAATAATAATAAAATAATAATAATAATAATAATAATAATAATAATAATAATAATAATAATAATAATAATAAAATAATAATAATAATAATAATAATAATAATAATAATAATAATAAATAATAATAATAATAATAATAATAATAATAATAATAATAATAATAATAATAATAATAATAATAATAATAATAATAATAATAATAATAATAATAATAATAATAATAATAATAATAATAATAATAATAATAATAATAATAATAATAATAATAATATAATAATAATAATAATAATAATAATAATAATAATAATAATAATAATAATAATAATAATAATAATAATAATAATAATAATAATAATAATAATAATAATAATAATAATAATAATAATAATAATAATAATAATAATAATAATAATAATAATAATAATAATAATAATAATAATAATAATAATAATAATAATAATAATAATAATAATAATAATAATAATAATAATAATAATAATAATAATAATAATAATAATAATAATAATAATAATAATAATAATAATAATAATAATAATAATAATAATAATAATAATAATAATAATAATAATAATAATAATAATAATAATAATAATAATAATAATAATAATAATAATAATAATAATAATAATAATAATAATAATAATAATAATAATAATAATAATAATAATAATAATAATAATAATAATAATAATAATAATAATAATAATAATAATAATAATAATAATAATAATAATAATAATAATAATAATAATAATAATAATAATAATAATAATAATAATAATAATAATAATAATAATAATAATAATAATAATAATAATAATAATAATAATAATAATAATAATAATAATAATAATAATAATAATAATAATAATAATAATAATAATAATAATAATAATAATAATAATAATAATAATAATAATAATATAATAATAATAATAATAATAATAATAATAATAATAATAATAATAATAATAATAATAATAATAATAATAATAATAATAATAATAATAATAATAATAATAATAATAATAATAATAATAATAATAAAATAATAATAATAATAATAATAATAATAATAATAATAATAATAATAATAATAATAATAATAATAATAATAATAATAATAATAATAATATAATAATAATAATAATAATAATAATAATAATAATAATAATAATAATAATAATAATAATAATAATAATAATAATAATAATATAATAATAATAATAATAATAATAATAATAATAATAATAATAATAATAATAATAATAATAATAATAATAATAATAATAATAATAATAATAATAATAATAATAATAATAATAATAATAATAATAATAATAATAATAATAATAATAATAATAATAATAATATAATAATAATAATAATAATAATAATAATAATAATAATAATAATAATAATAATAATAATAATAATAATAATAATAATAATAATAATAATAATAATAATAATAATAATAATAATAATAATAATAATAATAATAATAATAATAATAATAATAATAATAATAATAATAATAATAATAATAATAATAATAATAATAATAATAATAATAATAATAATAATAATAATAATAATAATAATAATAATAATAATAATAATAATAATAATAATAATAATAATAATAATAATAATAATAATAATAATATAATAATAATAATAATAATAATAATAATAATAATAATAATAATAATAATAATAATAATAATAATAATAATAATAATAATAATAATAATAATAATAATAATAATATAATAATAATAATAATAATAATAATAATAATAATAATAATAATAATAATAATAATAATAATAATAAATAATAATAATAATAATAATAATAAAATAATAATAATAATAATAATAATAATAATAATAATAATAATAATAATAATAATATAATAAATAATAATAATAATAATAATAATAATAATAATAATAATAATAATAATAATAATAATAATATAATAATAATAATAATAATAATAATAATAATAATAATAATAATAATATAATAATAATAATAATAATAATAATAATAATAATAATAATAATAATAATAATAATAATAATAATAATAATAATAATAATAATAATAATAATAATAATAATAATAATAATAATAATAATAATAATAATAATAATAATAATAATAATAATAATAATAATAATAATAATAATAATAATAATAATAATAATAATAATAATAATAATAATAATAATAATAATAATAATAATAATAATAATAATAATAATAATAATAATAATAATAATAATAATAATAATATAATAATAATAATAATAATAATAATATAATAATAATAATAATAATATAATAATAATAATAATAATAATAATAATAATAATAATAATAATAATAATAATAATAATAATAATAATAATAATAATAATAATAAATAATAATAATAATAATAATAATAATAATAATAATAATAATAATAATAATAATAATAATAATAATAATAATAATAATAATAATAATAATAATAATAATAATAATAATAATAATAATAATAATAATAATAATAATAATAATAATAATAATAATAATAATAATAATAATAATAATAATAATAATAATAATAATAATAATAATAATAATAATAATAATAATAATAATAATAATAATAATAATAATAATAATAATAATAATAATAATAATTAATATAATAATAATAATAATAATAATAATAATAATAATAATAATAATAATAATAATAATAATAATAATAATAATAATAATAATAATAATAATAATAATAATAATAATAATAATAATAATAATAATAATAATAATAATATAATAATAATAATAATAATAATAATAATAATAATAATAATAATAATAATAATATAATAATAATAATAATAATAATAATAATAATAATAATAATAATAATAATAATAATAATAATAATAATAATAATAATAATAATAATAATAATAATAATAATAATAATATAATAATAATAATAATAATAATAATAATAATAATAATAATAATAATAATAATAATAATAATAATAATAATAATAATAATAATAATAATATAATAATAATAATAATAATAATAATAATAATAATAATAAATAATAATAATAATAATAATAATAATAATAATAATAATAATAATAAATAATAATAATAATAATAATAATAATAATAATAATAATAATAATAATAATAATAATAATAATAATAATAATAATAATAATAATAATAATAATAATAATAATAATAATAATAATAATAATAATAATAATAATAATAATAATAATAATAATAATAATAATAATAATAATAATAATAATAATAATAATAATAATAATATAATAATAATAATAATAATAATAATAATAATAATAATAATAATAATAATAATAATAATAATAATAATAATAATAATAATAATAATAATAATAATAATAATAATAATAATATAATAATAATAATAATAATAATATAATAATAATAATAATAATAATAATAATAATAATAATAATAATAATAATAATAATAATAATAATAATAATAATAATAATAATAATAATAATAATAATAATAATAATAATAATAATAATAATAATAATAATAATAATAATAATAATAATAATAATAATAATAATAATAAAATAATAATAATAATAATAATAATAATAATAATAATAATAATAATAATAATAATAATAATAATAATAATAATAATAATAATAATAATAATAATAATAATAATAATAATAATAATAATAATAATAATAATAATAATAATAATAATAATAATAATAATAATAATAATAATAATAATAATAATAATAATAATAATAATAATAATAATAATAATAATAATAATAATAATAATAATAAAATAATAATAATAATAATAATAATAATAATAATAATAATAATAATAATAATAATAATAATATAATAATAATAATAATAATAATAATAATAATAATAATAATAATAATAATAATAATAATAATAATAATAATAATAATAATAATAATAATAATAATAATAATAATAATAATAATAATAATAATAATAATAATAATAATAATAATAATATAATAATAATAATAATAATAATAATAATAATAATAATAATAATAATAATAATAATAATAATAATAATAATAATAATAATATAATAATAATAATAATAATAATAATAATAATAATAATAATAATAATAATAATAATAATAATATAATAATAATAATAATAATAATAATAATATAATAATAATAATAATAATAATAATAATAATAATAATAATAATAATAATAATAATAATAATAATAATAATAATAATAATAATAATAATAATAATAATAATAATAATAATAATAATAATAATAATAATAATAATAATAATAATAATAATAATAATAATAATAATAATAATAATAATAATAATAATAATAATAATAATAATAATAATAATAATAATAATAATAATAATAATAATAATAATAATAATAATAATAATAATAATAAATAATAATAATAATAATAATAATAATAATAATAATAATAATAATAATAATAATAATAATAATAATAATAAAATAATAATAATAATAATAATAATAATAATAATAATAATAATAATAATAATATAATAATAATAATAATAATAATAATAATAATAATAATAATAATAATAATAATAATAATAATAATAATAATAATAATAATAATAATAATAATAATAATAATAATAATAATAATAATAATAATAATAATAATAATAATAATAATAATAATAATAATAATAATAATAATAATAATAATAATAATAATAATAATAATAATAATAATAATAATAATAATAATAATAATAATAATAATAATAATAATAATAATAATAATAATAATAATAATAATAATAATAATAATAATAATAATAATAATAATAATAATAATAATAATAATAATAATAATAATAATAATAATAATAATAATAATAATAATAATAATAATAATAATAATAATAATAATAATAATAATAATAATAATAATAATAATAATAATAATAATAATAATAATAATAATAATAATAATAATAATAATAATAATAATAATAATAATAATAATAATAATAATAAATAATAATAATAATAATAATAATAATAATAATAATAATAATAATAATAATAATAATAAATAATAATAATAATAATAATAATAATAATAATAATAATAATAATAATAATAATAATAATATAATAATAATAATAATAATAATAATAATAATAATAATAATAATAATAATAATAATAATAATAATAATAATAATAATAATAATAATAATAATAATAATAATAATAATAATAATAATAATAATAATAATAATAATAATAATAATAATAATAATAATAATAATAATAATAATAATAATAATAATAATAATAATAATAATAATAATAATAATAATAATAATAATAATAATAATAATAATAATAATAATAATAATAATAATAATAATAATAATAATAATAATAATAATAATAATAATAATAATAATAATAATAATAATAATAATAATAATAATAATAATAATAATAATAATAATAATAATAATAATAATAATAATACTAATAATAATAATAATAATAATAATAATAATAATAATAATAATAATAATAATAATAATAATAATAATAATAATAATAATAATAATAATAATAATAATAATAATAATAATATAATAATAATAATAATAATAATAATAATAATAATAATAATAATAATAATAATAATAATAATAATAATAATAATAATAATAATAATAATAATAATAATATAATAATAATAATAATAATAATAATAATAATAATAATAATAATAATAATAATAATATAATAATAATAATAATAATAATAATAATAATAATAATAATAATAATAATAATAATAATAATAATAATAATAATAATAATAATAATTAATAATAATAATAATAATAATAATAATAATAATAATAATAATAATAATAATAATAATAATAATAATAATAATAATAATAATAATAATAATAATAATATAATAATAATAATAATAATAATAATAATAATAATAATAATAATAATAATAATAATAATAATAATAATAATAATAATAATAATAATAATAATAATAATAATAATAATAATAATAATAATAATAATAATAATAATAATAATAATAATAATAATAATAATAATAATAATAATAATAATAATAATAATAATAATAATAATAATAATAATAATAATAATAATAATAATAATAATAATAATAATAATAATAATAATAATAATAATAATAATAATAATAATAATAATAATAATAATAATAATAATAATAATAATAATAATAATAATAATAATAATAATAATAATAATAATAATAATAATAATAATAATAATAATAATAATAATAATAATAATAATAATAATAATAATAATAATAATAATAATAATAATAATAATAATAATAATAATAATAATAATAATAATAATAATAATAATAATAATAATAATAATAATAATAATAATAATAATAATAATAATAATAATAATAATAATAATAATAATAATAATAATAATAATAATAATAATAATAATAATAATAATAATAATAATAATAATAATAATAATAATAATAATAATAATAATAATAATAATAATAATAATAATAATAATAATAATAATAATAATAATAATAATAATAATAATAATAATAATAATAATAATAATAATAATAATAATAATAATAATAATAATAATAATAATAATAATAATAATAATAATAATAATAATAATAATAATAATAATAATAATAATAATAATAATAATAATAATAATAATAATAATAATAATAATAATAATAATAATAATAATAATAATAATAATAATAATAATAATAATAATAATAATAATAATAATAATAATAATAATAATAATAATAATAATAATAATAATAATAATAATAATAATAATAATAATAATAATAATAATAATAATAATAATAATAATAATAATAATAATAATAATAATAATAATAATAATAATAATAATAATAATAATAATAATAATAATAATAATAATAATAATAATAATAATAATAATAATAATAATAATAATAATAATAATAATAATAATAATAATAATAATAATAATAATAATAATAATAATAATAATAATAATAATAATAATAATAATAATAATAATAATAATAATAATAATAATAATAATAATAATAATAATAATAATAATAATAATAATAATAATAATAATAATAATAATAATAATAATAATAATAATAATAATAATAATAATAATAATAATAATAATAATAATAATAATAATAATAATAATAATAATAATAATAATAATAATAATAATAATAATAATAATAATAATAATAATAATAATAATAATAATAATAATAATAATAATAATAATAATAATAATAATAATAATAATAATAATAATAATAATAATAATAATAATAATAATAATAATAATAATAATAATAATAATAATAATAATAATAATAATAATAATAATAATAATAATAATAATAATAATAATAATAATAATAATAATAATAATAATAATAATAATAATAATAATAATAATAATAATAATAATAATAATAATAATAATAATAATAATAATAATAATAATAATAATAATAATAATAATAATAATAATAATAATAATAATAATAATAATAATAATAATAATAATAATAATAATAATAATAATAATAATAATAATAATAATAATAATAATAATAATAATAATAATAATAATAATAATAATAATAATAATAATAATAATAATAATAATAATAATAATAATAATAATAATAATAATAATAATAATAATAATAATAATAATAATAATAATAATAATAATAATAATAATAATAATAATAATAATAATAATAATAATAATAATAATAATAATAATAATAATAATAATAATAATAATAATAATAATAATAATAATAATAATAATAATAATAATAATAATAATAATAATAATAATAATAATAATAATAATAATAATAATAATAATAATAATAATAATAATAATAATAATAATAATAATAATAATAATAATAATAATAATAATAATAATAATAATAATAATAATAATAATAATAATAATAATAATAATAATAATAATAATAATAATAATAATAATAATAATAATAATAATAATAATAATAATAATAATAATAATAATAATAATAATAATAATAATAATAATAATAATAATAATAATAATAATAATAATAATAATAATAATAATAATAATAATAATAATAATAATAATAATAATAATAATAATAATAATAATAATAATAATAATAATAATAATAATAATAATAATAATAATAATAATAATAATAATAATAATAATAATAATAATAATAATAATAATAATAATAATAATAATAATAATAATAATAATAATAATAATAATAATAATAATAATAATAATAATAATAATAATAATAATAATAATAATAATAATAATAATAATAATAATAATAATAATAATAATAATAATAATAATAATAATAATAATAATAATAATAATAATAATAATAATAATAATAATAATAATAATAATAATAATAATAATAATAATAATAATAATAATAATAATAATAATAATAATAATAATAATAATAATAATAATAATAATAATAATAATAATAATAATAATAATAATAATAATAATAATAATAATAATAATAATAATAATAATAATAATAATAATAATAATAATAATAATAATAATAATAATAATAATAATAATAATAATAATAATAATAATAATAATAATAATAATAATAATAATAATAATAATAATAATAATAATAATAATAATAATAATAATAATAATAATAATAATAATAATAATAATAATAATAATAATAATAATAATAATAATAATAATAATAATAATAATAATAATAATAATAATAATAATAATAATAATAATAATAATAATAATAATAATAATAATAATAATAATAATAATAATAATAATAATAATAATAATAATAATAATAATAATAATAATAATAATAATAATAATAATAATAATAATAATAATAATAATAATAATAATAATAATAATAATAATAATAATAATAATAATAATAATAATAATAATAATAATAATAATAATAATAATAATAATAATAATAATAATAATAATAATAATAATAATAATAATAATAATAATAATAATAATAATAATAATAATAATAATAATAATAATAATAATAATAATAATAATAATAATAATAATAATAATAATAATAATAATAATAATAATAATAATAATAATAATAATAATAATAATAATAATAATAATAATAATAATAATAATAATAATAATAATAATAATAATAATAATAATAATAATAATAATAATAATAATAATAATAATAATAATAATAATAATAATAATAATAATAATAATAATAATAATAATAATAATAATAATAATAATAATAATAATAATAATAATAATAATAATAATAATAATAATAATAATAATAATAATAATAATAATAATAATAATAATAATAATAATAATAATAATAATAATAATAATAATAATAATAATAATAATAATAATAATAATAATAATAATAATAATAATAATAATAATAATAATAATAATAATAATAATAATAATAATAATAATAATAATAATAATAATAATAATAATAATAATAATAATAATAATAATAATAATAATAATAATAATAATAATAATAATAATAATAATAATAATAATAATAATAATAATAATAATAATAATAATAATAATAATAATAATAATAATAATAATAATAATAATAATAATAATAATAATAATAATAATAATAATAATAATAATAATAATAATAATAATAATAATAATAATAATAATAATAATAATAATAATAATAATAATAATAATAATAATAATAATAATAATAATAATAATAATAATAATAATAATAATAATAATAATAATAATAATAATAATAATAATAATAATAATAATAATAATAATAATAATAATAATAATAATAATAATAATAATAATAATAATAATAATAATAATAATAATAATAATAATAATAATAATAATAATAATAATAATAATAATAATAATAATAATAATAATAATAATAATAATAATAATAATAATAATAATAATAATAATAATAATAATAATAATAATAATAATAATAATAATAATAATAATAATAATAATAATAATAATAATAATAATAATAATAATAATAATAATAATAATAATAATAATAATAATAATAATAATAATAATAATAATAATAATAATAATAATAATAATAATAATAATAATAATAATAATAATAATAATAATAATAATAATAATAATAATAATAATAATAATAATAATAATAATAATAATAATAATAATAATAATAATAATAATAATAATAATAATAATAATAATAATAATAATAATAATAATAATAATAATAATAATAATAATAATAATAATAATAATAATAATAATAATAATAATAATAATAATAATAATAATAATAATAATAATAATAATAATAATAATAATAATAATAATAATAATAATAATAATAATAATAATAATAATAATAATAATAATAATAATAATTTTTTTTTTTTTTTTTTTTTATTATTTATTGATTTGAAACATATATGATTGAAATTGTAGAATATGATGACCTCGCAAAGCCATTTCGGCTTGTCTGCAGGTACAAAATAAAATTTACATTTCACAGATTGAAAATAAGATATAAAATTCATTGCATTCATGTTAATAATAATATAGATTCCTGATACATATATTATATTTACAATTATAGATATATACTAGTTTTTATTACTAATGTTGTATTTGATTTTTGATGCCTCCATTAATATAGTTGATGGTGTTATTCTTGACCTTGCAATAATGTTTGCTGCATATTTTTTGTACATGTTGTTGTTATTTCAGTTGTTTTTAATACTTTTTCACAGATGAAACAACTGTTCTCCTTTCTTTGACGCTCACTGTATTTTTTTTTTTTTTTTTTATTTTTTATTTTATTTTTTTTTTTATTTTTTATATATGGTTTATGTTTTATCATTATTATTGTGAGTATAGCTAATATTCATATTAGCATTGTTGTTGATGTTATAGGTTTTAATTTTGTTCTATTTGTGTTTTGAGATTGTTTTTGTTGATGTTCTTATTTTAGTTGATGTTATTTAGTTATTTTAGTTTATTTTTTGTTTTTGTGTTGTTTTTTTTTTTATATATTTAATGTGTTGTTAGTTTATTGGTTGCCCAGCAAGCTTTTTTAATTGCAAAAAAAAAAAACGATAAGTTTTTGTATGTTTTGTGTAGTTGAGAAGTTCATTATTGATGGTTCAAAAAATGATTTTTAAAAATATTTTTCTTTGATTGGCTATTGTTAGCTTTTAAAATTACTTCAGTAGGAATGCTGTTGAGTATTGTTGGTAACTTTACTGCTAATGTACTTTTCCCATACTCATTATTGGTAAATTTGATTTTATATCGTCCCTCCACGTTCCTTCTAGTACAGTAATTGTGTTCAATTTGTTGCAAAAATCTGGAATCATCATAGAATTCTATGGCTAGTGTTGTTTTGTATATACTATTAATATTTAACATTAAACGATCTGATGCTATGTTATTATTATGAGCGAGTGTTACGTTATTTGCATATTGGTGTTCATTTCTATTTCTTGTTTGTGTTGTGTTAGTGTTTTTATACGGTTTCAATATTTTTAGTACTTGATTCTGCGTTTGTTGAAGCTTAATGCAATGTTTTGAGTTTCCCCAAGCTGTAATTCCGTGTCGAATATGCGATTCCGCTATGGAGAAGTACACTTGTCTTAACACTTTGTTGTTTGAACAGTAGCTGAGGTGATGTAGCATGAAAGCAGCTTTTCTAAGCTTTTTTCTTACTTCTTCAACATGCATTTTCCATTTAAAGTTTTGATCTACATGTACTCCAAGATATTTATACGTATTAACTAATTCGATTATTGTAGAGCATTGATCGTTACTATTGTTGTAGTTCATGTTATTGGTATGTATACAGTTATTGCTATGAAATTTCAGTTTTATGTCTACATATCGGAAGTGGGAAGGTTTTATATGCATTAATTTGGTTTTCTTCGCATTAATAACTAAGCCATGATCATGACACCATCGGATCGCCGTGTCTAATTGACTTTGCATTATTGTTGCCGCATCGTTTAAGTTTTTGTGTGATACAATGATTGCAGTATCATCTGCATACGCAAATGTTTTGCACATCGACAATACGTTAATTAATTCATTCGAGTATAAAATGTACAATATAGGACCTAACTTGGATCCCTGCGGTACGCCATATTCTATGCTGGTTTCATTGCTGAGGTTGTCAGCCACTTTCACATAAAATTTTCTTAAAAGCAGATAGTTTGTAAATAATTC